>CM045731.1:21700000-21727500 GCA_024760905.1 Plotosus lineatus
AAATGATTTATTTTTATACATTCAAGAAACCTGAATATATTTGTAGATCCCCATGACTGTCAGTATCCCCCCCCTTTCTCTCTCTCTCTCTCTCTCTCTCTCTCTCTCTCTCTCTCTCTCTCTCTCTTTCTCTCTCTCATACATATGCTTGGCTGTGGGTAATGAAGATGTCTGAGGAGAAAACTTTGTGGTTTGCAGAGGGAAAAGAGCACTAGTGAGAGGAAGGGAAAACATCAGGCATTTTATTTTTGACCATGCGAAGCCAAAGTGACAATCTTTGTCGGGCTGAAAAAAATAATGAGGACGGAATATAGAGGAAACGAAGGCCTTCAGCTCCAGCTCATGCAAAAAAAAAAAAAAAAAAAATGAGAGCGATGGAGAGAGTGGAGGAGGAAGGAATAGAGGAACAAGAGAATTGAAATGGATTTCTGAAATTCTTTTGTTTTGGCCTCTCTCTCTCTCTCTCTCTCTCCCTCTCCCTCTCCCTCTCTCTTTCTCTCTCTCTCTCCCACCATCTCTCTCTCTCTCTCTCTCTCTCTCTCTCTCTCCCCTCTCTCTCTTTCTCTCTCTCTTGCTCCCTCTCTCTCTTTCTCTCTCTCTGTCTCTCTGTCTGTCTGTCTGTCTGTCTCTCTCTCTGTCTCTTTTGCTCTCTCGCTGGCTCTCTCTTTGTCTGTCTGTCTGTCTGTCTCTGTCTCTCTCTCTTTTGCTCTATTCCTTTTCCTCTCTCTGTGTCTCACTTCTGCTTTATCTCTCTCTCTCTCTCTCTCTCTCTCTCTCTCTCTCTCTCTCTCTCTCTCTCGCGCTCTCTATCTGTCTGTCTGTCTGTCTGTCTGTCTGTCTCTCTCTCGTTCTGTCTCTCTCTCTCTCTCTCTCTCTCTTGCTCTCTCTCTTGCTCTCTGTCTGTCTCTTTTGCTCTCTCTCTCTGTCTGTCTCTCTCTCTTTTCCTCTCTCAATTTTCCTGTCTCTCTCTCTCTCTCTCTCTCTCTCTCTCTCTCTCTGTCTTTTTCTGTCTCTCTTTCTGTGTCCCGCTCTCACAAATTAAATTTTTGGCTTCTCTTTGGCCCACAAATGGCACATCACTCACTCATTTGCCAAAACATTTATTATTATTATTATTATTATTATTATTATTATTATTATTATTATTATTATAATTATTATTATTATTAGTATTATTATATTTATTTTTTATTACAAGCCAAACACACAATCATTCACACTTACACTCACACCTAGGGGCAATTTGAAGGAGCCAGTTAGCCTAATGTGCATGTGCACCCGGAAAGAACGTAGACAAGCATCGGGACAACGTCGAACTCCACGCAGAAACGTCCGAGCCCTGGACTTGAATCCCAGAGCTTCTTGTTGTGAGGTGGAGCACCATGTCGCCCTGTGTTGCACTTGTTTGTTGCTTTTCTGGTTTAAATCTGGACACCAGCTCAGACCGGTTAAAACCCAATAAAAGCTGAACTGGTGGTGTTTTTAAATGTTCGGATTGTTAGTGTATGAAGACGTGTGCTCTCTTTTGATGAAGGAACTCTTTCAAAGCTGTTACACGTCCAAAGAAGGCTTTCAGGAAGCCCATACCTAAGAATGTAGGGTGAAAACAGTTGGACAGAATCAGAAAGTGATCGTAGACGCACTTGACAAGAGGAATGTTTAAGAGTTTCTTTTTTACTGAGTAAACAAAATAGCTCATGTGGCGAAGATCAGATGGAGAGCGAAACAGTTGGCAAACGCAATGCGGAAACAAAGCATAGCTGAAGAAGTGAGACAAAGTGCAGACAAGGACGATGAAATAATATCCGATAACCAAAGCGAGCCAAGTGACCAAACAGTCGGAACATTTTGGCAGTTATTTGGATTCCACTGAATCCACCTTGGACTCGAGAACCTCTTGTCATGTCACACTTTGCTAGGCATGAACGACGTGACAGTTTTAAAGGCTTTGACTTTGCCTCATATATCATCTCATACTGTACAGCAGGGCTTTTGTCCTGTTACTTATAGTGAGTATTAATATTTTTCATCATCCCTGACTTCCAAATTGACATCACTGAGTGTCATTGTGCATCAATAAAGCCAATTTGAGAAGAAAATCTTTTGTGGCGAGCTAATTTTCACTGTAACGCTAGCACCTAGCAAAAAACTAAACCAAAACAAACCCCCCCCCCCCCCCACACACACACACACATATCTAGGTGGTATGGTGGCGTAATGATAAGTATGCCCACCACACAGCAGAAAGGTCCAATTCCCGGGTTGAGGTACTTTTTATGTGGAGTCCCCGCGGGCACAAATTTAAAGTCAGACTTTTTAGCTTGCGGAGCGGGGCGGGTCAGTTTGAAACTTATGTGGGGCGGGGCAAGTTGAGAATAATCCAAGTTTTGTGAGGCGGGCTGCAGACTATGTCACGAATTCATGCGGGCTGTTGTGGGGCTAAAGAGCACTTCAAAAATTATACAGCTATATACAGACGCTCCCCGACAGAACTCTCTGCTCTGCTGGTGATTCACATCAGTGCAGGCTGAGTTCTAAACGAGTTCAACTTGCTCACTTGCTCACTTGAAAGACTGGGAGTCCATATAACCCACAGCAAGTACACTACTTTCGGTTTTGAGCGCCTCACATATGGTAATGGTTGATTGGCTGTTTTAAGCTTCATGTCAAGTGAGTCGGCTCAGCTTCATGTTATGTGACTCTGGTAAAAACACATATTTGGTCAAAATGTCCGACCCTGGAAAATCTGCTGGCCAAAACGTACATGGCCAAAACGTCCAGACCAAAACGTCCAAGCCAAAACATCCGTTGGCCAAAACGTCCATTCACCGTGACTCTGCAGGCAAGTGAAATTTGAATATGAATACTTCACTACTGGGATATTCGCCATATTGCTTTTATACATGTAATCTGAAGTCCAAACACACTGGGTATCTATCACATAACTTTCTGCAGTGATAACTGCATTATCATTGTAATTGTGCAATGGTAGTTGTTGATTTTAATGTAACTTTTTATGGTTTGAGTGAATTAAAGGATGAATATTAATATGCAGTTATGTTGAGCCGGCTACGGGGCGGGTGCGGGCTCAGAATCAAAAACTCACTGCGGGGTGTGGCGGGCTCTGTGGACTGAAGTATTTTGTGTGGGGCGGGCTGCGGGCCTGCTCAGAATTTCACCTGCGGAGTAGGGCGGGCTGACTTACAAGGGTAAATGTGTGGGGCGGGCTGTGGGCCACAATTCTAATTTGCGGGGTAGGCGTGGACTTGTGATCTTGGCCTGCGCAGGGCTCCAGTGTGAAAGGATGTGTGTGCTGACCTGCGGTGGTCCAACGAGCTATTCAGTGTGTTTTTTACCTTTGTCTAGTGCTGGCTGAGTTAGGGTCCAGCCCACAGTGACCCTAATAGTAGATTAAGGTAAAAAGTAAAGTCAGTTGGGCTTTTTCACCCGAGCCTCATAGCTCATCAGGCCGGTGTTCATCCCTGGTTTCCATAGCGTGAAGCAACCAGGAGTTCATGGTTGCAGACCTCCTGGATGGGACGCTAGTCCATAGCGGGTTACCTCCCCAGTTTATTTTTACTGGTACCCATTTACACTGCTGGGTGAACAGATGCACACTTGTGGTTAAGACCTTGCCTAGGGGTCTTAGCACAGTGGGGGTCTAACTGGGATTTGAACACACAACCTCTTGATCATGAGCCCAGCACCCTATCCACTACACCACCACAATACACAATCCACAATAGTGGATTAAGTGGCCCAACAAATGAGTGAGTGAGAATAAAAATGTTTCTCAACTTTAATGAATTTTCTCCCAAGACTTTTCAAGAAAATGTCCGCCACACAGCCAGAAGGTCCTGGGTTTAAGTCCCAGGCTTGGGCAATTCAGTGTGGTGTTTCATGTTTTTCCTATTCTTGTGAGGGTTTCCTCCACGTACTCCAGTTTCCTCCCAGATTCCAAAGGCATGCAGATTCACCTGATCGTCTGTTCCAAATTGCCCTTAGGTGTGAGTGTGATTGCAAATGATTATGTAGCTGTTAGCCCTGCAATGGTCTGATGAGCTGTTCAGGGTGTACCTCACCTTCGCCCATAGTCAGCTGAAATAGCCTCAAAGCTTCCCGTGAACCAAATAATGGATTAAGCAGCTCAGCAAATGATTGACTGAGTGGTTTGTTTGTTTGTTTTTTTTTTATTTACGTCTGTGCATTTTTTACTGCTTTGTTTGTCTTGATGATGAAAGGACCCTGTCTGAGCAGGTGCTTTGCATTCAAATGCTTTCAGACTCACCAACCCAAGCTTATAACTAACATTTCACGCAAGATGCTAGTGATATCAGTTTTTTTTTGAACCGATGAGGATTTCTAAAGCTACGAGAATCATGTCAATGATCAGAATACTGAAACTATTGTGTAAGAATATTAAAGAAATGGGAGAGTCCCTTTATTATTATTATTATTATTATTATTATTTTTTTTACTAATTATCTGTTTCTATTTTCGTCTGCTTTTTTTAAAGTTCCCATCCCATCAAAGTCACACCTGGACCCCGAGGCCTGGTCTTAAACCCAGGGAGCAAATTATCTGTGCTGATTAAGTTAACCAGAGTTCCAACATGTGGCAAGGGCAGCCACTGCCTCCAGCACGACACGCTGAGGAAAGAGAAAGAGACGAATGGAGTGGGGTGGACTGGCTATTCTCAGGACGTCAGTCAAATCGTCACCTTCAAATAAAGGAGAGGCCATTAGCTGTGAATTATCTCATTAGCGACCAGCTCCTGTGCACTCCAGGGACTCGTTGCACCAGCAGCGGAGCCTGATATATGGGCCCAGTTTTAGTGCACACTATAAAAGCCAACAGGCTCCTGCTTTAGTTCAGGACTATAAAGTCCAGGCAATAACAACGCCTCCTTAGCTCAACACATGAAAGAGGTTTTTTTTTTTTTTTTGTGGGATCACTCTATAAAAATGTCCCATTAGCTTTGATCTAGGATCTTATATTACTCACTAAGCAAATGCTATGCTAGATGAATTGAAGATGGAAAGGCTGATCTCGGTTGTTTAGTGAAACAGTGAATTTTAAAGAAAACTTTAGCATGTGCGGTGGCACAGTGGTTGGGACATCTGCATCTCAGCAAGGAGGCTTGGGTTTGATTCCCAGGTTCGGAAGTTTCTGTGTAGAGTTTGCATCTTCCCGTCGTGTTTGTGGGAGCTTCCTCTCGGTCCTCCTGTTTCCTCCCACAGTCCAAAACCATGCACAATAGGGTAACTGGATGTTCCAAATCACCCCTAGGTGTGAGAGTGAGTGTGAATGGTTGTGTGAATGTTGTCCCTGTGATGGCCTGGTGAGCTGTTTAGGGCGTACTTCATCTTTACCCAGAGTCAGCTGAGATGAGCGCCGATCCTTATTATAGTGACCCTTATTAAGATTAAACAAGTAATGAATTTAGCAGGTGTTTGAGTGGAAATCCTGGACTTATTTAGAAAGTGAATCATTCATTCATTTTCTGAAGTGCTTCATCCTAATTAGGGTTGTGGGGAGGTTGACGCCCAGCTCGCATGGCCATCGCAGGGCAGAAACACAGTGACGGCTATGCAGCTACTCTTGTCAAAAGTCAGCAATGGTTCTTTTACATGAACCTCTCACCATGGAGACAGTAAGAGACACGTCCAACCTTTGATAACCCAGTTAGCTGCACTGGAGGGACAGCAGTGACAACCCGTTGACAGAGTTTATTTCCATTTCTGTGTACTGTAGTATATACTGAAACTCTATATGAGTAAAAAGATGCCTCTGGCTACAGATCACAGTTCTGCTTGGAGAACGCACAGCTCACCTGATCTGCCTCTGTAACGGTACATGTAATGCAGATTAGGTTTTTTTAAGTGCCCCTGTGAGTTACAGAGTTATTTTAAGCGCAGCACATTCCCTCATTTCATCATGGAGCAATGTAGCAAACACGTCTATTTAAGAAACTGAAGTGGAGATGATGTTTGTTAGCAGCAGTCCAGATGTTTAAAACCGCATAGCATCACTGAGAAATTAACAGGGAAAAATATGTTGGGTATGGCCATCAATTCAAGGTTTACTGTCAGAATGACAATCACAAGCTGAGACCACAGTGGAGATGTAGGGCATAATGGGAGGAGGAGTGATCATGCTGAATCTTAAAACACCAAAAATTGCATTTTTATTCATTTGAGACAAAAGGTAGGGTAGGGTAGGGTCGGATTTGCTTGGTATTTCATACTGAGGTAGCACAGATGAGCCTCTTTGTCGTGTTTCTTTGGGAAACTTGGCACAAGAAAACCACAGTTGGCGGCAAATGAAATACAAACTCCAAAAAAGTCGGGACACTATACAAATTTTGAATAAAAACTGAATGCAATGATGTGGAAGTGCCAAATTTCAATATTTTATTCAGAATAGAACATAGATGACAGGGTCAAAAGTTTAAACTGAGAAAATGTGCCATTTTAAGGGAAAATATGTTGATTTTAAATTTCATGGTGTCAACAAATCGCAAACAAGTCGGCACAGGTAGCAATAAGAGGCCGGAAAAGTCAATTGCACTTGTAATGAATAGCTGGAAGACCAATTACCACGAATTAGGTCCATTGGCAACATGACTGAGTATAAAACGTGCTTCTCAGAGTGGCAGTGTCTCTCAGAAGCGAGGATGGGTAAAGGATCACCAATTCCCCCCAGTGTTGCGCAGAAAGATAGTGGAGCAATATCAGACAGGTGTTTCCCAGTGAAAAATTGCAAAGAGTTTGAAGTTATCATCATGGGGTTGTATGAGTGCATGCGGCATAGACAGCTTGCACATGTGGAAAGGCACCGTCAATGCAGAAAGGTATATTCAGGTTCTAGAACAATATATGGTCCTATCCAAACGTCGTGTCTTTCAGAGAAGACCTTGCATTTTTCAAAATGACAATGCCAGACCACATGCAGCATCAATTACCACATCATGGACAACAAAGGATCCGGGTATTAAAATGGCCAGCTTGCAGTCCAGATCTTTCACATATAGAGAACATCTGCCGCATCAAAAAGAGGAAGGTGCAACAAAGAAGGCCGCAGACAGTTGACCAGCTCGAGGCCTGTAGGCCACAAGAATGGGACAGCAGTAATATTTCTAAACTTGACAAACTTGTCTCCTCGGTTTCCAGACGTTTGCAGAATGTTGTAAGAAGAAGAGGGGATGCCTCACAGTGGTGAAAATGGCCTTGTCCCAACTTTCTGAGATATCTTGACACCATGAAATTTAAAATCAACACATTTTCCTTTAAAATGATACATTTTCTCAGTTTAAACTTTTGACCCTGTCATCTATGATCTATTTGGAAGAAAATATTGAAATTTGGCACGTCCAAATCATTGCATTCAGTTTTTATTCACAATTTGTATAGTGTCCCAATTTTTTTGAAATCTGGTTTGTATAAACAGAATGGTGAGAATAAGGGTGGCTGGGGCTGATTTCATTCTTGCCCAAACTGCACAATATATTTTCAAGATGCATCCTATGAGTGACACTGATCTCAGGAAACTACACAGAGAAATTGTACATCTGTAACATGCCACCAACAGCACTAGAAGAGTGCAATGAAGGAGAGTGAGGTGGATTATTTACTTTATCATCCTTTTTCTCACAAACTGCATTTGGTTGCAGGATAAACTAAAACCCACATTCACTCACTCACTCACTCACTCACTCACTTATTTGCTGAACACTTAATCCTATTAAGGTCATGAGAAGACTGGAGCCTATCTCAGCAAACACCAGATGAGAGGGACAGGTATACCCTGAACAGCTCACCAGACCATTGGATGACCTACATACAAACAGCCATTCAAACTTTCATTCACACCTAAGGGTAATTTGGAACAGCTAGTCAGCCTAATGTGCATATCTTTGGACTGTGGGAGGAAACCAGAGCACTGACAAGAAATCCACGCAGGCACGGGAAGAACATGCAAACTCCACACAGAAACGCCCGATCCTGAGACATTCTTACTGTGAGACGGACGTGCAAACCACTACGTATGCCACTATGCCGCCCCATGCTAATTCTAAAAAAAAAAAAAATTAATAAATAAATTTAAAAAATGAGCACAATTCAGCTGTTCAGGGTGTATCCTATCTTCATCCAGTGCTGGCTGAGGTAGGTGTCAACCTCCCAGCAATCCTAATAGGATTAAGCGGTTTGGAAAATGAGTAAGAAAGGTGAGTACCACACAGTTCTAAGCTGGCCTCATTTATACTCCTTATAATAATAAATGTGTGCACTGCAATGCAACATGGGAAGGAGCAAAACCAGAAAGTGCTGAGAAAGTATATAGATGATGATATAAACACTGTTCCCTTAGTTTGCAGCCAAATGTGTCCCAGTGTGAGTTTGAGCTTCTGCAGTGGAGGTAGTGAAGAAACCGGAGGGTCAGAGCGCTAATCAATGAACAAACCTGTAGTGAGAGAATGCTTCAATAGAACAGAGAGCACTAATTCATTTACGAGCAGTAAGACAGATGGCTCGGAGGATGCGATATTGCTTCAGTATAACAGCGCTAAAGAGTACAACTTTAAATAAGTAACAAAAAAGTTTATAAAATATCTCTATATAAAACACGTGGGGGGTGTTTTTTATAGAAAAATAACCAATAGAGAGTGATTATTTCTCTGACAGGACCACATATCCTATCAACTCTTGCATGTCAAAAATAGCTTGTCATGTGATTCATTTACGCTCTACCTTGCTGAATCTCATGAAGCAACATATTTAAGGTGTGTTGGATACATGTGTCTCTGTTTTGAATTTGTTACTTTTCTTTTTTTGTTGTTCAGGAGTCCATGTCCATGCTCACACTTTGGTGGTGTTGCTGCCCCACCCATACTTGAAACTCAATCAGATGTGACAAGTCACCTTCCGCATGCAATTGATTGTAATCATTCTGATTTAGTTTCTCATAAAAACAGTAATTCCTATCGCATCTTTCCATCCAGTGCATTTGAAAGCAAACAAGTTATGGGTGGCACGGCACTATCAAAAGATCTTAGAAATGTTTCAAAATTAAACAGTTACTCATTCTGTTTGTTTTCATTTCATCTACACATAACATTTGATTTTAATTATCTTTATATGTATTGTGATTATAATTTTCTTTGAATGTAAACCACTTTCAACATTAGTTTTATACAAGTTGTTTTGGGTGGCATGGATGCAGAGTGGTTAGCATATCACCTCACAGAAATATGGTCCTGGGGTTTGAGGCCTGGGCTTGCAGAGAGGATTTCTGGTTGGGGCATTGCAAATTCCCTGTGCTTTTGTGGGTACTCCAGTTTCTTCCCACAGTACATCGATATACACACCAGATTCAAAAATGTTGGGACAACATTTACAATATACAAATTGTGAATAAAAACTGAAAGCAATGATGTGGAAGTGCCAAATTTCAACATTTTATTCAGAATAGAACATATATTGACAGGGTCAAAAGTTTAAACTGAGAAAAGGTATCATTTTAAGAAAAAAAAAATGGTGATTTCAAATTCCATGGTGTCAACAAATCTCAAAAAAGTTGGGACAGGTAGCAATAAGAGGCTGAAAAAGTCAACTGCACTTATAATGAACAGCTGGAAGACCAATTACCATTAATGAGGTCCTTTGGCAACACGAATGATCATAAAAAGAGCTTCTCAGAGTGGCAGTGTCTCTCAGAAACTAAGATGGGTAGAGGATCACCAATTCCCCAATGCTGCACAGAAAGGTAATGGAGCAATATCAGAAAGGTGTTTCCCAGTGAAAGATTGCAAATGAAGAAGAAGTGCAGAACATCATCCAAAGATTCAGAGAATCTGGAACAATTTCTGTGCGTAAGGGTCAAGGCCAAAAAAACATACTAGAGGCTCATGATCTTCGGGCCCTTAAACGGCACTGCACCACAAATAGGAATGCTACTATAGCGGAAATCATAGAATGGGCTCAGCAATACTTCCAGAAACCATTGTTGGTGAGCATAATCCACCGTGCCATCCGCCGTTGCCAGCTGAACCTCTACAAAGAAGAAGCCATTTCTAAACAGAATCCAGAAGCTCAGGCGTTTTCTCTGGGCCAGGGGTCATTTAAAATGGAGTGTGGCAAAGTGCAAAACTGTTCTGTGGTTAGACGAATCACGATTCGAAGTTCTTTATGGAAAACTGGGACACCATGTCATCCGGACTAAAGAGGACAAGGACAACCCAAGTTTTTATCAGCGCTCAGTTCAGAAGCCTGCATCTGTGATGGTATGGGGTTGCATGAGTGCGTGTAGCATGGGCAGCTTGCACATCTGGAAAGGCACCGTCAATGCAGAAAGGTATATTTAGGTCCTAGAACAACATATGCTCCCATCCAGACGTCATCTCTTTCAGAGAAGACCTTGCATTTTTCAACATGATAATTCCAGACCACATGCAGCATTAATTACAACATCATGGCTGCGTAGGAAAAGGATCCGGGTATTGAACTGGCCAGCCTGGAGTCCAGATCCTTCACCTATACAGAACACTTGGCACATCATAAAGAGGAAGGTGCAACAAAGAAGGCCCAAGACAGTTGAACAGTTCGAGACCTGTACTAGTATTAGACAAGAATGGGACAGCATTCCTATGTCTAAACTTGAGAAACTTGTCTCCTTGTTCCCCAGACGTTAGCAGACTGTTCTAAGAAAAAGACGGGATGCCTCACAGTAGTGAAAATGGCCTTGTCCCAACTTTTTTGAGATTTATTGACCACATGAAGTTTAAAATCAACATATTTTTCCCTTTAAAATGATGCATTTTCTCAGTTTAAACTTTTGACCCTGTCATCTATGTTCTATTCAGAATAAAATATTGAAATTTGGCACTTCAACATCATTGCATTCAGTTTCTATTCACAATTTCTAGTGTCCCAACTCTTTTGGAATCTGGTTTGTACACATTAGGCTAAGTGGCTGTTTCAAATTGTGCCTACCTATGAGTGTGAATGGTGATGTCAGTGTTGCCTTATGATGGACTACAGACCAGTTCAGGGCGTAACCTGCCTTCTCATCCAAAGTCAGCTGACCACCCTAGTGGGATCATGCCATTGATCAAATGGATGAATTAAAGTCTGTTTATTTTAATTTAGACTACAAGTAACATTTATTTTGTACTATGTAAAATATGTTTTAAATTTAGATTATTTGTAATGTTTGTTTTTATCTCAAAACAAACTACACACCACATGTGCTGAATCCCTCACCCTTCTTTATATAACTCATTAAAGAGATCTGCTCTGGCTTTTTATTCACATGTCACATCAGCACTTCAGACGATCTTTTCACCAGTTTTGGATTTAGTACAAGAAGCTCCTGGATTTGAGCATCAAAAAAGCCTGAACTTCAAAAAAAAAAAAAAAAAAGGACCGAAAAAATCCTCATCCATGAGCTCCTACAAGCGTTTGAAGAGGACTCCTCCCGCGCTAAGCACTGCGCTCACTACTCCCAACCTCTTGCGTTCATGTTTTTATCAAAGAAGGGTTTGAAATGAGAGAAGATGCCCCAGGCATGGTGCCTGTGCTGGCCACTGCTCACTCCACAGGACTGACAGGAGAACAGACAGCCTTTTCCTGAGCTGTTTATCTGCCACAGTATCACACCATCTCCTCCTGCTCGGTTGTGTTGATTGGGGATTGTGTGTAGAAACAGTGTGTGGCTGACCGCTTGTCTCTACCTTTCAAACCTCGTCCACTCCAGCCTTCACTTTCCCTCGCTGACAAGATTTAGATTCCTCTCGACAGCTGGCAATTAAGGCCCCGGGAATCACACCACTGCGGGGCCGTTTTTCCTCTTCTTGCCATGCCACTATGCCCTCTGACTCTCTCTGACACAAACACACATTCTTACAGGTCCACTCACTGTCTTTTTTTTAATACTTCCAGTTCTCAGCACCACTCTCACACTCTGTGCTTTTAGACTTCAAACCAACTTTGCAAAGTTTCACCTTAACTTTTATTCACATTTAACTGATGCATCATCTGTTTATATCCCAAAGGGTTGTTTTTTTTTTCTTTTTTCCCAGGCTTAGAATCCTGTATCCTGATACCTGTATGGTACATTAGGCAGATCTCACTATTACAGATCTCACAGAAATGTTGGTCCTGGTTATGGTCCACTGTAACTACTTTCAACTACTGTATTTGTGTAATGAAACAGATTTTCCCTGATAACATTTTTGATTTAAAGGGCACCTATGGTGAATTTCTATTACTAGCTCTTTAAATGATCACATATGACATCAGCGATTCCTTCAGGCAACGTCAGTCCTTATTTCTTTTTGCGTACCTGTATGTGCTGCCACAATACTCGTACCACAAGGGATGCACAGTGATATGTTGCCTTCTTCATTAGTTGTTCCGGTCCTGGTAATAAATTAAATTCATTGTTTTGCCCTGTTGACCGGGCTACACAGAGCAGACTTCACTCTATGATAACAACAGTTGGCCCGTGCTGAGTGGTGTGTCTCCAAAAAAATGGCAGAGTGCAAATCATACGGCTTCACAAAAATCAAACACAGAAATTGTGGAAAAAAAAATATAACATCGGCACAGGCCATACTCAGAAAACATGTTCTTTCGGACGTGATTCAGTAGTCTGTGAAGACCTTTTCAACCCGACCCACCATTGGTGTGTTCTGAACCACTTGGGACGGAGGCCAAGCTTTTACATCTAGGACCCAATGCTGCTCCAAAGGAGTTCCTTCATAAAAAATTCAAGGATGACGCTGGAGAGGAGCAGCATTTTGCGAAAAGAAAGCAGTAAAGGGAAAGATCTTTTAGGGTGCGGCGAGCATATCACCTAAAATGACATTCGCTGCTTGTTTACTTGCGCCAGACGAGCTCTCTTTTCACGTCTGTAAAAAAAATGGTTGTTCCACATTGGATCAGACCCTGCTAGTAATCCACGGGATAAAATTTCCCAATTTTGTGTATTTTATAGTTTTTTTAATGGTTATATGGACATAGTAAACTATGTACAGTAGTCCCCCTTTTTTCACGGGGGTTTGGTTCCGGCCCATCCCGCGGATCAAAAAATTTCGCGAGTTATTTACCCAGATGTGCTCTTGAAGCTCACTGGATTGCGGCATGATGATGTGTGTTCAGTGTGGCCTACCTCACCTTGTCAGACAGGTTTTATGCTCGGGATCTCCTGATTGGAAATGTCTGGCAGCAATCATGTCTGGCTGTGGCCATGAAATTGAACTCAGTTTTCCCCAATAATAGGATTAATCACAATTACCTCATCTTTTAACAATTAGCAATTACATTTTCACTGAGGTTCATGTAGGTTTGGATAGGATTTTTCTCTTAACAAATAAAATCACAGCAGGAAAACGGCGTTTTTTTTGAATACTTGGGTTATCTTTGTGTAATGTTTAAATTTGTTTGATGATCTGAAAAAGTTACGTGTGACAAAGGTGCAAAAAAAGTAAAAAATCAGTAAGGGGTGCTAAAAATGTTTGCACAGCACTGTGAGATTTCCTTTCGGCTTTATCCCCTTTATCAGGGGTCGTATGTATGCATATTCATTCACTGCATAATGGCACCCCACTACAACATAACTTTTTCCTTCCTGTATCATATCAAGCAGTTCTACTTTTTCATGCAGCGTCATTACCTTTTTCTGGCACTTAGACTCCTTACTAGAAGCCTGAGAAGATGCACGGCGTTTGGATGGCATCATAGAGCTTAATTAAAAACACGCAAAACAAAATGCACATTGACAACTTGTGCACGAATAAGAAAAAAGGGGCGTATACATCATCTCAATCAATCAGCAGGAGGGAGAAACAAAAGCTCTCAGCCACGAGATAAATTTGAATAACGTACCAGTTACTTCCGGGTTTGTTGGCAATCCGCAAGTATGCGGGGATGGTAGTGCAAAACCACGAATGGTCAAGGGCCTACTGTATCGCATAAACATTACATTACTCACAAATTATGCTGTAAGGATGACCAATACCGGTCATCTTTAATGAACTTCTAACCTTTTATAATCACTTTTTTTATATTTTCCCTTATTTTTATTCGTATCCAATTCCCACCCACTAGATATTACCTTCCCTATCATACATGGCATCCAGTGCTAGCCACCCACCTTTTTTTGAACTGTGGCGCATGCTTATTTTGGGGGCAGTCGCACAGTTGAAGGGAAAGCGCCTAAATAAGAATGAGCTCACAGACAGCCATGATTGGCTGGCGATCGCTGCGAGTGACAGGCAAGTGAGTGTATGCTACTATGGACTCTCAGCGACGATTGGCTGTTGCACTAACCCAAATTTGAACTCACAAAGAGAGTTGTGAAATATGAAAACCCGAATCCAGTTAAGAGAGAACTCTCTGCTCTGCTGGTGATTCAAATCAGTGCGGGCTGAGTACTAAATGAGTTCAACGAAGCCCTTGCTCACTTGAAAGTCAGAAGTCCGCATAACCCGTGCTTTGTTTCAAGCAAGTAAACTACTTTCAGCAAGTGCACCACTTTTGGTATTGAGCGCCTCACATATTGTAAGCGTTGATTAGCTGTTTTAAGCTTCATGTAAAGTGAGTCGGCTCAGCTTCATGTCATTTGATTCAGCTCACCTTCATGTCATGTGACCATCCATCGACCATCGGAACCATTTACAAGCAGAAAGATCGCATCGTAGAGAATGTTAAAGGTTATATTTGATACCGTATTTGATATTTGATGAGTGAATTTGATTAAAATTTATCAATTTGAAATTATTTTGCTTGAGTTTAATTTATTTAAAATTAATGTTAAAATTAATATATTTGATATTATTTTACAATGTTATGTTTATAATAATTGATTCAGGGGTGTTTTCTGAGATACTGTAATGGTATTTATAGATGTATAGTACAGTATGAGCGTCATACGTCACACGTCATACGTCATACGTCACTGTAACAACTTACGTTCACTTTCAACTTATCTTCAGCCGTCTCGAACCAATAAAAACGTAAGTCGGGGAGCGTCTGTAATAATAATAATAATAATAATAATAATAATAATAATAATAATAATAATAATAATCATAATAATAATAAAAGTTGTATTGTAGCTTTCAAGTTGTGGCTTTGTGTCTAGTTTCCATGGCTATGAAATGATATTGGACAAAGATTCTGATCTCTGTAACTACACTCTGTACTTATGCACTGAACACACAAAGTGACTGTTCTAGAGGCGGTCACTGATGAAATATGACCAATAAATGAAAATTCTCTATACTTTTTCTTTCCCATTCTCACTGTGCCATCTTATTCCTCTTCCCCTCACCCCTCTATTGATTTGACTCTCTTCTTGGCCGGTGTCCAGTTCTCAGAGTCCTTCCCTCCCACAAATGTGTGATAGTGCTGCTTAGACGAGATGATGACATGCTGCTGAGTCGAGACAGAGTCGGCTTCTGCTAAAGATGCCAGCTGCTTCTGTTCGCTCCTGCCGGAGGAGCACGGATCGTCGCCGTGACCTCATGTCTGACATCCAGCTACGAACATCTGTGCATAATTCAGCTCCAGCAGAACCCGTACGGTCCGGAGCTCCGAAAAAATCTCCCAACCGGCAGGCTGATCATTGTTCAGTGCATCTGCTACAGGCAATATGGTCGTGATTAAAAATTCTGCCATGATGGAGCATTAGAACAGTAGGGCTGAACAGGGAAAGTTCTATTTTTTCCGTCTTCCTTGTTTGTAACTACCTCGCTCAGGCACAGTGTGGGCATTCGTCATTAAATTCTCATTAACGGGAAATTAGAGCTGATTTCCTTATCGGTTCCAAATTAAATTGATTTTCAGAACGGATGCGACATCGAACAAATGAATGCCACGATGCAATCAAATCACAGCGCCGTCATGGTCCCAACTGTCAGCGTGTCCAAAACCAACACTTCCTGATCCAATCAGAAATCAGATGGTGTTCTAAACAAATGCTCATTTGAAATAAATGCAGGGGGTTGGGATTCAAGACGCCAAATTCAATTGTCTGACAGCAGGATATTGTTCAGTGCTATTTTACTGGGTTTGGGCTAATTTATTGGAACTTTAATGCCATGTGGTTGGGAATATCCTGGGAAGTTATCATCTCAGGGCAAATTAATGGCGGATTAATGGTCGAGTTGAGTGGCTCTCATTTCCAAACAGGATTAACAGAGCGCCCTGCCGGAAAACACTGGCGCAGAGCTCCGGACGCTTACACCACAGCCTCGTTTTTGGTGGACTGGTAATGAATTTTATGCAATAGCCACTGTGAGTGTTACAGTAAGTCATACAAAACTGAATCTAGTCTTGCAGTCTTACGTAAAAGAGGCAAAGCTAAGAAAGAAGAAGGCGGAGAAAATGGGGACTTGAACAAAATCAGCCAGATATAACAAAGAAAAATCATATACAGTATATTGAGTTCCCATGGTTCCCTTTGGCTCATTTATTGACGAATCACTGGTTTACATTTGCACTTATTATATTTAAATATGTCATTTAAATAAGTTTCGAGGCAGGCGTGGTCCCAAGGGGTGCATCGACAAGGTACATGACAATTGAATCTGGAGAGCGCAGTTTTGAATCCAAGGTTGATGCTGAAGCCATCCGAGGCCTGGGATCAGCTCTCACAGGGGGAAAGATATACACACTCAACTCCCTTTTATTTAAAGTGATCATCAGCCAATCATGGGTGTCTGAGGATGCAAGTGGCAAGCCATGTGTCACAGTGGGGATGTGCATGATTACACCTCTCCCTTGTTTGTGGTGATTGTATGTGATAAGAGTAAAAAAAATGAGAAAACACACACACACACACACACACACACACACACACACACACACACACACACACACACACACACACACACACACACACACACACACACACACAGAGTTATCTCTTCAACTGAATTTTTTTTTTTGCATTCTCGTGTACCAATAAATTTGAAAAACTTCTGCATCTTATGATGACAGTGCAATGGGACAGTCATTCAACTTGGAATTTGGGAAGTCAGGAACATAAGAAACATTAACATTTATTCATTGACCAGTCATCTTATTTCACTGGTTCTGGGGTCGTGTCGTGAGGACGGCAGTTGTGAGGTCCAGATGTACTTCTTTCCAATCACTTCATCCTCCATCTCTTCTGGAGGGGCACCAAGGCGTTCCCAGACCAGCCGAGAAACATAGCCCCTCCAGCATGTTCTGGGGTCTCATCGCGGTTGGAAATGCACCAGGGAGGTGTTCAGGAGACATTCTAACCGGATACCCGAGCCACCTCAACTGGTTCCTTTCAACGCTGATCTGAGCTCTTGAACTTCTGAATGGCTGAACTTCTCATTCTCCAAGCACATAGACTCATCAGGACATGCAAACCCCTCCACCACGGTAAGATCATGATTCAAGGAGGAGAACATTCATCTTGTCTGATGTTATTCCACTGATTTAAATGCATTTATTATAAACTATAGCAATTATTCTGTTCTGATACAGTGATGACCCTTCTACTGGTGCAGTTCAGATTCAAAGGCCAAGAGTCATATATAAATGTTTAAATCATATACAGTCACTATTTGAGTTACGACCAATATCTGTTCCGACCAACTAGTTGTAAGTGAGCTTGGTCGTAAGTCAGATATTTAACAGAACAAAACCGAAACCACCCAGTACTCACTATGAATTCATGTGAAGTGTATTCTTCACCTGCTCGTTCTTTCAACATGCGAAATAAACGTGTAGCCTTACTTTGCACTGCTCGCAACATCACGTCCACATTTCTTTGCCTATTATCTTCCAACCACTGTACAGCAACTTTTCCATCTCTGCAATCAGTCCTGCACGCTGTTTTGTGATGATAGCAGAGAACAAGTGGGGGAAAATCCAGAGAGGTGGAGGTATGCCCTGGAAAGGAGGGGATTGAAGGTTAGTCTCAGTAAGACGGAATACATGTGTGTGAACGACAAGGACCCAAGAGGAACTTTGAGGTTACAGGGAGCAGAGATAAAGAAGGTGGAGGATTTCAAGTACTCAGGCTCAACAATCCAGAGCAATGGAGAGTGTGGAAAAGAGGTGAAGAAGCGCATGCAGGCAGGTTGGAATGGATGGAGAAAAGTGTCCGGTGTGATGTGTGATAGGAGAGTATCGGCAAGAATGAAGGGAAAAGTGTACAAGACGGTGATGAGGCCAGCGATGTTGTATGGTTTAGAAACAGTGGCCCTGGGGAAAAGGCAGGAGGCAGAGCTGGAGGTAGCAGAGATGAAAATGTTGAGGTTCTCCTTGGGAGTAACGAGGATGGATAGGATCAGAAATGAGTACATCAGAGGGACAGCACATGTTAGATGTTTTGGAGACAAAGTCAGAGAGGCTAGATTGAGATGGTTTGGACATGTACAGAGGAGGGATAGTGAGTATATTGGTAGTAGGATGCTGAGGTTGGAACTACCAGGCAAAAGGCCCAGAGGAAGACCAAAGAGAAGATTTATGGATGTGGTGAAGGCGGACATGAAGGTCGTTGGAGTAAGAGTAGAAGATGCAGAGGATAGGGAGAGATGGAGGCAGATCATTTGCTGTGGCGACCCCTGAAGGGAACAGCCGAAAGGAAAAGAAGAAGTTGACTTAATTGCTGCTGCTGCTTTCACTGCTTCCTTAATGCATAAGGAATATGTATATATATATATATATATATATATATATATATATATTGTATACAAGGATCCCACGCTACCTCTTGCTTCAATCAATTTGGCTTCAGTCATGGCGGTTTTTTTTTTTAAATATTCATCGAATTAAAAAAATAAGGAAATTAAGGAAGAATAGGGAAAAAAGTTAAGGAAAATGCTGCAAAAACAAGGCCAATCATGCAAAAAACAAAACAAACAAACAAACACAACACAAAAAACAACACAAAACCTCCCATCAAAACTACTTACATTTTTGTGAGGTATGCATCTGAGTGCATGCACGCGCATCTGTGTGTGTCTGTATGCGTGTGTGTATTTATATTTTATTCACATCTTATGCATTATTTCTGAATATTTAATTGTTATTATAAGCATTTATAGCATTGAATATGTATTTATTGACATTATATAAACATTTACATTTATGTATATGTCAGTCGGGGGGGACTTCTACTTCGTGAAATTTGATGGTCGCAGTGGAATCTCGATTCCAATCAACCGCGGAAGTGAGGAATCCCTGTATACATACACACACACACACACACACACACACACACACACACACACACACACACATATATATATATATATATATATATATATATATATATATATATATATATATATATATATATATATATATATATATACTACTCCTTCTAAAAAAAGTAGCATATTATGATAAAGTTCATTATTTTCTGTAATGTACTGATAAAAATTAAACTTTCATATATTTTAGATTCATTGCACACCAACTGAAATATTCCAGGTCTTTTATTGTTTTAATTCTGATGATTTTGGCATACAGCTCATGAAAACCCAAAATTCCTATCTCAAAAATTTAGCATATCATGTTCAGGTAGTCTAAACGAGCTATTAACCTAATCATCTGAATCAACCAATTAACTCTAAACACCTGCAAAAGATTCCTGAGGCTTTTAAAAACTCCCAGCCTGGTTCATTACTCAAAACCGCAATCATGGGTAACACTGCCGACCTGACTGCTGTCCAGAAGGCCATCATTGACACCCTCAAGCAAGAGGGTAAGATACAGAAAGAAATCTCTGAGTGAATAGGCTGTTCCCAGAGTGCTGTATCAAGCCACCTCAGTGAGACGTCTGTGGGAAGGAAAAGTGTGGCAGAAAACGCTGCACAACCAGAAGAGGTGACCAGACCCTGAAGAAGTTGTACAGAAGGGCCGATTCCAGACCTTGGGGGACCTGTGGAAGCAGTGGACTGGGCTACAGGTGCCGCATTCCCCAGGTCAAGCCACTTTTGAACCAGAAACAGCGGCAGAAGCGGCTGACCTGGGCTACAGAGAAGCAGCACTGGACTGTTGCTCAGTGGTCCAAAATAGTTTTTTCGGATGAAAGCAAATTTTGCATGTCATTCGGAAATCAAGGTGCCAGAGTCTGGAGGAAGACTGGGGAGAAGGAAATGCCAAAGTGCCTGAAGTCCAGTGTCAAGTACCCACAGTCAGTGATGGTCTGGGGTGCCATGTCAGCTGCTGGTGTTGGTCCACTGTGTTTTATCAACGGCAGGGTCAATGCAGCTAGCTATCAGGAGATTTTGGAGCACTTCATGCTTCCATCTGCTGAAAAGCTTTATGGAGATGAAGATTTTAATTTTTCAGCACGACCTGGCACCTGCTCACAGTGCCAAAACCACTGCTAAATGGTTTACTGACCATGGTATTACTGTGCTCAATTGGCCTGCCAACTCTCCTGACCTGAACCCCAGAGAGAATCTGTGGGATATTGTGAAGAGAAAGTTGAGAGACACCAGACCCAACACTGTGGATGAGCTTAAGGCCGCTATCGAAGCATCCTGGGCCTCCATAACACCTCAGCAGTGCCACAGGCTGATTGCCTCCATGCCACGCCACATTGAAGCAGTCATTTCTGCAAAAGGATTCCCGACCAAGTATTGAGTGCATAACTGAACATAATTATTTGAAGGGTGACTTTTTTTGTATTACAAACACTTTTCTTTATTGGTCGGATGAAATATGCTAATTTTTTGAGATAGGAATTTTGGGTTTTCATGAGCTGTATGCCAAAATCATCAGTATTAACACAATAAATGACCTGAAATATTTCAGTTAGTGTGCAATGAATTTAAAATATATGAAAGTTTAATTTTTATCAGTACATTACAGAAAATAATGAACTTTATCCCAATATGCTAATTTTTTGAGAAGGACTAGTATATATAAAGGGTCAGTGGTGGTCTAGTGGATAGGGCGCAGGATCGCTGCCCCTCGGGTTGGGGGTTCGAGTCCCCACAAGGTTGTCACTGTCCCCCCAGTGCAGCTAACTGGGTTATTAAAGGCGGGCCATGTCTCTCACTGTCTATGGTGTGAGGTTCATGTAAAAGAACCATTGCTGACCTTCGTAAAGAGTAGCTGCAAAGCCGTCAGCATGTTTCTGTCCCTTGCTAAAAGGGTTGTGACAGGAAGGGCATCCGACATAAAAACCTATGTCGAATCAAATGTGCGAATCAGATGATTCACTGTGGCGACTCTCTAGAACGGGAAAAAGCTGAAAAGAAAAGAAGAAGAAGAAGAAGATATATGTATATATATTCCCTTCGTGAGAGAATACCATATCATCAGCACAGGCACTCAAGGTGTTCTATGTGGACAATTATGGCTCATTGAAGACAGCTCTGAGTTCCTGATAAGAAGGTCAGTGGTTGATGTCCCAGTGCCACCATACTTCCACCAGGTTCCCTTGAGCAAAGCTTCACTGTATAAATGAAATAAGAAATGTACGTCATGAATGTAAATTGCAGCACACTATGCCAGAATGTAAATCGAAGGCTACAGTGTGAAAAAAGGCAGCACAGCCTGCCTGCAAGATCAAGCTGTGGAAAATGCAATTGTACTCCACCTCGGACGGGTGGAACATTTCTTTCAGGGTACTTTCTTTTCCGCTCCCATGAGATGACGCCAGGGTAAGAAAAACTAACTTCGCAGTGCCTTGCGTCGGTTATGTACCTTCACTCAGACTTCAACAGCAACGACCTCATTCTCAAATAATAATAATAATAATAATAATAAAACAATATATATATATCTCATCACCCAGCGGTCTGTGCATGTATGTGGAGCTTCGATTGGTAATTAAAATCGCATACAGCTCTGCTGTATTTCATTCAGATTTTAGAATCGTAATGCTGTAAACATTGCATGGTTGCATGATTGTTGAGTGGCAGATACATAATTTAAAAGAGAAAAAATGCACATGAGAAGAATTGACCTGTGAGCAGCCGGTACAGTGGATGTAAATGAAATTCGGTCCTTCATAATGAATGTCAGCCGATGCAGTAATTCTCTCAGCCAAAGCCAAGTACTTTGAATATCCTGTGGGGGGCACAATGGAACCAGGAACCCTATAGGAAAGGAGCTGGGGCAGCATTGAGAGAGATGTAAATGTGTCTGTGTATAACAGTCCTCATGTGGCTTTGTTCCGGTAATACGTCCCTCACCGAGATGGCTGTCAATAAAGCCTATTAGGCTGGGGGTGAAAGAGCAGAGCTCATCCCACTAAATCATTTAGCCGGACTGACAAAAAGGATGATACGGCTACGAGAGGATGACTGGATTGCACCTTCTATTGCTGTTTTGGTGATTATATGAAACGAACAAAACCCGGCACAAATTCAGCCCGCCAACCCTTCATTTGACAATTTTCCAATTCGCATATTTCTAATTTAATCAAACCCAAAAGCGTCTCAGTTCAGCTGTCCATCGAGGCATGAAGACATCATGTGCCAACACACCACCAAGTCCTTCTATCTGGTGTATCATACAGAGCTCGACTCCAGGCCTTCCAAATGATTGTCCTTTCTTCACAGGTAATTTGCTTCGATTTCCATATTAAGATGAGAAGTGCACCGAGTCTACACGTGCAGGATGAAATATAACAGGCTGTTTTACCCCGCAGGGGGGCTTTTCGGAAACTAGATTCTTCTCCCCAGTCGCTCGTAATTATCTGACATTTCAGATCTCTCCAGCTCAATTAGCCCGTCTCTGAGATTATGGCGTCCGGCACCTGTATTTAGGAGGCTTCTCAGTGGAGGAGGGTTTTTGCTCCTCTTACTCATGTCAGTGGTCCCCTTTGGCTGGTTTATTTGTCAATCACTGGTTTATATTTGCATTCACATTTATTTATGTATTCATTTATAAAATACTTTTATACAAAACATAGTGGTAGGATGCAACCAAAGCACTGAAATGTTGATGGAGCCAAAAGCGATCATTCCCTCAATCACACCGTATCACTTAATCCTATTAGGATGTCTGGAGCTCGTATCTGAGCCGACTCTGGGTGAAGGCAGGGAACACCCTGAACAGTTCATCCGGTCTATCACAGCCCTCCCACGTACATCTACGGGCGATTTTGAACAGCTAATTAGCCTTATGTGCATATCTCTGGGAGCCGGTGGTGTAGTGGTTAGGGTGGTGGGCTCATGATCCGGACGTGGGTCCCGTTTAGACCCCCCCACTGTGCTAAGACCCCTGGGCAAGGTCTTAACCCCTAGTGTTCCTCTGTTCACCCGGAAGTATAAATGGGTACCAGTAAAAAAATACCGGGAAGGTAAGCTATGATGGACTAGCGTCCCCTCCAGGAGAACTTGAACTCCTAGTTGCCTCACGCTACAGAAACCTGGGCTAAGTGCTAGGTCTGATGGTCCAGGCTCGGGCTCGGTGGATTGTAGAAGGAAACTGGAATACCCAGATGAAGTCCACACAAGCATGAGAAGAACATGCAGACTTTCTACAGAAATGTCAAGCCCAAGACTCAAGCTCAAGACCTTTTTGTTGTGAGGTGGATGTGCTAATCACCACACCACTGTCCCACCACCGAAGCAACAAATTTAACACAAAAAGTGCAAGATAGCATTGTTTTTGAGACAAATTGCTATTAAAGAACAACATAAGACCAAGACTAATATGAACCAAGATTAAGAAAAATCCAATGCGATTCAAGACCAATACCAGTCTAGATCAAAGCAAGAAGAAGACACGATTAAAACCAATATTAATCCAGATCAAGACCTGGCCAAACCAAGTAAAGACTACCCAAAACACTATTAAGCTCAGTATCCAAGTCCTGTATAAAGTCAGACCAAGAGAGTACTAAGACCAAAAACAAATGAGAACATGACAAAATAAAGATCAGCCCAAAACCAATACTGGGCAAGACCACGATCAATACTAAATGAGTCCAAGGCAAGCTCATGATGAATGCTATCCAAGCGACCCAAGCCAGAACCAATCAGGACTCAGAAAAGATCAAATCTAAAACATACCAAAGCAAAATGACAAAAGAGCTACGAAGTGGTTTTCAGTTCTATGAGAAGCTTCTGGAAAAACTCAAACAGCTCTGTTAGTGATGATGTCATCTATCTGGCTGCAGCAAAATCACCATTATATAGAGCCTGAAATGAAAAAGAATATTAAGGACCTGACCAAGCTTGGTTTTTACGCAATCCTTTTAAACCTGGTGGAGAAAACTACAGCTGAATTGAATGGTGTTGGAAGGCTCGAGCTTATCGCAGCCAACACTATGTAAAGGCAGGGTACAATCTAAACAGCTTGCCAGACCATCACGGGGCCAACACGCACACACACACACACACACACACACACACACACACACACACACACACACACACACACACACACACACACACACACACACAAATCCATTTACATCTATGAGCTGTCCAGGGTGTACAGTACTCTGGGCTCACCCAGAATTGGTTGAAATGTGCGCCAGCCTCCCCACAACCCTAATTAGGACTAAGCGGTTCAGAAAACGAATGAATGCTTTTAGACGGTGGGAGGAAACCGGTGTAGCAGGAAAGAACCTACTCAGACACGAGAGAAAATATTCAATGAATGAACCGAGGATTCAAACTTGCGACCTTCATGTTGACCGGCCACAAAAATTAAACAGTCCAGTATCAATGATGAAAATACGAATTAATTTATATTACGGTGGCAATGGTGGCCCCGTGATACGGTGCTGGATTACCGATCCCAAGGTTAGAGGTTCAAACCCCACTATCAGTGGGTCGTCACTGCTGACCCCCAGTGGAGCTCACTGGGTTATCAAAGGCCATGTTTCTCACTGTCTGTGGTGAGAGGTTCACGTCAAAGAACCATTGCTGACTCTCATGAAGACGAGTTGCATAGCCGTCAGCAGGTTCCTGCCTTGCGATGGCCTGGCAAGTTGTCCAGGGTGTACTCTGCACTTGCCCAGAGTCGGTTGAGATGGGCGCCAGCCTCCCCGTGACTCTAATTAAGATTAAGCGGTTCAGGAAATGAATGAATGAATGAATGAGTATGGTACATGAGTGTGAGCAACGAGGGACATTAAATACATGAAACAGCAGAGTAATCTGAACAAACTTGACAATGATGAACTGAGACATTTATATGCACGTCCTCAAAGCGAGGATCTGTAGTATCCTTAAATCCTTTTGAAAAAGTTAAGACTTCAAATGTAAGTTGAAGGTTATGAAAGACTTGGTTGTGCATAAAAACCCATAAAATCACCTTAGGCTATGTCTTTGTTATATGTACTATCAGGTTCATCATTTTTTAATTTAGTTCCGTCCCCATAGTGGCCCTTCCTATACTGAATATGAACCTACACGAAAATCCAGGGAAGTCGGGCTTAAAAGTCTGAGTCCATTTCAAGGATTCAATAAAGTAAATTCTAAATAAACAGTAATTCTGGAAATTAAACTGACTGTAGTACAGTACTGTCGTTATTAAATTTTTTAATTTACACCCCCCCCCCACACACACACACACACATTTTCCCTCTAATTTCCAATTCCCACCCTTCAAGTATGCCTTCCCTATCACACAACCATCACCAAAGAGGGAGGGGCGAAAGCATGCACACGTCCACTCCATGACATGCAATGCTAACCCATCGACCTCTTTTTGAACTGCTGCGCATACATATTTGTGGGCGCTCTAACACACTCGGAGCGAAAGCACTATCCGCCCACTGAGCTCACAGAGCGCTGCCGATCGCACTGAGTGACAGGCAAGTGAACGTATGCCATCCCTCCCTCCCATGAAAACTCAGCCAGTTAGCTCATGTGGACTCCCGGTCACGGGGCATCAGCCTGAATTCGAACTTGCGATGATAGTTACGCACTTTGCCGATGCCCCACACCGAAGAAACTGTAGGGTTTATTAGGAAATACTATAATAACCACATACATTTTATTCAAGGGCAGTGGTGGCCTAGAGGTAAAGGTGCTGGATCACTGATCCTAAGATTGGGGGGTTCAAGCCCCACTCTCCATGGATTGTATCTGGGCCCCCCCAGTGTAGCTAACTGGGTTAGCAAAGGCCAGCCATGTCCCTCATGTCTATGGTGTGAGGCATGTAAAAGAACCATTGCTGACTTTCGACAAGTGTAGCTGAAAAGCCGTCAGCGTATTTCTGCACTGCGATGGCCTGGTTAGCCATCCAGGGTGTACTCTGCCCTCGCCCGGAGTCGGCCGGGATGGGCGCCAGCCTCCCTGTGACCCTATTTAGGATTAATTGGTTACAGAAAATGAATGAATGAATGAATGAATATTTTATTCATATGATAATATGGTGGCATAGAATGTCTACCTCACAACAAGAAGGTTCCGGGTTTGATTCCCGGATTCGGGGCGTTTCTGTGTAGAGTTTGCATTTTCTCCGTGCTTGCCTGGGCTTCCTCCAAGTACTCCTCTTTCTTCTTGTCTTCCTTTCGGCTTTTTCCCTTTTACTCGGGAGTCGCCACAGCGAATCATCTGATTGGCACGTTTGATTTTGGCAGAGGTTTTTACGTCGGATGCCCTTCCTGACACAACCCTTTTTAGCAAGGGACAGAAACACGCTGACGGCGTTGCAGCTACTCTTTACGAATGTCAGCGATGGTTCTTTTACATGAACCTCTCATCATAGACAGTGAGAGACATGGCCCGCCTTTGATAACCTGTTAGCTGCACTGGAGGGGACAGTGACAACCTTGTGGCGAGTGGGACTCGAACCCCCAACTTTTGGATCAGCGATCCAGCGCCCTATACCACTAGACCACCACTGCCCCAAGTACTCCTCTTTCTTCTGACAGTCCAAAAACATACACGGTTGGCTAATTGGCTCTTCCAAATCACCCGGAGATGTGAGTGTAAGAGTGAATTGTTGTATGGGTGTTGGCTCTACGCTCATTTGCAACTCTAGAAGGATTATGTGTCTTAGAAAATTAATGACTGAGTGGGAATAAAGTACTAAATAATCATAAAACGTATTGTTCTCATAATGACCGTCATTTCTTTTATATATACAGGGATCTCTCACTTTCCGCGGTTAATTGGGACTGAGACAGCCCCCCCGCGACTGCCGAATTCCGTGAAGTAGGATCGACCCCCCCCAACTGACGTATACGTACATGTATATGTGTATATAATATCAATAAATACATATTCATATTCAGATAGCCAATGGGAGAGCAACTTGCACATTGTTTAAATTTTTGAGATGGCACATTTTGTACCATGAATTTTTTATATATATCTATATCTATATCTATCTATATACAGTGATACCTCTGCTCACGAACATAATTGGTTCCCAGAAAGTGTGTGTAAGGTGAAAAGTTCGTCTTCCGAACATTTATTTCCCATAAGAAACCATTAAAATGAGAATAATCCGTTCCCAGGTCCCCATAAAACATAATTTTCTACTAAATAAGCCTTAAAATTACACAAAAATATACCTTATTTTATG
>CM045731.1:21730000-21845000 GCA_024760905.1 Plotosus lineatus
CCGGTCATTTCCTGGTTGATTGTGTGACTTGCTGATTGGCTTGTTGGGGTATTTCTTATATTTTCTGTTGGTTGTTTTATCTGTTGATATTCAATTTTAGGTTCAACATTTTCAACATTTTCCCAAGCGTACAGAGAGTACGCTTTTTTTGACCCCCCCTCCCCTCCTCCAAAAGCGTATAAATTAATGTTGATGATCTCTCGGCAGGATTTTTTAATAAGATATTAAACAAAACAATGGTCAAACCTCTTTCATAAAATAAATCAATGTATTTCCTTGATCAATACCTCTTTTATACACCAGTCAAATAATAATGAAATCAATAAAAAATATACTTTTAAATAATTCTTTTTAATGACACCTGCTTTAATATTAATATTAAGACATTTGGTTTTAATAATTAACATGACATTGTTCCTAATAATATTATTTTATATTAAAATATAATTCAAAATGTCTGCATTTTTTATCAGTCATTGGCTTTTGGACGACCATGCTTCAGTTTATGATCAGCAAGGGCGTAGGCTGGTCTGACTGGGGGCGGACTGGGGGCCTAAGCCTTAAAGGGGAAATGAAATGCTGACTAAATAAGTTGTCGGTAGCTTAAGTATAGTTTATTGAAGCGATTGTGGCTTAAATTTTATATCATAAATAAACCATTGCACGCACAGCGGTTTTGTTTTATGTGCTTGTTGTATAAGTTATCGACCCCGTTACACGTTCACTTTCAGTTTACTTCCTGACTCTAGTCATACGAACTTATCTCCGACTTTCTCTTCAATAACAGTCATTAAGTTTATTTATAAGATTGTGAATACACATAATTTCTTGTCCAGCGGAACTCAACCCCTGCTGTGTGTGTGTGTGTGTGTGTGTGTGTGTGTGTGTGTGTGTGTGTGGGTGTGTGTGTGTGTGGGGGTTGCACGTGCACCCTGTGCACCCCCCCCCAGCCTACGCCCTTGATCAGCTGCCTTCTGATGTTTCAGCAGCTGATAGCGGGTTGGATATTATACATTGCAGACTTTGCAGATATGCAACACTGCAGGTGGTTGGCGAATCGCGCATTCAGAGTTTCAAATGTACACGCACAAAAAAAAAAAAAAAAAAAAAAAAATTCACAAGCACATGTATTATTGTTGATCAACATTTTTATATTAAAACGCGTACACAGACATCTTCCCCTTCCCCCCTCCCCCCTAGCGTTTTGTACGCTTACAAAAATGTTGAAAATTTTGAATGATCCTTAATGATTGGGTCAGTAATTTGTTTATTGGTGTTTTTTTTTTTTTTTTATGTTTTTGTTGATGTTGTTAATCCGGTTGGCTGGTTAGTTGGTAATATTTTGATTGGTTGATTTGCTTGTTGGTAGTGTGACTACATGGTTGGTTGGTTTGTTGTTCTCTACTTTATTTGTTTGGTAGATTATTTCTTGGTTAATTTATCTGGTGTTGCTCTTCGCTTTGGTTGGCATGGTAGTGTGGGGGGGAGGGCCGACAGTGGCTAGCACATCGATATGGACCTGGGTTCGAATCCTGGCCTTGGCGAAGGTATTTTTATGAACCAAATTCATAATTTGAGTTTGCATCAAAAATCCAAAGTTTGCATGTTCTTCCCAAGCTTTCATGGCTTTCCTAACCACAGACTCTTAACAGGATCAAATGGTTTGGCGAGTGAGTAATTATTGGTTCAATCAGTCATTTGTTGGTTGGTTGGTTCATTTGTTGATTGACTTTTTGGTTACTTGGCTTTCCTTGTTTTCTTTCCGAGTGGTTGTTTGGGTTTGTTCCAATCTTAGTCGTTTTTTTTGTTAGTCTTGGTTCATTCATTCATTATTTAATAGAATTCAAGCAACATTTCCATTCTTTACTTTTACCTCGTCAGATGAACATTAATTTACACTTGAGTTAGACGCAAAGTCGGAGGTTCAAGCAACGCTATCACCAAGGTGTCACTGCGGTTCCCCAGTGCAGCTAAATGAATTATTAAAGGCCAGCCATGTCTCTCAGTGTCTGAGGAGAGCGCTATGTAAAAGAATGATTGCTGGCATTCGTAAAGAGTGAAGCATTGGGTTGCCGTCAGCATGTTTCTGACCTGTGATGGCCTGGCGAGCTGTACAGGGCTTATTCTGCCCTCACCTAGAGTGTAGCTGAGATTGATGCCAGCCTCGCTGCAACCTAAATTAGCATTAGACCGTACAGAAAATAAATGAATGAATGAACCAGCTGCACAGGGTCTCATCTCATCTTCTTACGGTTAATTCAGGGTCGGGTCGCGGGGGCAGCAACCTAAGCAAAGAAGTCCAGACATCCCTCTCCACAGTCACTTCCTCCAGCTCTTCCAGGGGGACACCGAGGCATTCCCAGACAAGCCGAGAGACATAGCTGCACAGGTTAAACCCACAAAACAGATTTTTAAAATTTTATTAAAACGATCGCAGTTGTTAATTAACTTGCTGTGAAAACATAAACGCTGCCCGCTACGCTAGCTATAACTATACATAGCTAGCATTTGTGGCAACCTTTGCTAATATCTTTCTAAAGTCATGTGCTTAAATGGGCGAGTGTGTCAGAATGTTTAACTGACCTGCATGGGAACTCGTGAAAATGACCACAAATATTTCTGGTTTCTTCTACCCCACTTTCCTTCATAGGCTGCATGCAAACCTGCTAATCACTCTGCTAATGTTTGCACGGATGAAACAGGAAATCGATAGTTGCTTTCAGACTGAGGCTCAGATTTATTTTGAAGAACAAATCAGTAGGCAATCCAGCATATGTGCTACTTAGACATGCCGAAGCTCACAGACCGGATTAAATTTGCTTCATTTTAGCAGCGAAGTGTGCAATTTAAAAAGAGAAGTAAAGAAATGAAACGAGTTATTACCTCATTGCAGCATTGATATGCATTAGCTTTGCAATTATGCATTAGGCATTGCATTATGGGTCTATGTGCTCGTGACAGTATTGATTATCTCATGGATTTTTTTTTTTTTTTCCTGTCCTGCATTAGCAGGCAGTGGGGGGAAAAAATCATAAATGGTCTTGTTTGTTGTCTGCTTTGAGGTGGCTTGTAATGCCGTAGCCCTCTAGGGGGGATGCAGAGCGAATCGAAGGAACATATCAAATGGCATTACTGGCAAATAAAAGGTTCATGGAGCTATGGCACCCACAGTGGGTTGCCATTAAAGCTCTTGAGATGAATCATTCTATCGATCCCTACCAACACCAACACACACACACACACACACACACACACACACACACACACACACACACACACACACACACACACAAACACACACACACACATGGCTCCAAGCAGGCTTCCATCAAGGGTCAGTTCTGGTATTCCTCCCTACATTTCTAGCAACTTGCATAGACATATATTTGGATTGATTTAAAATGTTTTTCTTTCCTCGACTGGTGTGTTTGATTTTCCAGACTCAACTCTAGTACACCAAGTTCTCCTCATCCGAGGTGCTCGTCCTGGCATTATTTATAATTTATACACCCTTGAGCGATGATTAATCCCCAACTAATTGCACCCCAGACAAGTAATATTGATTACAAGCAGCGCTATGTTGCCCCTGGCTAAAAAAAAAAGAAAAAAGAAGTAACTTCACAGAGATGAATGCATCTCAAAACTGATCTGAGGCCACAGACATTTATATGATCACTGTGGTGTTGTAATTCAGAAGCTGCAAAATAGTGCACTCCTGTCAACAACAAACATCTACATTGTTTTCAACAGGCAGCTTGCGCAAAGTGCTACCAAAAGGGTAGTGAATGTGTACCCAGCGCGGCCTCGTTTTCAGCTGAATTTACAAGCCCTGAAGTGTCTGGCTTCTCTCTCCCTTGAGAGTCACATAGCAATATTAAACAGGAATACTGCGAGCTTCACACACAGCCAGGAGCAACGTTTTCACGCCAGCACTGGTGAAAGCTCTATATTAAAGCAGTCTGAACACATACCAGCAACATTAAATTACAGCATATGGACTTGACGATGAGTATCTTCCACAGTGAATTCAAATGAAAATTGAAGCCTGAGCCCATAACTTTTTCAAATAAGCCACAATAATAAAGCAGGAGAGTTTTCAGTGTGGTGCAGGCTATACTGTACATGAATAATAATAATAATAATAATAATAATAATAATAATAATAATAAAGCAAGGATCCCTTGCTACTTCACACTTCAATTCATGTGGCTTCAGTGCATCACGTTTTTTTAATATTCACCGAATTAAAAAAATAAGGAAATTGAAGAAGAATAGAGGAAAAGTTAAGGAAAAATGCCAAAAACAAGGCCAATTATGCAACCCGCCCCTAAACACACAAAACAAAACACAACCCAAAACCTCCCATCAAAACTAGTTACATTGTTGTGAGGTGTGCATCTGAGTGTGTGACGTGCATTTGTGTACGTGCTCATGCCCCTGCGTGTCTGTATGTGTATATATTTATATTTTATTTACATCTTATGCATTATTTTTTAATAATTCATTGTTATTATAAGCTTGAAAGACCATTGTTATTATATTTATAATCTTGAATATGTATTTATTGATATTATATACATATATACATGTATGTATATATCAGTACGGGGGGGGGGTGGCAGTGGGTGGCGGTGGTGGGTGGTGGTGGTGGGGGGTTGCAGGGGGTGATCCTACTTTGTGGATTCCAATGGTCGCATGGGGATCCCGGTCCCAATTAACCGCGGAAAGTGAGAGATCCCTGTAATAATAATAATAATAATAATAATAATAATAATGCAAGGATCCCTTGCTACTTCATGCTTCAATTCATACGGCTTCAGTGCATCACGTTTTTTTAATATTCATTGAGTTAAAAAATAAGGAAATTGAAGAAGAATAGGGGAAAAGTTAAGGAAAAATGCCAATTATGCAACCCCCCCCCCTAAACACACAAAACAAAACACAACCCAAAACCTCCCATCAAAACTAGTTACATTGTTGTGAGGTGTGCATCTGAGTGTGTGACCTGCATTTGTATGTGTGCTCATGCACATGCGTGTCTGTATGTGTATATATTTATATTTTATTTACATCTTATGCATTATTTTTTAATGTTTGATTGTTATTATAAGCTTGAAAAACCATTGTTATTGTATTTATAATGTTGAATATGTATTTATTGATATTATATACACATATACATGTATGTATATATCAGTACAGGGGGTGAGTGGCAATGGTCGCATGGTCGAATTCCAATGGTCGCATGGGGATCCCGGTCCCAATTCACCGCGGAAATTGAGAGATCCCTGTAATAATAATAATAATAATAATAATAATAATAATAGTAATAATAATAATAATGAAATACAGCCGTCATGTGACCAACCAATCCTCTGTTTGTGAATTTTTTGTGTCCGTCCATCCATTATCTGTAGTGTTTATCCATCAGAGTCATGGGGAAGCTGGAGCTGATCCCACTGAACATCAGGTACGTATTAAACCGGTCGCAACTCTATCACGGGGTTAACATAAACACAATCATTCACAGGCACATCAAGGGGAAATTTTAGAGTAGCCACTTGTCCTAACGTACATGCCTTTGGACGAACCATTTAATCTTATCGGGGTCGCAGGGAGGCTAAAGCCTTTCTCAGCCGACAGTAAGCAAAGGCAGCGTTCACCCTGAGCAGCTTTGCCAGACCACTGCAGGGCGACCAGTCACAAACATTCACATTGTTGAGAGCAATTTGGAACAGTGTGTAATAGTTCATTCATGTAATTTTCATGGTCTCGTACTGTCGGAGGAAGCCAGGGTTACCCAGAGGAAACCTGTGTATACAGGGACGGAACATACAAACTCCACACAGAAGCACCCGATTGTGGGATTCGAACCCCGGACCTTCTTCTTGTTAGGTGGATGTGTTTGAAAGCAATGGTTCAGATACTTTTTCCACTCAGAGATATGCAACACTGGATCATTTCTTCTTCTGCTCTCCCCCATGTACTGTTCAATGGAACTACACTGTGTGTGTGTGTGTGTGTGTGTGTGTGTGTGTGTGTGTGTGTGTGTGTGTGTGTGTGTGTGTGAGAGAGAGTGTGAATGGTTGTTTGTTCTCATGTGATTATCTGGAGTGCTATTTAGGGTTCACCCTTCGCCTCGTGTCGGCTGAGACAGGCTCCAGCCTTCCCGCGACCATAATATGATTAAATGAGTGAGAGATTGAGAAATCAGCAGTGTTGTGGTATAACCCTTCAGGAAATGTTAATAAAATGACTAAAAACCGCTGTCACTTCATCTTTGGTAAGTCATCTCCAGCCTCCAAGAAGGAAAAGCTCACTTTGAGCTTCTTCCAGTATTTCTTTTAGTCTTGAACAGATGATTAATAATGTTATCGGTCAAGAAACTGCTCTGCACCTGACATTTCAACATTTGTCTGAGTTGTATGTCAGCGGATGCTGCGTTGTTGTAGCCAGCTGCCTGTATTACCTCACCAAAGCGAAACTCGAATCTCAATAACACGCCATCGCTACAAAGTGACATCTGGCACGAATGAAATGGAAATTTTGACATGCAGTGTGCAGTGTTCAATATGTTCATCAACAAAATATGTCAGTGTTTTCTTCGTGTAAAATGAGACAAGGCACAACAAAGGTCACGTTTCACAGCAGTGGCTGAATGGGTAAGGCTCTCGCTTACTGATCCGAAGGTTGGGGAGATTCAAACCCTGGTACTACCAAGCTACCACTGTTGGGCCCTTCAGCATGGCCCTTAGCCGTCCCTGAGCAGTTTTATCAGGTGGACCAAAAAAAAAAAAAAATGGCAAAGATTTAACATTGAATAATTTTAAAACCCTTGGAGAGGATCTTTAAAAATGTACAAATGTTAGGAATTCCTGAAAATACCAAGTTAATATCTTAAATAACATTTGAATGTGAATAAAATTAAAATGGAGTTTTTTTAGAAATCAAAATCCTGGATTATAGTTCTACCAAATGTCACTTAAAAAAGCAGTCAATTATTTCACCATTTCCCTCATCGTCACCACGCAGACTTCTTTTTTCCCATGATTCAATCAAACTCCGCCTCTCCTCAAAGGCGATATTTTGCCAGTTTGCTTTTATTCCAGACTTAAGTTCCTCCTCACTGAATCTTTCCATGGACCATTCATAGTCTTTTTTTTTATTTTTAATTTTTTTTTATAAATAAATGAATTCCAAATTGAATAGTCCTTTGGGTTAGAGTCGTCCTTTTTTCACAATTTCAAGAACCACGCCTTATTCCCAGATGATATTTGATTGACAAGTGAAACACCTGTTGCAGCTCTGGTCATGTCACCTGACATGTGTGATTTATAGACGCAGATGTCCGGTACTGTAATATTTGAGATTCGCTGTGGTGACCCCTGAAAACAAAAGGGAAAAAGCCGAAATAAGAGAAGAAGAATTTTGAATTTGCTCCCATTCAAAGGCCATTTAAGTTATTAACTTTATATTTTGATGGAATTACATTTATTATTATTATACATTTATTTTTGACGTACCCAATATATATATATGTATATATACAGTGATCCCTTGCTACTTTGTGCTTCAGTTCCTGCGGCTTCAGAGCATTGTGGGTTTTTCAAAAATATTCATCGAAAAAATAAGAAAATATAAAAAAGGAAATTAAGGAAAAATAGGGAAAAGGTTAAGGAAAGTGCCACAAGACAAGGCCAATTATGCCAAATAAAAACCCAAACAAACAAAAACAAAAACAACAACAAAAAACAAAAAACAACCCAAAACCCCCCAAACAAAATGACTTCCATTTTTATGTGAGGTGCGCATCTGTGTGCACGCGTCTGTATGTGTGTGTATTTATATTTTATTTACATCTTATCCATTATTTTTGAATGTTTAATTGTTATTGTAAGCATTTATAGTATTGAATATGTATATATTGATATTATATACACATATACATGTACGTATATATCAGTCAGTTGGGTTGATCCTACTTCGCGGAAATTGGCGGTCGTGCACGTGTGTGTGTGTGTGGGGGTGGGGGGTGGGGGGGGGGGTGTTTGTCTTCAGTCCCAATTAACCGCAGAAAGTGAGGGATCCCTGTATGCGTGCATATATGTAAAAAAAAAAGACAAATGCAAGTTACTTTGGAAATGGTGTCTGCCAAATGCTGTAGCTATTGTTGTAAATATTAGTTTGAGAATTTTCAGCACAGTCTCAGTTCTAGACAGATTGTCCTTGCTTTGTTTTTTTTTTTTTTTTTTTTTTGGGGGGGGGGTGACTTTCCAATCCATCACTCAGGCGAACCCAGAAAAAATGTACTGGACATTACAGTTCAAGGCCAAAAAGAATGTTTTGTGTTTTAGAAAGCATACACCAGGCCAAGACATGGTTTTTTTTTTTCGTCAGTGATAGACAACCTTGGACGATACGAAAATATTTTTTATGGTGTAATTTGTTTTCAAAGCTCAAAATGAAATTTTACAATTTTTTGTTGGATCATCTTATATTATTTCTAATCGTACATCACAATATTAGTCTCATGCATTAAAAGAATTAATTATGTGCACATTGGCAATGAATCATGGCCTGACTGATTACATTTATGCAAAACTGTGTTGGCTTTTTTTTCCCTGGCAAATATTTCTTTCAGCATTCCAGCCATGGTCCACTGCCAGTCATGGACACCCCGAGGAACCAAAACAAGCAGAAAATCTCCCATATTTCCAGCATTACCATATCCTGGAATGTTGTATTCCTTACAAAATCCTTACCCTCATGCACACTAAGCAAAAATTGGGAATGCGGCATATGTCCTAGACCTGAACAGCAGCATCAATACATATTATTCGATATAATGTTCGAGTAAGACTTGCGCAGTGATATACATGCATAACAGGTTTGATCCTCCCTGCAGTCAGTGCTGTGCAAGATAATGCAGATAGCATCCCACATTTTTTCTTCAAAGCAGACACGCCGTTGCTGTAATCTTGCGTTGACCTCTCGCTGAACCCTGACACGTCACCCAGGCTTGCTTCTGAGCCGAGCTCATGTTTAAAAGTGCGTATTCTTCCCCTCCCGCTCTGCTTTCATCTTCAGCCGAAGTTTCCTGATGGGCCAGAGGGAATGGGAATGGGAATCAGTGTGATATCTGGAAGACTGCATTAAACTGATAAGTTTATTCCGCTAACATGAAAGGGAATGGCAAAATAAGGCGTATGGCTCAGAGGGCTTTGCAGTCTGCAAAAGTGGAGAGACTAATAAACTTTGAGTCTTCACACAGAAAGCACGATGCTGCCTCGCTGTCTGAGAGCACGACGACAAATCTAAAGTGTGCACAACTTAGACTCTGAATAATATTAACGTCACAGAACACTAGCATTGACCTGACAGAATATTGAATTATTAAGGGTTGAGACATTGGGATCAGAGCAAACACAGCCATTATGACAGTTTGATAGATCTGTATTGGTTCTTGTGCAATTTTTACTCTGGGACTCAGTGTATTCACTGCAAATTTGTGACCTTTTGTATGTCTTATGAAGACTCTGTTGTGTGCTTTTCAATCAAATTTAAATTTCCCTTGCCCACAACAGACCAATATTCACCCCATGGTTGGGACTTTGAATTCCGACTGTGACACATTCATTCAAGAGAGGTTTAAGACTTCATATGCGAGAGGTTTAAAAACAGACAGTATAAAATCATAAGTCAGAGGCCAGGCAGAACCACCTCAACCAACCAAACAACCAACCAACCAACCAATGTACCAATGTACCAACCAACCAACTAACGTACCAACCAACCAACACATCAACCAACCAAGGTATCAACTGACCGACCAACCAACCAACCAACCAACCAACCAACCAACCAACCAACCAACCAACCAAACAAACAAACAACCTAACAGAAACAACTACAGGCGACTCATACAGTGCAAACTTGACCATGGTCAAAGGCAGGGTACGCATTGAACAGCTTGCTAGTCCATTGCAGGGCCAACACCCCCCCCCCCAACACACACACACACCTAGGCGCAATTTGAAACAACCATTTTGCCTTTGGACACTCCTCTCTTCTTCTTTTCCTTTCGGCTGTTTCCTTTTTTTCAGGGGTCGCCACAGCGAATCATCTGCCTCCATCTTCATGGAAGTCATATTAATGATTCACAAATTCAATCTGGCATAGGTTTTTAGGTTGGATGCCCTTCCTGACACAACCCTTAGCAAGGGGCAGAAACACGCTGACGGCTATGCAGCTACTCTTTATGAAAGTCAGCAATGGTTCTTTTACATGAACCTCTCACCATAGACAGTGAGAGACATGGCCTGCCTTCGATAACCCAGTAAGCCAGTGAGAACCTTGTGGAAAGTGGGACTCAAACCCCCAGTCCTAGGATCAGCGATCCAGCACCTTTTACCACCAGGCCACCACTGCCCTTGTGAAAGGAAATTGGAGTACCTCAAGGAAACACACATGAACACAGTACATGCATCTGCACACAGGCACGCCCTTGCAGAGACCAGGACTCAAGCCCGGGATCTTCTTGCTGTGAGGTGGACATGCTAACTGCTACACCGTGCATGCCACTACTTCTGAGCTTGACAATCCAAAATCAAAATTGGTCCCCACCAAGTCCTTGCGTGGGTGTGGTCTGGGATATGTTTGCATACAAACTGAGAAATGCTGGTGATAACATCTCTGCCAAAGCTGTATTCTGGTGGAGATATAAAAAATGCTGGAGCCACAATCAGAGCAAAAGCACATTCCAAAAGCCTCAATGAGTCGAAGCCGAAAAGTTATGGTAAACCGGGAAGCAAAAATCACAGTCAAACTGGCAAGACTTTGCATTATGTGAACATTACCTATACATACCATGTTTATGTATTGCTCAACCAGGAAGAAGTACTGTATATGTGTTCAGTACAATAGACACCAGGCTGTTGTGACAGCTGTAGACTCTGGGTGAAGGAATGGAGTTACTCTTTCCCTTGTCAATCACAGTCATACTACCCAACGAATGATGTAGCATGAGGAGGAATTCAAAAGAATGTGGTGGCTGGCTTTGCATATTTTACATCTCACAGGAAGCACATGCTAGAAGGTAGCTGTCATGCTAGATGGGAGACTTCGCTAGTGGGTGGTAATTGGCAAATGACCAAATTGGAAGAAAATGGACGTTTCCTGAAGCAGTCTGTGGGAATAATTGACAACCTATCTGGTATTATAAACTGACGCATAGCAAAAACATCGGCTATATCTCAAGTAGCATATGCAACTATTCATAGCTGTCAAAGTATAATGAAAGTACTTTAGTATAAATATAGTATATTATACTGTGTATATCACCATTGTGTATATCACTATTAAAAGTTGTTTCTAATTTTTTGTGATGGATGTCATGACAATGTCCGCCAGACCATCGCAGGGCAGAAACATGCTGACAGCAACCCAATGGCCTGCTCCTTATGAAAGAGAGCAATGGTTCTTTTACACGCCTCTCACCACTGGCAGTAAGAGACATGGCTGGCCTTTGATAACGCAGTTTGCTACACAAAGGGGACAGCAGTGGGGCTTGAACCATCGACCTTCAGATCTGTAAGACAGCACCCTACCACATAGACTCCCACTGCCCAAGGAAATAGAGAAAAAGTAATTGCACATTCTATATTTTCATGTGTTATTTATTAGCAACTGATGTTTCGCCAACAGCCTTCATCAGGGTGAGAAAAGCTCAGGTCGAAATGTCTGTTGCTAAAAAATAACCAGTCAAATTTCCACGAAGTAGGATCGACCCCCACTGACTGACGTATACGTAATGTATATGTGTGTATATAATATCAATAAATACATATTCAATGCTATAAATGCATTAAATGCTATAAATAACAAATAAACACTCGAAAATAATGCATAAGATGTAAATAAAATATAAACACACACATATACAGATGTGCGCACACACAGATGTGCACAAAATGTAAGTAGTTTTGTTGGGGGGTTTTGGGTTGTTTTTAGTTTTTGTTTGTTTAGGTTTTTTTTTTTGCATAATTGGCCTTGGTTTGCCCCATTTTCCTTAAAAATTTCCCATATTTTTCCTTCATTTCCGTATTTTTTTATATTTCAATGAATATTTTTGAAAAACCCCCGTGATGCACTGAAGCCGCAGTAGCTGAAGCACGAAATAGCGAGGGATCACTGTATTCGGGTCTTGGGTGAATGTATTGGCCCTGTGATGGCTTGGCGATCACTTCCAGATGTACCCTAATAAAATTAAAGTGTACATTTAGAAGACTTGTTGTCAAGCTCATGAACCAGCAGGATAATAAACTGTTGAGATTTCACTGCAGCATCACTTCTGTTTGAAATAGAATTCTGACTGCAGTAAATCGTGCTGTCCTGTGACTGTTTTCTTTTCATCTCTTGAGAATTGTGCTCTCATGTATGCTGTGATGAGGTGCGTATTGATCGTTTTACATGAGCGCCGCATGGGTTGAATGTTGTGTTTTTCTCTCTGATGGAGGTCCAATACGGCCACAGGCACAGTGAGCTCGATTGCTCCATCCGACATGAATACTTCTCCGTTTCGAACTCCGGAGAGTTGCACAGTAACCATCATCCTTCGCTTGCTCTATGCTTGATACTTGCCAATTTATTTCATCCGATCTGCATTTTAGCCCAAAACTAAACAGGATCCTTGTTGGAAAAATAGCCCACACGGCTATTGTGTTGCTCTCCAAAGAGTTGGAGGTGTAGGAGTGTGAAGATTGTGTTTGCATTATATACCCACGCCTCCTTTTTGACCCACATCCTACACATTGCTCCACTAACTAAGTCTTTCCAGAATACTTTGGATATGACGTTTATACAATGAAACACTAAGCACTAAATTAAGAAAAACTTCTCTGGTAATAATCCGTTAAACTGTCTCCAAATTCTCTAAAATACAAATAATATCATGCTAGCGGGTAATGCGTTGATGCGTTGAGTCTTTTGCGGTAAGGAACCAAAACAGACGAAAGGAAAGTGCCATAATATTTAGCTCAGATGTTTTTGAAGCTTCCTATTGGTTTCCTATGCTTCATACGTGTGTGTGTGTGTGTGTGTGTGTGTGTGTGTGTGTGTGTGTGTGTGTGTGTGTGTGTAGACGATGGCATTAGGTTGCGTCTGGGTAATTTCAGGGGATTTTGGAAACTGGAGCTGATTCGACTGAAAGGCCAGGCTATAGCATGATTAATGGGGCGGCATGGTGCTGTAGCCCACCCGTGTGTGATTAGATAATCCGTCATCTCTTCGCTGCTCTCATTTGCCAAAATGAGGAAAGAGTTAGTATAGCCTGTTGATAAGAAATAAGCCAAAAACAGGAGTACTGACAAGCCCTCAACAATTATCAATGATATTTCTTATATCTGACATTAATGTCATTTATTTCCTTAAAAAAATTTAACTTTTCATTTATCACACCATATATGGCAACAGATGTCTTTCCGTCACCACCGCCAATATTAAACAACTTGATTAAATGATTAATGTTTAATGCCAGCATTGCCATCAATGCTATCCCCAGACTCCCAGCAACAAATGATAATGGAGTATTAAATAGAATTTAATAGAGGAGATTTCTCAGTAGCGAGCCTCGTCTTGTGGCATGGAGGCGATGTCACCTCCGTTTACAGTCAGCAAGTAATTCGCTCCGTTTAACTGACAGCGCTTCAGGAGGGCGGTGATAAAGATAAATAACTTTTACTTGGGAGCATTTTGTGCATCATTAAACATGGCAAACATTTTAGCTTGCACGCAACGCAGGAGATTCCCCACGGAGCAGAGGCTGAACGCCCATCATAAAAGGCCTATAGACTTGCTAACATCAAAAGAAGATGAAACCCCACTCTATACTCTCGGTAAACATAAGACAGACTTTGCATGTAGACTAATATAAAGGTCAGATGATATTCCGAATGCCTGCCCTTTTCCTGCCTGATAGCCTGGTCATACTCAGTCATAATCCTCTTTGAGAGAACAATTTTCCGGCCATAAAAAGATGACAAAGGACTTGTTTAATGAGAAGCGAATATCCGACTACTTGGATAAAATGGTGGTTTCCATTTATTTTGTACTTAGTCTATAAGTTAGGGGCCCGTGGAGTGCTTGATTAGTGGAGTTAGGGTGCTGTGCTCATGGTCGGGAGGTTGTGTGTTCAAATCCCAGTTAGACCCCCACTGTGCTAAGACCCCTGGACAAGGTCTTAGCTACAAGTGTGCCTCTGTTCACCCAGCAGTATAAATGGGTACCAGTGAAAATATACAGTGGAGCCTTGCAATCCAAATACTCTAAAGTTCAAACAAATCGAAATCTGAACAAAAAATCCTTGATTTTTTTCGTCTTGGAAACTGAATAAAAACCGGAAGGCGAACTTGAGAAATGCGTGAGAAAAAACGAGACCGAGAGGGAGGAAATGTGCGCGACTTCCGGAAGTCCAGAAGTTGTTGATACTTTAGTTTGATTTCCGTGTATCTAGTGCCCCAGTTCCTGTGCTCTAATGCACTCCCTGTGAAAAATAAAGCGCACCTGTTTTCATAGATGAAACGGGGAAATCATAGTCACTGTAATAGAGATGTGGAGAAACACGGAAATCAAACTAAAGCGGGAACTGGTGGAGCACGGAGCTAAGAGCCATACAGATTACGGGGAAGAGGAATAATCTTCAAGCGCCGGGAAGAGCCCTGCTAGTCTTTATAGCCTGTGATGAAATGGAATCAGGTGTGTTTGTTTAGCATTCCACCCCATGTGTGACAGCCATGCCCCTCTCCAACGCACATTTCAATGCGCATTTCAACTCGCAACTCTTTTGTGAGAGACCATAAAATAAACTAAAATTCCACACAAAAATAAAAACTACATTGCAGTTAAAGAGTCTCTCACAACACAGACCGACCATAACATAGAGTATTGTATTCAATAATTTTTTCACTTAATTTACGGACCTATGGTACGAGTTACGGTACGGTTAACTCCTGTTCAAAAGACGAAGGAACGGATTAAGACCATTTACATTATTTGTAATGGGAAAAGCAGATTCGGAATCCGAATAAATCGGAATCCAAACAGCCGTCTGGAATGGATTAAGTTTGAGTACCGATGCTCCACTGTACTGGGAAGGTAACATGTGATGGACTAGCGTCCCATCCAGGAGGCGTTGTACTCCTAGTTGCTTCACGCTATGAAAACTGGGGATAAGCACCAGTCCGATGAGCCACTATGGCTTGGGTGCAAAAAACCCAACAAACTTTACCTTAGTCTAGAAATTATATGTGATCATAATACCTTGTGAACACACCAGCTGGATTGGCTGTCCTGGGTGGGGAATTTCAGCCGTTATGGGGAAATTATCAATATTAGAGTGGTCTGTTGAAGTGGACTTACTGTTACCACTCCAGAATTGATTTACTTCCAACAGCGGTACGTACGGAATAGTCTTCATTCCTTCTAAGCATGGGTCTTATATAGCTGATTGATAAGTGAGAACCATGGCTGGGATTGGCATTACCATTCCATGGAAATATGCAGTAGCCCGGAGAAAATGATCATCATGGACATATACATCACAGCCCTTGTGTAACTGTGATGCATATGTAATAGTCACTGTTCCATGTACTGTACTTTTGTAGCCCAATGGAAATCCATGGTGACATCCAGTAAACCATGCAAGTGTTATGGATGCCTTTACAGTTGCAACAGTTGACCTGATCTGGCACTTGACCCCAGATTAAAGGGCATCAAGGTGGAAAAAAAGAAAGAAGATGTATAACATCAGAAGTTTTTTCCGGCAACATCGGTCCAACATTGGTGTTATGACAAGCATGCTCAGAGACATGCTGCCTTTCTGATTGGCTGCTCCAGCCTGGTAGGGCAAGACCTCGTTGGATTGGCTGGGCAATGTTACTGATCTGTGCACGTAAATGCGGAAAACATTTCTTTTGTGTTCTTAAACCAACTGACAAACTTACCCTGATAGAAGGTTACGCCCTCCCGCTATTTGAGGTAGCATTCCGCTTCTCACATATGGGAATGCACAGAATACTTAAGAGAATGCCAGGTGACCCCTGAAAGGCTAAAAATAATCTGCCATTGTCTACCTCGACCATGAAGTATGTACAATGCTATGTATGACGCAAGCTTTATACCCAAGAAGTTCTTCAGAGTTAGTTTTACATTTATAAAATAAAGATACACCATACATGCTCTCCATTCACAACTTCCTGTTATCGCTTACATTAGGGCAGCTGCAGTTTTAAGCTGATAAGCCAAGCTGCCATGCTACTAAGATGTACACTCATCTCATCTCTTACTCATTTGCACACTGCCTAATCCCATTAGGGTCAAGACAAAGCTGGAACCTATCTCAGCCAACACTGGGTGAAGGCATTGTATACAATATCAGCTTGCCAGACATCTGCAAAGCCGACACACACACACACACACACACACACACACACACACACACACACACACACACACACACACACACATGCACGCACACACACACACACACACATGCACGCACACACACACACTCACACACACACACACACACACACACACACACACACACACACACACACCTAACATGCATGTCTGGACTCTTGGAGGAAACCAAAGTACCTGAAGGAAACCCATACAAGCACAGAGAGAACATGCAGATTCCATACCGAACCGCCTCTTGCCGAGTCAGGCACTTGAACCCAGGATCTTGCTGTGAGGTGAACGTCCCAAACATGCAGCCGCTAATTTTGTTTTCATCAGGATTTCTAAAAAGTTCCTAAACAGCTCACAAACAGTGGCAGAGTTTTTTTTTTTTGCTGCACAGACAATTTTTGTGAATGTATTTCCCTGCAAGCAGTTGCAAACATTCCTAAATATGTGTAAGTGGTTGAAATATGTATCACTAAAGTTCCTTCTGGTTCGTAAAGCTGTGAACGGGTTGGGTCCATCACTGGGATCAGGGTGGTTCAGTTAAAGGCCCAGCCTGGTATTTTACTTAGATTTGGCTAAAGGTCCCAAAAATGTGCAAACGGGGGAGAAATAGAGGGAAGTAGTTACTAATCATCACAACCATTGCTTATAGTTGCTTATGTTTGGCTAGTTGTCTTTGGCACACACTTTTGTTGTCGCTAACCTTCGCTAATGTCAGAGGCGAACACTGCTTATCACCAACATTCAATTCATTCATTTTCTCTAACCGCTTAATCTTAATTAGGCTGGTGAGGAGGCTGGCGCCCATCCCAGCCTACTCCTGGAGAGGGCAGAGTACACCCTGGATGACTCGCCAGGCCAGTATAGGGCAGAAATATGCTGACGGCTATGCAGCTACTCTTGTCGAAAGTCAGCAATGGTTCTTTTACATGAACCTCTCACCATAGACAGTGAGAGACATGGCCGGCCTTTGATTACCCGGTTAGCTGCACCGGGACCAACATTCATATTTTAATATTGTGACTGGATTTCATGAGCAGGATTCACAACTCCAAAAAGTGCAATCTATTTGTGTGGTGGATCCGATCCCCTGTGTAAACTATTACTAGAGACAAGTCTTAAATGTTTATCTGGTGAAAAATCGAATGTAAACCTTGCTGATCTACTCACAGGTCAGTTGAGACCGGGCGCAGAATTTCCCCAAGAGATTTCGTAAAAGACTAATTTCCAACAGTTTTGCTGAACTATTTGCTGAGCTGTTTGTTTTGAGCAGTGGTGGCCTGGTGGTAAGGTGCTGGGTTGCTGATCTTGACCTTGATTCAAGCCCCACTGACAACAGTTGTGACTGAATGAAAGAATGTTTGTTTTGATCTGATGTCACAAGAAGTCCTAGAGGGAAAAAAAAATCATAAAATCTACGAATAAATCTTGAGTCTTTCACATTTGCCCCAGTGGTCTGAAGGTCCTGTAATGATTCCCATGAACCAATCCGCCATTTATTCATTCATACGTTTTCTAAGCAGCTTTATCCTAATTATGAGAGGCTGGCGCCTATCTCAGCTGATTCTGACTGAAGGGGGATTACACCATGGACAGCTTGCCAGACTGTCACACACAACCATTCACACTCACAATCACTGATGAGCCTGGAGCCCATCTCAGACGACAGAGGCCTGTTATGGTCTGTGTTGGGAGTGGCTCTGAATTTGGCATCTTAACTCTCTTTCTTTCTCTTTATACACTGCAGGAGCTGGTGAGGGGCATGGCTGTCACACGCAGGCGGAGTCTGGAGCACACAGCTGATTCCACTCAGCCTTCACCGGGCTATAAAGATGAGTGGCGCGCTCCTCCCAGCGCTAGAAGATTGTCCCTCTTCGCGATCCCGTTTCCCCCGTGACCTCTCTGGCTCCAGGTTCTCAGCTCTGTGCTCGACCAGTTTCTGCTCTGAAGTTTCCTTTGTAGTTTTGGTTTTCGTGTTCCCCCTCACCTCTACGATGACTACGATTTTCCCGTACTCCAATGCCTTTCCTGTGTACAATAAACCTCATCGGTATCATCATACCCTGTCTCTTGCATCTTTGGGTCCGACTGAATGCTCCCATCATCACAGGGCCAAGGGAGAAAAGTACACCCTGAACAGATCACTTTTTCAGATCATTGCATGGTGACACTCACACTCACACCTTGGAGCAATTTGGACAGACAATTAGCTTACTGTGCATGTTTTTAGACTGGAGGAGGAAGCCAGAGTATCTGGACAAAACCCATGCAAGCGCAGGGAGAGCATGTAAACTGAACACAGTCCATCGCCCAGGAATCGAACCCAGGTCTTCTTGCTGTGAGGCAGACCTGCTAACCCCTGCGCCACCTTGCCGCCCACCAATGAGACAGATGCCTTTTTATTACTGCTGCTGATTGGTAATTAATATCGTCGCCTATCAACTCAACTACCTTAGCCCGGCTGAAAAACAAGTATCTTAAAAACAACAGAATTAATAGAAACTCTGGCTCTTCAAGCAGGTTGGCGTTCCTCAGCAGGCAAAAGAGCTGGCAGGCTCTGTCTGTGGTGCTGAATCCACGCCACTGAGTAAATATTGACATTTCCCTGGCTGGTAAAAGAGTGCAGTCTGTCCCCCTGCCCCCTCTGCGTGGGTTCAATGCCACAGAGCAAATTAAATGCTGAACTGAGGGTCTGATGGGAAATTGATGTGGCTGTGTGTCCTTCGTGCTCTTTGGCTTTTTCTCTCATTTTGTAAAAGGCAATAAGTTGCACACTGGAACATTAGATAGTCTCTTACCATTTATGCTTTTTTTTTCCTGGGGTCCCATTTCTGTGCGTCAAAACCATTTCACTGTGATAATGCCATTCTTCCAAGGAGAATTAAAAGTGAGCAGAAATCCAACGCATTTACTCCTTTATCGAAAGAAATATAATTATCAGATGCATATCAAGGTTTAGAACAGGACAAGAATCAAGAGGATGCAATTAATCTTACCTGTGTGAAGGGAGATGTGGATGATGTGTCTCTTTCTTGTGATCTTACAGAGAGGAGTCTGTGTGGATGGGCTTGTATTTGATACATATTCCCTCATTCTCACAAATGTCTTAATCCTACTATTAGGGTTGCGGGGAGGCTGAAATCTATCTCAGGTGACACTGGGCGAAGGTGGATTACATCCTGAATAGTTTCCCAGACCATCGCATGGCAACACACAACCATTCACACTTACATTCACACCTAGGGGCAGTTCCAAGCAGCCAGTTAGCTTGATGTGCATGTCCTTGGACTGTATAAGAAAACTGAAGTACCCCAAAATAAACCCATACAAGCAGAGAAAAACATGTAAATAACAGACAGAAAAGCCTAATCCCGAGTTTCGAACCCAGAACCACCTTGCTGTGAGGAAGACATGCTTACTACTGCCGCCACTTATTACAAAATGAGTATCGGTATACCTACATTGTTAACTGGTTCCAGGAGAGATGATGTAAGTCAAAAAAGACTTACCATATTTGACGTAATAAGCGCCCTGCTCTAATAAGCACCCCCAGTGTTTTTGATTTTTTATTTTTATTTTTTTTTTTACATCTAATAACCGCCCATGTGTACTGGAAGCAACATTGTAGATTAAACTTACCAATTTTATTCGAACAGTCTCTGTAACGGTAAAATGAGGCGTTCACTGCCTGTAAAAGTGAGCTTACATGGTATTTCAAGACCCCCTGCCACTGGGGAATGTCTATAATGTTCATCAGTAACAGCACATTTGATTGTTCCGCCGTGCTTTAAAAAACAGGAAAATATTTTGCTGTGTTTTCTTCGTAAATGTCCAACAACCGATGAACCATTAGAAACTGCTACAACAAAACTATCGGATGCTCTGAATGAATGGAGCCATGAGCTAGATATGGACCTATCAGAAAATGATGACAAGGATTTTTCACCCAATTCTCTGGCTCACTATCTTCATAGTCACTATCTTCACTATCTAGCTTTTGTTTATGTTGGTGTTGATTGTTTCAACTTACCATGTGCTAAAGTTGACATTAGTGTTGATTGGCTCGAGTTTAGTTTTTGGAAAATGTTTAAAGGAACAGCACCAGGAGGGAAAAGTAAGGGGTCTTTTATTAAAATTGATGCTGTGTTCTGTTTATTTTCAGCTTTCATGTAAGTAATCTGGTTGATACCACAAAATGAATAATACAAATACCAGTAAAACTCTTTTATTGTTCTGTTATTATTCATGTTTTCCACCTCGATAGTAATAAGCACTTACCGTTCCACTCCACTGGTAAAATTTTAATAAGTGCCCACCCACTCCAATTTTTAAAGTGCCCTGGGCACTTATCACGTCGAATTGTACATATGCATCATTACAGCATTACTGGCACGTGATTCAAATTTAGCCAATGGCTGAGAGTTTTTGTTTCTCCCTCCTGCTGATTGGTTGCAGATGATGTGTACACCTATTTTTTTCTCCTTCGTGCACATGTCATCAACGTGATTGCCTGAATTGTGAATTCATGTTTTTTAGTGCGTTTTTAATGATTATTTAAGCCCAATGATGTCACTCAAACACCCTACATCTTCTCAAGCTTCTGGTAAGGAGCATAAGCGCTTTATTTATTCATAAATATTATCACAGTGCAAAATTAACAAATTTTTACTTAATCATTACTACATTTTACTGTATTATTATTGTATTAATGAGTAAAACTGTCTATAGAATGGGTTTAAAAAGCATATCTTAGAGCATGTAATATCATACATAGGGTTTTAAAACCGTGCAAATAACTCGCGGATTTTCATGATTCGTAGGAAGGGCCGGAACCCCACCAAACCATGGAAAAACGGGGGCATACTGTATTATGCTTGTATTACCTACACGTTGTTGATCAGAAAGCATTCTTAGCTAACAGAGTGAGGACATTTTTGGGAAATGAGAACATTTTATAGGTTCTCACTTCTTCAAAGATCTAGAAAGATTTTAGGGTTAAACTAAGATGCAACGAGCATTCTCACATAGATGGAAGTACAGGATTTTCTGTGTGTGTTCGTGTGTGTGTGTGTGTGTGTGTGTGTGTGTGTGTGTGTGTGTGCTGTTCACTGATCAGAGAAGAGCATAATAATCTGTACTAAGACATGAGCTAAGAGAAATTCATTAATATCTTTTGATGTTCAGCACTGGATGACGATCCAGATTCAAGAATCCCGTTTTATTGTTTTTTTTTTTTCTTTTAAACTCGAGTCATGAAATACGAGATCATTCAAGCATTATACTGCCAGATATATTTCCTTTGATTCTAACACTCAAATAAATGAAATGTTGGTCATTACAGAAGCTGAAAAGTACGGGCAAAAGTATTTAAGTTAAGCTGCACTATATATAAATACAGCCTTTATATGCCAAGTGCATATTTATTTTTGACCTTGGGATAGGCGTACTTTCAACCAAAATCATTGTATTTAATATAATGTGATATATTAAGCATGACATATGCTTTACACTGTAGCACTTGAATAATTTAAAAAAAGAATGATTGTTTTCTATTTGTTCCCATCAATAGGCAGTGGTGGCCCTGTGGTAAGGTGCTGGATTACCAATCCCAAGATTAGGGGTTCAAGACCCACTATCAACTGTTGTCACTGCTGTCCCCTTCCCCACTGCAGCTAACTGGGTTATCAAAGGCTGGCCATGTCTCTCATGGTCTGTGGTGAGAGGTTGGTGTAAAAGAACCACCGCTGATTTTCATCAAGAGTAGCTGCATAGCAGTCAGTGTGTTTCTGCCCTGCAATGGCCTGGAAAACACCAGGGTGTACTCTGCCTTCACCCAAAATTGACTGAGATGGGCACCAGCATCCTTGTGATCCTAATTTGGATTATGCATTTCAGAAAACTAATTAACAAATGTTCCCATTAAACATCCTCAAATGAGTATTAATCATAAAATGTGCATCATCATCATCATCATTATCTTCTTCCTCCAATTATTTTGGGGTCGGGTTGTAGGAGCAGCAGCCTAAGCAGTGAGATCCAGACATCATAAAATGTTGTTATATTTTTATTTTGACATGTAGCATAGAGGAAATTCATAGATTGTTGTAAATGTTGTATACATGTCTTCATTATTGGTGGGTGAGTTATATACCGGCTAATGGTCCGACGCCACCCTGATGTTGTTGGAGAATAATGAGCGGTTTGTTATGAATGGTATATATATATATATATATTAGTGTTAGTTTATTGATCTACTCAATATCCAGAATTTCAGGGACAAACTTGTGAAAACATGCAACAGAGAAAATAAATAAAAATAAACTTGGAATGCATTTGGAGTGCAGACCTCCAACTACGTAGGACAATCTCTAAGCCCTCAATCCAAGCTTTACTGGCAGATGAGGTAGAGTTACAGTGCCCCACTGTGGCCTGTTCTGCAATATTTTTTTTTAGCTCTGTGTTTTTTTACTCCCGGCGCATCATCAGCATTTTGTACTATGCAACAATGTTTAAAAAATTCTTCAAAACCTTTGTGGATCTCAATCCATTCAGAGTCTGGATCGTTCCAAACATTTTATTCCATCAAAAGGCCCAAGACTCATATTTTGTGAAAAATTTGTGGAAAACTATTTATTATTTTTTTGAGTCATCGCGGTCACAGAAACACACAGAAACAAATACATGACCAATCTCATAACCATCTGCCTTGGTGGAGGTAAAAACGAACAGACAAACAATTAAACCACAAATTAAGAAAATTAAAAAAAAAACTATTTTCAAACAATAGGTTGTGACAAACATTTATATGTTTATTTGTTTACATATCTATTTGCATGTTTGATTAGAAAATTTTAATTTAATTAGCAAAGTACACAATTGAAATCTTTGCCAAAGGCAAACAGGGAAATAAATAAATAAACAAATAGTAGTGCAGTGGTTTGCACTGTGCATGTCTGGTTGACTTTTGTCTTTTTTGTTTGAGTCTGTTAACATTGTGGTCAGTTCAGTGGGTCAGTTTTAAGCGCTCGGCGTTCTTGCCCCAGGATCTTTCTATGTGAGTTTCGCATGTTCTCCACATACTTGTGTGGGTTTCCACTAGGTTGACTGATTTCCTCCAACAGACAAATGGCATGCCCATTAAGTCAATTGAAGACTCTAAATTTCCACTACAGTAGTAGTGAATGTGCTTGTTTGTTTTAGTCCTAAAATATTAATAAATTGGTGATCTGTTCCGGGCGTGTCTCGCCTCTCAAGCTGGCTTCTCCTGAAGGACATGCGGTACAGATAAAGGGTTAATGCATAACCAAGCTCCCATGTAAGTCATCAAGTCATCAGTTCATATAAATGATTATATAAACGAATTGTGGCAGGGGTGGCCTGGTGGTAGGAGGTGCTGGATCGCTGATCCTAGGGTTGGGGGTATAATCCACACTCTCTACGGATTGTCACTGTCTCCCCCCCCAGTACAGCTAACTGGGTTATCAAAGGCCGGCCATGTCTCTCACTGTCTATGGTGTGAGGTTCATGTAAAAGAACCATTTCTGACTTTCGTAAAGAATAGCTGCAAAGCCGTCAGCGTGTTTCTGTCCTGTGATGGCTGGTGAACTGTCAGGGAGGGATTCTGCCCTTGCTAATAGAGCAGATACATGCAAGGGTCAGTGATGCCAGAAGCATGTCAACACACCAGTAACCAGTATATAAACGAATCATAGTATCAATAATCTAATCAGTCAATCAAGTAAAGTAAGACAGGTTTAATTCAACACATTTACAAGAATGGCGGCGTGGTGGCGTATGGGTTAGCATTTGACTCACAGGAAGAAGGCCCTGGATTCACATCTTGGTCTCAGCAAGAGTGTTACTATGTATAGCGTGCACGCTTGCCCCGTTTTTGTATGGGTTTCCTCTGGGTACTCCGGTGTCATTGAAGTGTGAGTATGAGTGCGAATGGTTGTGTGCGTAGTCTCTGTGATGAACTGGCTAGCTGTCCATGGTGTACCTCGCCTTCTCCTAGAGTTAGCTTCAGCCTCCCCGTGACCCTAGTAGGATTAAGCGAGGTAAATAAATCAAGATTAGAAGAGTAGAAACAATTATAATGAAATAGTTTCATAATTAGAAACCCCTCGCCTAATTGACCCACATTCCTGATGTCTAAGATGAAGCTGATTAGAATATCTACGAATGCTTCATGCATTTCATCATGATTACAGTTTTAATTGAGGGGTTTTTCCATGAGATAATCAGCCGTATAAACAACACTGAAATTGGCGAGCATCACTGCGGATCATCCATCAGCGGCCGGTGCTCGTCATGGCTGTAGCACCTGTGTGGTGGACGTTGCTTAATGTTTCTCTGCTGTGTAATGGACCATTTTGATGAGTGAGACTGCTCAAAATTCCAACTGTGGCACTCACAGCCAGTTGTAAAGGCCAAGATCCCATCTGTCACGGGTTCCTTCAGTAAATAGAGACCGGATCACCCTGAGCGGGAGCTACACTGATATTTTTCTCCTTGTTAAGTGGCTGTACTGACAACAAAGACAGATCATCTTCTGTGGCTTTAGTTGCCATATCTACAGGACTTAGGTACAAAATAAAGCTAGACAGTTTCTGTTCGAGTGGATTTCTGCTCTAAACTGTGCTGGACACGGGCTGTAATTACTTCCCAGATGGACAGTTAAGATGTCCCCAGAGCCGCTTAGCCTGCTCCCTTCGCTGTGAGAGAAAGACGTGAGAACAAAACCTTACACAAATTCCAATGAATAAGTTACACTCATGATCCATTCGGAGTCACATTTGGGTTGTATTATGGTGTCATAGTTATCATGTCCACCTCACAGCAAGAAGGTCCTCGGTTTGAGTCCTGGGCTCGAGCGTTTCTATGTGGTGCGTCATACATGTGTCTTAATCTTACATGTGCTGTCCCTCTGATGTACTCATTCCTGATGGATTGGATCAGGAATGAGTACATCAGAGGGACAGCACATGTAAGATGTTTTGGAGTCAAAGCCAGAGAAGCTAGATTGAGATGGTTTGGACATGTACAGAGGAGGGATAGTGAATACAGGGATCCCTCACTTTCCACGGTTAATTGGGACCAAGATCCCCACACGACCATCAAAATCCGCGAAGTAGGATCACCCCCCCCCCCAACTGATGTATACGTACATGTATATGTGTATATAATATCAATAAATACATATTCAATGCTCTAAATTCTTATAATAACAATTAAACATTAAAATAAAATTACATAAGATGTCAATAAAATATAAATACACACACATACTGATGCACGCGTGCACGCACTCAGATGCGGACCTCACAACAATGTAACTAGTTTTGATGGGAGGTTTTGGGTTGGTTTTTGTTTTGTGTTGGTTTAGGGTTTTTTTGTTGCATAATTGGCTTTGTTTTGTGGCATTTTCCTTAACCTTTCCCCTATTCTTTCTTAATTTCCTTATTTTTAATTCGATGCATATTTAAAAAAAAACCCCAAAAAACGCGATGCACTGAAGCCGCATGAATTGAAGTGCAAAGTAACGAGGGATCCCTGTATATTGGTAGTAGGATGCTGAGGTTGGAACTACCAGGCAGAAGGCCTAGAGGAAGACCAAAGACAATATTTATGGATATGGTGAAGGAGGATATGAAGGTAGTTGGTGTAAAAGAAGAAGATGCAGAGGATAGGGTAAGATGGAGGCAGATGATTCGCTGTGGCGACCCCTGAAGGGAAAAGCCGAAAGGAAAAGAAGAAGTTTGCAGTTAAACAGTCAGTTCCTCCCAAAGACATATACATTAAGTTGACTGACTATATAAAATTGCCCTTCGGCGTGAATGTGAAAGAGAATGCTTGTGTGTGTGTGTGTGTGTGCTGGATCATTGACCTGTTAAGGGCGGACCCCACTCCCTAAGTAATTTCTTTTTTTGTGCCATTTTAACTTATTCAAATTAGCTTGATTTGGTGTACTCTGCTCTTGCCCAGAATTGGCCGAGAAGGGCGCCAGCCTCACTGCGACCCTAAGAAAAGGAATGGATGAATGTTGATCATATATTACAGTCGTCAACAATGGTACTCAAAAACAAAATCCTAACCAGTCGTCAATCACCTAAAGGCAAATTTGGGTGCAATTAGCCAAATAGCTGCTATGTGACTATTTTCATCTGCATACTAATAGAAACTCCCTTCCACTCCATTTACACACGTGTCAATATTGCTTTGTCACAAACATATTTTTTTCCATATGATTAAATAATTAGTGTATTGTTATGTCCGCCTGTGCTTCTAATAGCCCCACAGTGGCAGTGCTGTGACTATCAGGGAGGGGCAGGGTGCCCTATTGCCCTATTATTATCTTAGTGCTGTGCAGGTGATTAAAATATAAAGTGTCTAAGTTTGCCTGTGCGTCCACATTCACACACGTACACACTATCCAGCTTGAATATCTTGGTATTTATAGTTCATGAGACATATTTTTGTATTATTTTCCAAATCAGTAATTTAAATGTTGTTGTTATTTTTGTGTTGACCTCGCTCATAACAGAATTTATCATTGTTATATTCTTATTATATTCCGTGATGTACATAACGTACAGTATCATACGATCATGTGGTTCTTCTGTACAAGAAAGGATAACTTCAGCCTTTATGTGCTTGTGCTGCATTTTCCAAGCTGGTAATCACCGAAAAGGTTGACCTTTTGACCTCTTGTTGCGAATCCAAATCCGGAAGCAAATGAAATACCTGTATTTGCACAATGCTTATATTTTTTCAGCAAGCTGACAGATTGGGCTGCTATAGAAAAGCAGCGGGCAAAAGGTTAATCTTTTACACTTGAATAGCATTTTGGCTTCTTTTAAAATTTCTGGGAGGCAATTTATGGATTTTCAGTTCGAGCTCTATAGTGTGTGATGTTTGGACAATTGCCGTGGCTCTGGAGGCTCGGCTTCTCTGGTTTACAAAAGCATGTGGACAAAAGCAGTGAAGGCACGCAGAGAGATCCTACCGTGATTTCACTATTCACCCAAAATCTGTTAATTAAGAAAAAAAAAAAAAAAAAAAAATGTTTGCGCCGTCTTCCAATCTGGCGTCCTGTGACAGCAGCTGGTCTGGAAGGGAAAAAAAGCAGCATCCGCGTGCTGTACCCAGCTATTGTAAGTGGATTAAAAGTAAAAAAAATAAAAAAATGTCCTACCGTCTTTGCCTCTGGGACGGTTGTCGATTAGAGGATTACATGTTGCATAAGGTGAAAGTAATTGGGCGATGAATGTAGGGTGTCAGCAATGTGAAGGACAAAATGATTTAATTTGTACAAATCTATATGAAAGGCAGCGTTAAATACTAAAAGATTGCACTCAGAATCATTTGCACTTCAATAACTCATCAAACATGAAATACAGAAACACATCAGTTAGGCCAACCGTACAGCTAACGCGCCATACTATTTAATTATTTAATTATTTATTTTTACTCTTGGTTACTTTGAATCATCATTTTAATGGTGTATTAATAGGATGCAAAACATATAAGAGAAACTGACACATCGTAGTGGTCATGTGATTAATCAGGAAGGTGCAGTGCTCTCTTTGCAAAGATTTTATGCTAACAGCCGTTGCTAGTTTTACATTTTTCCCATTTTGCCACATTATTATGATTTTTATTATGTATTTATTTATTGATTGATGCATAAATTAAGTTATCCTCCCTATTTTCTTCTTAATTTATTGGTATCACTACACCTGTGTTCGGAGCTGGTGCCATAGTGGTTAGCGTGCTGTGCTCATGATCAGGAAGGAGGTTGTGTGTTCAAATCCCAGTTTAGACCCCCGCTGTGCTGAGACCCCTGAGCAAGGTCTCAACCACAAGTGTGCCTCTGTTCACCCCAGCAGTATAAATGGGTACCAGTAAAAATACACTGGGAAGGTAACCTGCGATGGACTAGCGTCCCATCCAGGAGGAGTTCAGCTCCTGGTCGCTTCACGCTATGGAAACCGGGGATAAACATCGGCCTGATGAGCCACCACAGCTTGGGTGTAAAAAAACCCAAAGGACTTTACCTGTTACTACACAGGTGTCGTCTATGACATGACCACCACCATCCAGGGAGGGGCGAAAGCACGCACACGCCCCCTCCGTGACATGCAATGCTCGGCACCTGCTGCTTTTCAAATTGTGATGCATGCGCATTTGGGGTGGTCTAACAAGGAAAGCGGTACTTGCCCCCTTGTATGAATGAGCTCACAGACGTCCATGATTGGCTGGCAATCGATATGAGTAACAAGGAAGTGAGCGTCTGCCATCCCTCCCTCCCATGAGTCAGTTGGGTTTTTACACCCGAGCCTAGTGGCTTAGCCTTGTGGCTCATCAGGCTGGTACTTATCCCCGGTTTCCGTAGCGTGAAGCGACCAGGAGTTCAACTCCCCCTGGATGGGACGCTAGTCCATCGCAGGTTACCTTCCCAGTATATTTTACTGGTACCCATTTATACTGCTGGGTGAACAGAGGCACACTTGTGGTTGAGACCTTGCCCAGGGGTCGTAGCACAGTGAGAGTCTCAGTGGGATTTGAACTCACAACCTCCTGATCATGAGCACAGCACCCTAACCACTATGCCACCGGCCCCACTCCCTCCCATGAGAGGTCTGCCAATTAGCTCCCATGGACTCCTGATCACGGATTTCTGCGGCGGTAACCCAGATTCAAACTTGCGATCTCTGAGTTAATACTCACGTACCTTGTTGCCACACTCTCAGAATGGGACTTTATTCTTATTTTAACGATGAGGCATGAATAAATGATTTGTCAGAAATAAACAACAGAAAACAAGAAAACAATAACTCTTCTAGTGTTACTGTGACTAATTATGAAACTACTCTCACTTAGCAAGGCGTGTATGCTAACAAGTCTTAGCGTACTTAATCATCACTGGATTATATTCAGGAAGTATAATAGGTAGCACATTCCACAAGGTACACACACACACACACACACACACACACACACAAATGAAGGGCTAGCTTGCCTGGAAAAATAATTTTATGCTAACAAGCTCTGCCATTTTTATATCTTTCATAGTGAAGTGTTTTTTTTCCCCCACACAGGATGGCACTTCATCATTTAGATGGTGTTTGGATAGGATACAAAACACTTTTTAAAAAGTCAACACATCTGTGAACAAGTCAACGCAGTGATACTGCGGCTAATCAAAAAAAAAAAAAAAATTTAGCGAGTAAAATTTATGCTAACAGACCTGCCGTTTTTCCATCGTTCACACAAACCATCTTTCTAGCTTGGCATTTTTTTTGCTCAGAGCGGTACTTTATCACGACGTTATCATGACTGCATGCTAACAGGTGATAGTTTTCTGTATTTTTGCTTAGGATTGGACTTTATCATCATTGGATAACGTTCATAAAAAATGGGACAGGCAACAAATTTCAGAGGGAGCACATTTATATCATGTCTAAAAAAAAAAAAATTGAAGCGCTAGCTCTGAAGTAATACGAATTTTATGCTAACAAGCTCTGAGAATTTTTATCTTTGGTAGCCAGGTTGGCATTTTTTGCTCAGAGTGATAGTTTATCATCAGTGTGATGGGATTTGGAAGTTCCACGTGATTAACACGGGAGTTCAGCTGAAGCGGGAACATAACTATAGGGGTGCGTAGTAATGAACCGTGATTAATCCCGCGCACCTATTAATGAAGTTAGAGATGAGATTTGTCACCTGACAGTGCACAGCTTTGCCATTTTACCAACTGCTGTGTTTCTGAGACGCCATCAGTATATCCTCTTCCCTCAATTATTTCCCAAGACACAAATGTCTGAATCGATATATATATATATATATATATATATATATATCCAACCTGGCAACTATAGAAAGCAGGAATCTGCATGGTTGGTGGAGTATAAAGACGCTCTGAAACTTCTTTGCATTCTCGACCAACATGTATAAGTTACATCCTCTTGTCCTTCTGCTCTAATGAGGCCTCGCCTGTTAAAGGACCTCACCGAGGTGTCATTGAATTCACCCAAACTTTAGTTCCTGATGATTCGCCGTGTTCTTCTTTGCCAAGGTTGCGCTATATCTAGTAGCAAATGACAAATAGCCGGCCTCCTCTGAGCCTCGGCTCCCCCGGGGAGAAAGGCTCTACGTGACTGCTCTCTGCTTATAGCACACTGGGACGTTGTTTCAAATTAAAGCGCTACAGAAACGGCATCTTTGGGGAGATGGCAAAAATGCCATCGCTGCAGACTTTGACATCTGCAGCAGAATTTATTGCCTATTTCAATTCATGCTACATCACTGGCCCTGAAGTAGGTCTGGACTATAAAACATGATTTGATGAGTTTGTTAATAATTTATGGGTACATATTTTGGGCGCTCATTTTATTAGCCGAACAATTTGGCACTGCTTGGTAATTGAAGTTTGGATGAATCGGAGATATTTATTAAGGGGAAAAAAATTAACAAGATTATTTATTGTGTATGAAGTGAAAACTGTTTATATACCCACAGATGCTTAGGATTAAAAGACTGGCGTTGAGGTTGTCTGAAGAAAGTAGCCTTAATAACATTCTACTTCTTTTCCTTTCGTTTTTTCCCTTTATCAGGGGTCACCACAGCAAATCTCTGAGTCACATGTTTGATTCGGAGTAGGTTTGTACGTCGGATGCCCTCCCTGACACAGCTCTTCAGCAAGGGGCGGAAACACGCTGACGGCTATGCAGCTACTCTTGTCGAAAGTCAGCAATGGTTCTTTTACATGAACCTCTCACCATAGACGGTGAGAGACATGGCCGGCCATTGATAACCCAGTAAGCTGCACTGGGGGCACCGTGATAACCTTGTAGAGAGTGGGACTCAAACCCCCAATGTTAGGATCAGCGATCCAGCGCCCTTTATCACCAGGCCAGGCCACCACTGCTCATCTCTTTGGCTACAATGGTAAAGGTATATTTAAAGAAAAATCTTGTATTTGTGTTGTTAAACAAAACAAAGCCAAAGTGCGCGATCACCAGTTTGAATCCAGGTTGACGTTGGCCACAGCCATGTATAACTGGGAGTTTGAGATTTGACAGATTTCCTTGTAGCTTTTTCCCTTTTTTTATCAGGGGTCGCCACAGCCAATAATTCGCACGTTTGATTTAGCGTAGGTTTTTACGTCGGTTGCCCTTCCTGACACAACCCTTTCAGCAAGGGACAGAAACACACTGACGGCGAAACAGCTACTCTTTGCGAAAGTCAGCAATGGTTCTTTTACATGAACCTCTCACCATAGACAGTGAAAGACATGGCCCGCCTTTGATAACCCAGTTAGCTGCAGTGGGGGGACAGTGACAACCTTGTGAAGAGTGGGACTCGAACCTCCAACCTTTGGATCAGCGATCCAGCGCCCTCTACCACTAGACCACCACTGCCCCTGCACAGCACCTGGTATTCCTAGGGGGTCTCCCATCCAAGATTGTGAGAGATAATTGGCCAGCCTCTCATGGGAGGAGGGGAGGGAGGGATAGCATGCACTCGCTTCATTTGTTCGCGGTGGTGGCTAGAGCAGGCGTAAATACACATGTGCAGGATCCTGTAAAGAGGAAAGTGGTAGCATCACATGTCACGGAGGGGGCATGTGTGTGCTTACGCCCCCTGCTGGTTGGTGGTCGGGGGGATGAGGAGGCAACACTTGAGTGGGAATTGGATATGAGTAAATTAAGGGGAAAAAAGGGGGGAAATCACAACAACAACAACAACAACAACAACAAAAACCCATAGCTATTTATTTAAATGCAAATTTGGTATACAGCTGACTACGACTGTACAGCAGTATTTCACGCTTGGAAAACTGTTCATTCCCATCTGCTCCCGTTTCATCAGGTTTAAAAACTTTAAAAACCTTTTTTATTTGCAAGGTTATTTAACAAAGACGAGTATTTTAGACTTTGGTCACCATGGTGACTCAGTGGTGAGCACAGCAGCAATCTCACAGCCGAAAATCATGCATGTTAGGCTGATCGGTCGTTCCAAATTGCCCCTAGGTCTGTATGTGAGTGTGAATGGTTATGAGTTTTGGCCCTTTGCTGGTCTGGCGAGCTGCTTAGGTTGCACCCTGCCTTCGCCTAGTATCGGCTGGGATGGGCTCCAGCCTCCAAGTGACCCTAAAAGTAGGATTGTGTGGCTCACAAGTGAATGAGTGAGTGAGTGAGTGAGTGAGTGAGTGAGTGTGAATTGTATTACAGCCAGAATGACTTTCAGAGCTATTGTTGTATAACATATTTAAAAATATTTCTTCTGACATACAGTACAGCACAATATTTATTATGGAATATCTTTCACCTTTTTTTTTTTTTTTCCAGTAACAACACTTGTGTGAGTTTATAATGGCAACGATATAATTGAATATGGACATACTGAAAAGACGGACACTTTGAAATAGGAACAGAGTGACTCCCACTAATTAGATTGTTCTTGAACTGGAAATAGATTTTTATAATACATTACACTGACAGAAGGAAAGATATACAAAGCCTTCAAAAATAATAACTTAAAAGCTTCGCCGATGATTGAAAAGTATGCAGCTTCACTTAAATGTGTACTTGCTAATGAGTAATGTGAAATATAATTAGATACTTCTGTACTGAAGTCATTATTGCCATTGGCAAAGAATCATAGGCTACACGGGCTACTTCAGCCGGGCCGTCTCGCGAGACGCACACATCTATCTCAGCCCAAGCGTGATTAGATTGGGAAAACAAGAAGAGAGTGATTTACATTTCACAGTCTGTGCTGCTTATTTTCTGACAATTAGCATCGGGGGACTCACAGAGAGAGCGAGAGAGAGAGAGAGAGAGAGAGAGAGCGAGAGAGAGAGAGAGAGAGAGAGAGAGAGAGAGTTTTTCCCATTTTTTCACACAAAGGCGAGTCGAATGTATCTTCGCTCTATGGGATGTTGGGAGAGCTGGTTTTGCTGGGTTTTTTCTCACCATGAGAGTATGTTCATGTTTATTTCTGTCTTTCATTCCTTCCGTCAATTCCATGTTTATGTTACACTTCGAAAAACAAATATACTTTCCAAATGCGCTGGTATGCTAGTGGGTACAGTCCTATAATCTGACGGCCCATTGGTCCAAAATCCTTAACCCGAACCTAGGGCTCGGCAACTTTAAACACTCATAGAGCCATTTGGACCAGTTTCAACACAGAAAACCCCCCCCCCCCAGAAAACCCGGGGTTCGAGTCCCACTCTCCACAAGGTTGTCACTGCCCCCTGCAGTGCAGCTAACTGGGTTACCAAAGGCCGGCCATGTCTGTCACTGTCTATGGTGAGAGGTTCATGTAAAAGAACAATTGCTGACTTTTGACAAGAGTAGCTGCAAAGCCGTCAGCGTGCTTCCGCCCTGTGATGACCTGGCAAGCTGTTCAGGGTGTACTCTGCCCTCGCCCAGAGTCGGCTGAGATGGGCGCCAGCCTCCCCGTGACCCTAATTAGGATTAAGCGGTTAAAGAAAATGAACTGAACGGAACAGTGAACCCTCACTTTCCGCGGTTAATGAGGACCGAGACCCTCCACGAACACAGAATTTCCACGAAGCAGAATCAATCCCCTCTGACTAACGTATATGTACACGTATATGTATATATAATATCAATAAATACATATTCAACGCTATATATACTTATAATAACAATTGCACGTTCAAAAATAATGCATAGAATGGAAATAAAATATAAATACACACACACACACACACACACACACACACACACAGAAACATGCACCCAGACAATCACACACAAACAGACAAGTGCGCGCACACACACACACACACACACACACAAATGCGCATCTCACATGAAAATGTAATCAAATGGTAGAATGCTTAGAGATTCCAAGTCTGGCTGTCAGGCAAGCCCAGTGCATCGCTCTCTTAATGAAAATGAGTAAAGCAATTACCAAATGTAAAAAAGATCCAATAATGAGCTGATCCAATTTATTCATCTGTGTTGTGAATTACATAAGAAACCAAACTTTAGATTGGAGTCAATTCCAGAAAGGTTTTGAAGGAGGAGGACGTATAGGAGCCATTTCCAAGGGCGTCACAAACACTTATATCACTGAAATAAACAACACAGAGAGTTACGCGGTACGTCCGTACGCCAGCAGCGTTCCACAAGAAGGGATGCTGGGATTCGCGGATGCTGGGGCATTCGTCTCGTCAGCTTGCGAGATTTCAGAGCTGAGTCAACTCGAGTCGGTAGCGACCTCGCGTCATTTTCCTTAACCTTTTTCCCTATTTTTGCTGACCTTACTTATTTTTAAATTTTTCGATAAATATTTTCGAAAAACCTGCGATGCCATGAAGCCGCAGAAACTGAAGCGCGAAGTAACGAGGGATCACTGTATCGTGTATTTCGTTTGTTACCTTTCTGGAAAGTATAAAAGTAAAGTGAACTGTAGTGTGTTGCATTTATGAATTCAAAGAACTGCTATCGAGAAAATGAAATTTTATTTCTGCAGGCAGACAAAAATATTTTGAACAGTTTGAACTAACTTTAATAAAAAAGACGTTGGGTTGAAGGTTATTTTCAAATAAAATGTTCAATGTCTAATTGAGTACAATTTGTATTCATGACATCAAAAGTTTTAACTTGCTGACTGCAATGCAAAAATGCCGTCTGCTTCTGTGTGACATCATCAGACTGCGTTTACTTCTTGAAACATATTTTGCTCAAGTCAGCCTTCTGCAAATGCAATATGTCCGAAACGGATTTTTTTCCCTCTCACATCTTTATCCGGATATTTTTCAGCAAAAGCTGTGTGCTTATTGTGGAAATGTCCGGCAACATGTGACTTTTTGTTGTTCATAAATTTATCACCACATATTAGGAATACACTGGGAATCCACCCTCAGCAGCAGAAAAAGCAAATTAATCTGTGCACATCTCATTAAATATTCTGTTTTCTCCAGAAACTTTTCTTGCATTTATCTATGTTGGCCAGCCTGGGGTTAAAAAGTTAAATCTGAATTGAATGGCATGCTCTATGCCGCATCTGTGAATTTTGCAAGCCGTTATCATGCATATTTTGAGCGAAAATTTTTTAAACATATTTATTTTAATTTACATATTTATTTTAATGTTATGAATGCATCATAATCTGAGAATCTGAAATTGCATAAAAAAAACTAACCAACCAAAATGAAATAAATTTATATTAAATATTTATTACAGTGATTCCTCTGTACTTCGTACTTCAGTTCCTGCGGCTTCAATGCATCGTGGGTTTTTCAAAAATATTCATAGCAAAATGAAAAAAAAAAAAAAGGAAATTAAGGAAAAAATAGGGGAAAAGTTAAGAAAAATGCTGCAAAACAAGGCCAATTATGCAAAACCCCCCCAAACAAACAAAAACAAAAAACCAACCCAAAACCCCCCAACAAAACAACATGTACTTACATTTTATGTGAGTCACGCATCTGTGTGCACGGCGCGTCTGTATGTGTGTGTATTTATAATTTATTTACGTCTTATGCATTATTTTTGAATGTTTAATAGTTACTATAAGCATTTATAGCATTGAATATGTATTTATTGATATTATATACACATGTACATGTACGTGTACATCAGTCGGGGGGGGGGGGGGGGGGGATCGATCCTATTTCGCGGAAATCAAGGGTCGCGTGCGGGTCTCACTCCCCATTTACCGCAGAAAGTTATGGATCCCTGTATTTATTTTCAAAAGCTACAGGGAGCTGTAGCAGTGGAATGAAAGAGCCACTTGCGGCTCCGGAGCCGTGGGTTGCCGACCCCTGCCCTAATCTAACTGAATTAAGGAGAGGGAAGCCCTGCTGATTTAAGCAGGGTGATCATCTGATATGAATAGGACAGTCTGTTCAATGGGCTGTTGGAACATAGAACTGTCACCGATGCTAGCAAGCATCTGTAAAATAGTTATCTTCTTCTTCTTCTTCTTCTTCTGCTTTTATTTTTTTATTTGCATCTTTTTCCTACGTCCATGCAAGGTCAGAGTATGCAGAGTATTCAGCGTATTGTCAGGGTTTTTTACGGTAATCCTCATATCCATCAACGTGTCAAAGCCGTTAGCGTGTTTCTGTCCCTTGCTGAAGGGTTGTGTCAGGAAGGGCATCCGACGTAAAAACCTATACCAAATCAAACGTGCGAATCATTCACTGTGGCGACTCCCGAGAAAAGGGAAAAAGCCAAAACGGAATCTCTCCTCATATCCATCCACACTCAACTTTGGAACAGCCTTTTAACTGAATGCGCATTTCTTTGTGAGGAAACCCCTGTGGGCTGTGCATGGATGATTAGGCCATGGGCTACTACCTTGGGATGTTTGGGCCAAGGGGACATCTTAAGTGGTCTTTGGGGACATGCCGAGTATTTATGTATTTTTTTGGGGGGTGGGGTGGGGGTGGGGTGGGGGGTATTTTTGCTTTATATATAAAATGTCCATGGCCCAATCATGACCTAGATTCCCTGTGACCACGGGAAGAACAAACAGACTTCACACCGAAATACCTCTACTGACAACAAGACTTGAACCCAGGACCTTGGTGCCATGAGGACAGCACACTAACCACAAGGCAGTGGTGGCTTAGTGGTTAAGGCAATGATGTAATGATCTGAAGGTGAGTAGTTCAATTCCCACCATCATCACAGTTGGACCTTTGAGCAAAACCTTTAACCATCAATTGTTCAGATGTATTAAAAAATAATAATTGCAAGTCACTCTGGATAAGTGTGTCTGTGTCTGTCAAATAATGTAAAAGTAAACAAATTTCCCCATTAGCCGGTTATTCGATTTTGTAAAATAGCAACATTCATTTATTCATTCATTCTCAATACAAGATATTCAGTTTGGGTTGGGGTTGGGGTTGGGGGGGGCTGTAGCCGGTATCTGAGGACATTAGTGAAGAAGTGTGGTACGTCCTGGACATTATTCCATTCATTCATTCATTTTTGTAAGCTGCTTAATCCTAATTAGGGTCACGGTGAGGCTGGTGCCCATCTCAGCTGACTTTGGGCCAGGGCAGGGTACACCCTAGACAGCTTACCAGGCCATTGTAGGTCCAGACGCGCACACGCCAAACCATCCATACTCATAACTACGGGAGATTTGGAACAGCCGTGTTTTTGGACTGTCAGAGGAAACTGGAGTATGAGAAGAAAACCCACACAAGCATGGGGAAACTCCCCGAGCGTGGGAATCGAACCTGGTCCTTCTTGCTACGAGGCAGATATGCAAACATTGATATGTAACCATGTGACCCCTGTCTGTCTAATGCAGGGATATTCACACTCACTCATTTGCCACCATGAATCCTATTAAAGCTGTGGAGAGACTGGAGCCTATCTCAGCCAACACTAAGTGCAGGAAGGGCACAGAACGAACGGACAGCATGATATTCACATTGTATAATGGGCGGTGTATCCAACTGTACTGAAATTAACTGATCCAGTCTACATTCTTTGGATGAAGCCAACGTGGGCATGAGGAGAACAATCGAAAACGACCCACCTCGGCCACCCAGCAACTCCAAATCCAGAACCCACTTGCTTTAAAGTGACTGAGTGAACAATTACACTATAAACCAACTACTAAAGCCACAACAGTGAGGTAAAAATATCTTGATAACGATGACATTGTTTCAGTTTCATTTCATCCGTTGAGCAAACATGGCCTGTGTGTAATAATCCTGTGTTAATGGGATCAGGTGTCAAGCTCCTACCAAGAAGAATGAAGGATTTTTCACAGCTCGGCTTCTCGATATCTCCGGCAGCACTGTGATAATGAAGCAGAGAGGTCTACACCAAAAAAAAAAAAAAAAAAAAAAAAAAAAAAACCTGAAATGGATAAAAATGGGAAAGAGCCAGCACGTTACTTTATAATTAGCCTTGTGGGTTCATGGAGGAAGAGTTCAGTTTAATCTTTGTGCGTCAAGCCGGTGATGCGGCACCACTTAAAGAAGTATGAAATCTCACAATTAACAGCATCACAAGGCGTTCATCCTTTCCGGCTGATTTGTCGTCTCTTTTTCGACAGTACCCGGCTTGTCACTCTGGGTTTCATTTCCCCGGCTTGCATTTCCTTCATTCGCTGTCAGAAATTAGGCGGTGACATTATCAGGGCTGCTGCTGAGTCTCAGCTTTGTCATCACTGTCATGCGTGATGGTGAGGTCATTTATTTATTTTTTTTTCCAGGGCGCTAATTTGGCATAGATGAATTAAACAGGGTGATGGATAAAAAAAAAAAAAAAAAAAGAAAGAAAGAAAATGGAGTAGGAGGAAAGGAAGAAAAAAGAGATACAGGGGAAATGGTTTTTTATTGTTCATCGTCCCTCAAAACAGTTTGACACCAAAACAATTAGGTGAAGGAATTAATCACTTTGCACATGGCGGGGTGCCTTTGAAAATTTGTATATGGACGGAAAAAAAAAAAAAAAGTCAGAAATGAGGATTCGCAGAAATAAATTAACACTCTTTGACCCCAATCTCCTTAACTTCAATCTAGTTAGGCAGTGCCTTAATCACAGCATAATTAATTGGCGTCCTGGTTGATTCATCGAGAATAATACTTGTTCTTTTCCTTAAATAGGATATCTGGGAGTGAGTGAGTGAGACTGAAGGACATGGAGAAAGGTTGTCTGTGATATGTGCTCATTTTCCCACTGTTTATTAAGGATTTAACTTGAGCAGGACGCTTATCTAGGAGACGTGTAGGAGGAACAGAATGAGATCCAGACGTCGGGTCAAACTGGTATTCAGAGTCTGAAAGTTACATCAATATTTATGTGAGGAAAGTTGTTCGTATTCAGAGTCGGGTTGCGTTTGTGCTGCGGATCGTTTCCTGGTCTTTCTGTTGAAGTTAATCAAATATTCTACATGGAGAGAACATTTCCAGGGTTCTTAAGACAAAGCACGGGCCGGCGGTGTAGTGGTTAGGGTGCTGGGCTCGTGATCAGGTGGTTGTGAGTTCAAATCCCAGTTAGAACCACACTGTGCTTAGACCCCTGGGCAAGGTCTCAACCATAAGTGTGCCTCTGTTCACCAAGCAGTATAACTGGGTACCAGTAAAATATACTGGGAAGGTAACCTGCGATGGACTAGTGTCCCATCCAGGAGGTGTTGAATTCCTAATCGCTTCACGCTACAGAAACCGTGGATAAGCACCGGCCTGACGAGCCACTCGGCTCGGGCGGAAAAAGCCCAAAGGACTTTACCTTACCTAAGACAAATTGCTAATGCTAGGTTCTTCTGTAGTGTTTGGCTAGCACTCGCCTTTAACCCTGAAAAAGAAAAATGATGGACGTTCTTTGCTATTAAACACTGAGACACTATTAACTAGGGGACGTCACAGCCCCCTTTTGACTCTCATTGCCTTTCTATTGTGATGGACTGCTGGGTGGAGAGCTAGAATAATCCAAGGGAGGCTGGGTTAACCAGTGTGACACATCATTGAAGTAGACACACACAGATCAGCAGCGGCTCGTAGTGGGTAGTGTGTCGGTTGTCTGGGGTTCAGTGTAAACACTCAATGAGCTCCATGAAGTTCGTCGGCTATGATCCCGAAAGATCGGCGAGCAGGATGATTGGATCCTGGATGAGCCCCCAATTTATGTGACGTACTGGTGTGTAGAGAGATAGAATAATCCAGAAAGGGGGGGGGGGGTCAACCAGTGTAACACTTATTTGAAGTAGACAGACAGTGGTCAGAAATGGCTCGTAGTGGGTAGTGTCTTGGTTGTTTTGGGGTTCGGTGCGTTCCGTCATATAAAGGCTAAGGAAGTGCATAGATCTCCTCTGTTTTATATCCACGTCTGAATCACAGCTAGCATATACAGTGATCCCTCACTTTCCGCGGTTAATGGGGACCGAGGACCCCCCGCGATTGCCGATTTCCGCGAAGTAAGATTGACCCACCTCACATAAAAATGTAAACAGTTTTTTTTTTTTTTTTTCCACAATTGGCCTTGTTTTGCTCATTGTCCTTAACGTTTCACCTCTTTTTCCTTCATTTACTTATGTTTTTATTTTTCGATGAATATTTTTGAAAAACCAGCGATGCACTGAAGCTGCAGAAACTGAAGCACGAAGTAGCGAGGGATCACTGTCCCTCATAGCAGACATATCTATCTATCTATCTATCTATCTATCTATCTATCTATCTATCTATCTATCTATCTATCTATCTATCTATCTATCTATCTATCTGTCTGTCTAGCTGTCTGTCTATCTATCTATCTATCTATCTATCTATCTATCTATCTATCTATCTATCTATCTATCTATCTATCTATCTATCCATCCATATAGGAGGCCAAGCAGGCACCGGGGACACACAGGTAATTGGACACAAGTGGAAGTCATCAGGCAGCAGGACAGGATCAATGTACCTCATAGCAGACTTATCTATCTATCTATCTATCTATCTATCTATCTATCTATCTATCTATCTATCTATCTATCTATCTATCCATCCATATAGGAGGCCAAGCAGGCACCGGGGACGCACAGGTAATTGGACACAAGTGGAAGTCATCAGGCAGCAGGACAGGATCAATGTACCTCATAGCAGACTTATCTATCTATCTATCTATCTATCTATCTATCTATCTATCTATCTATCTATCTATCTATCTATCTATCTGTCTGTCTGTCTGTCTGTCTGTCTGTCTGTCTATGTATGTATGTATGTATGTATGTATCTATCTATCTATCTATCTATCTATCTATCTATCTATCTATCTATCTATCTATCTATCTATCTATCTATCTATTCATCTATCTAGGGGGTCAAGCAGGCACCGGGGACGCACAGGTAATCGGCCGCAAGTGGAAGTCATCAGGCAGCAGGAGAGGAAGACTATGAAAACGTGGCACAAAATGAGACACGGACACAGTGAGAATCATTAAACGTGTACGTCAGTGTCTGTGGGTAAACTGTACAGACAAAAGTTTATGGACACTTGACCACTGTTTCTGTATGTGGTTCTTGACTCTTAGTTCTAGTGAAGGGAAATTGTAACACAACCGCAGATGAAGACATTCTGCACAATTGTGTGTTTTCAGCTTTTGAGCACCAACTTCACAAGAAGATATATATGGGTCTGACGGTCACGTGTTCCTAAACTTTTGCCGATATATTGTATACAAAGGCTGTAGGGTGTTAATTCAACCTTGGGGATCTTACTGCGGGGTATTGCAGTTTGATTGTTTTTAGATTTGCTAGACTGAACTGAATGAAAGTTGTGACTGGAGCAGCTCATTTAGAATTGCCAGAGTTGCTCAGCCAAAATCAGAACAAGGGCAGACCTTTCACTTTAATGTCAGCCAACTTCAAATTTATTTAAAAGAGATAACGAGACACAGAAATGGCACCGCCCCACTGATTGCCTTAAACAACAGATAACCGGCAGTGATTTTCTGCTGCATTTACTCCAAAGCCTAAGATGCTAGAATTGTACCAGCCAGAGTATGAACTCTGGGCTGCAGGCCATTGATTGGAAACTCTTCTTTATTGATGAGTGGATGATCTGCTGTGTCTATGCTATCTTTACCTTGACTGCTGTGATTGATTTACTGGTATTCTCTCATAGGCAGTGATCAATGTGCAGCACTGATGAGCTTAAGATTACACGCCTGCCCCAGAAAAAGAGTTCAGAGCCACTGAGAATCACCCTCCATCAGGCACGCTATAAGCCTCAGAGTTCTTGGATTGCTTTTATTTTCTTCTTTGATGAAAAACTAAAACAGAACTTTACTGAGAAGATGCTTTCTATTTAATAATAAACAGTGGGAATTGTTATATGGAATTGAAATAGAGTGGACTCACCTGCATACACCTTCTGCACCTTCGTATTTCGAAGCCGTGGTGTTGGTGTTCCTCATTTCTTCTGCCCCACATGAAATAATGAAATAACATCCATCGCGGCTTTACTGTGTTATATAATAACATATATGGATTTCTCCTTTATGGACATACTGCATGTACACAGCTGACAAATTAAAGGTAAATTAAAAAAACAAACAAAAAACAATATAGTGTGTCAGTAACGTACTGAGCAACTACAAGCACCCAGAACACAGCCGTAAATAATAAAAACTGTACATGTATAAAAGTGAACTGGGAGGGTGGCGTAGTGGGTAGCATGTCCAACTCTCAGCAAGAAGATCCTAGATTACTTGCGCTGTACTTTCGTGGATTTCCTCCAGGCGCTCCAGTGTCCTCCCACAGCCAATGACATGAGCATAAGGATAATTGGCTAAGCTAGGTGGTAGTGAGAGTGTGAGTGGTTGTGTGCTCTGCTATGGACTGCCATGCTGTTCAGGATGTAGCTTGCCTTTGCCTAGAGTTATAACACCTACGAGTTATAAGTCAATGAAGGTGTATATCACCAGCTGTGAAGGGCTTGTGCATACCCTATAACACTAATGATGAAAAATTTGAACAACACTGGTTAGAGTGTCAACTTCTTTTCTTCTTCTTCTTTTCCTTTCGGCTGTTCCCTTCAGGGGTCGCCACAGCAAATGATCTGCCTCCATCTCTCCCTATCCTCTGCATCTTCTACTCTTACTCCAACGACCTTCATGTCCGCCTTCACCACATCCATAAATCTTCTCTTTGGTCTTCCTCTGGGCCTTTTGCCTGGTAGTTCCAACCTCAGCATCCTACTACCAATATACTCACTATCCCTCCTCTGTACATGTCCAAAATGGTTAGAATGTCAACATCATTGCCAAATCAAATGCAAGCAATAAGTTCAGCACCTCCCAGAACTGCCAAACTCGAAAGAACTTGATTTTGAAAGGTACCTTGTTCCCTGTAAAAACCCCATCTACGCTATCAGAAAATAAAGTCTGTTATTGTACCCAGAGCGGTCTGTGGCTATAGTAGCTTGTCTGTGGGGCCAGACAAGACGTACTAGCCTTCAATCCTCAAACACATCATTGAGACATGGTTGCCCTTCCTTGGTCCAACTTTCATAGGTATGTACCAGTGCATACCAAGGGCAGTGGTGTCCTGGTGGTAAAAGGTGCTGGATTGCTGATTCTAAGGTTGGGGGTTCGAGTTCCACTCTCCACGAGATTGTCACCCCCCCCCCCCAGTGCAGCCAACTGGTATATCAAAGGCCGGCCATGTCTCTCAATGTCTATGGTGAGAGGTTAATGTAAAAGAACCATCGCTGACTTTCGACAAGAGTAGCTGCATTGCCATCAGCCTCATCAAAACCATTTGCTCAGTGTACTTTCTGCATAATACATTACAGTAGACCAGTGCTCACCCACCCTGCTGCTGGAGATCTACCCCGCCTAAGACTTTTACTTCAACCCTAATTGTACCTGCCTAACCACCTAATCAGTGACTTTCAAGATTCCTGATCATTTGGAGATCAAACATGTAGAAAGGGAGGGCAGTGGGGGCCAAGTGATATAGGGCGCTGGATTGCTGATCCAAAGGTTGGGGGTTCGAGTCCCACTCTCCACAAGGTTATCACTGTCCCCCCAGTGCAGCTAACTGGGTTATCAAAGGTCAGCTATGGTGTGAGGCATGTATAAGAACCATTGCTGACTTTCAACAAGTGTAGCTGCAAAGCAGTCAGTGTGTTTCCGCCCTGTAATGGCCTGGCAAGCTATCCAGGGTCTACTCTGCCCTCGCCTGGAGTCGGCTGGGATGGGCGCCAGCCTCCCCGTGACCCTAATTAGGATTAAGCGGTTACAGAAAGTGAAATGATGAACATGTAGAAATAGATTCGGTGACCACTTGTGCAGACTGTACCTTAGGGGGCAAAAGCCTACCTTTACTATGTACCCCTTTCCTACCCTGAACTGTATACGCTATGTAGTGAGAAACAACAGGACGATTGTTGATAAATATATAACTTGACAGCACTGGATTTAGTTTTCATAAACCTTGCATTTTCCTTCTTTCTTTCTGGCAATCCTACAGCTTGCAATCAAAGCCCCAGAACCTGGGGTGGGGGGTGGAGGGTGTATATGTGTGTGTGTGTGTGTGGGGGGGGGTGAGGCTGTCTTGCTTTGGCAGGACACGCTGCTGCACTGTTAGATCTGGAAAATTGTTGTCTCGAGGGAAACGATACTGTCCCCACACCTGAAAGAGGGAAGATGCTAAAAATGCTATCAGACCAGAACACGCGCATAAAGCCTCGTCTATTGAAACAATGCTTCCATTCATAGCTTGGTTGCAAATCAGCGTTTTCAGCGTTGAAGCAAAGTGGAAGACGTTTGGAAATCATCGCTCTGTCCTTGATCATGCCAAGACGCAACAAAACGTCTTCCATCCTGGCTTCAACTGGGAGGAAAATCCACTTGATCCGCCTTCCCTGTCATTTGGCCACTGGCCGTTCAATATCAAGCTTACTTGGCAGTGCGAGACAGCGCGGTCATGTCGCTGTCGCATATGACATGGAAATGACGCTAAGCTAGCATGACTTTTGAGCGCTGCAGCTATTGGGAAGCTAATCCCACTTTGTATGCCCTCTGCTGTCTCGTCTCTGGCGTGCGAAAGGAAGGTTTTAGCTCGAGGGATTTGAAAATGCTACAGAAATGTGTTTAGATTGCCAAGGCTGTAATCAGATTTGGCTTCGGGTGCCACCTTTATTAGCATATTAGCCAAGTTGTCATGTCGTACAATGAAGGTTAGCAATTCAGCTGAACTACAGTGTGAGAGACAAAGACACAGTTGCAGGATTTCCTTTTATAACACCTTGAATTAAATACGAAATGAACATTTTATTTCTCTCTCTCTTTCTCTCTCTCTCTCTCTCTCTCTCTCTCTCTGCATTGCAATAATCTCGACCATCTGCCAGATCTGGAACAATACTGTAAATTCTGTTTCTCTGTCTTTCTCTTGCTGTGTAGACATTCTTGCTTAAACACAGCCCGTGTGAGCTCGGCAGGGGGAAGGTTGTAAGAGATAGTATGGCAGAGTGAGGAATAGGCTAACTAATGAGCCTCCTCATAATCCTGTGTCTTTGGCCTAATGGGGCATTTAAGGGAAGATAATGCATGCAGTCTAGCTTTCTCCTTACATCCTCATTTGTATCTAGTAGTACAAATGCTGCACATTTATCCGAGGCTCCCTCTTTCTTTTTCTTTCTCTGCTGACTTTGTTACTACACCAAGAATTTCAGGTCTTTTTTAACGCAACAATTATCCTAACCCCTCCCCCCCAAAGCCCCCCCCCCCCTTATTTTTTGATATCATGTACACGGTGCAGTATATGATGCTGCTGTTTCAGTGGAACCCGGGACACTTTTTAATGAATCATTCCATGAGTGTTGTGTGTGCAGTTTTATTATTAAATAAAGTTGATGTTTTCAGGTCACATGGAAAAATATATTTTTTTAAATCCACCTCGGAGTGGGAATTCCACGTCAGAATTCAAGAGATGACGTCCCTGAGGTATTGAATGTGGAACTGAGGCCTATGTACAATTTTTTAATCATTTGTTATTCTTATTTTTTTAACACCTGGGTGAGGTTGCTTTGGGTTAGATTTGTGTATACTGTAGCAGGATTACACAAAAAAGCAACATGCTGGTTTTCATGACATCAGAGGTGGTGATTTGGACAAGGAGCATTCCATTCGATTTCGGAAATTATCTGCGTCAAATTCCAAATCCGGAATTTTTAAAAGGATTTTTTAACATTGAAGAATAGGGGAAGAATTACTGCAGGCTCAGCAGGGGGCACTGTGTACTATCTTTTAATATGTTATTTGATTTGGCTTAGGTTTGCACTCTCCAAATGTTCTTGTTTCACACTAAATTAGTTCAAATATTCCTATTTATTAATTATAAGATTACTTATCTACCACTATGTTACAAGCTAACTATCAGTTCTAGTTTTTCGATTGTTTGGACTGTAGCTTAGCTGGCTTTACATGCAACATTTCATGAGGTACAACAGGAAGAATTCCCTTTTTTATTTGCTAAAAGGTCAATGTTAACTGCATGACTCACACTGCCATGGTTCATGTGTTTTGCATGATAGTTTCTTCTTCTTTTCCTTTTGGCTATTCCCCTTTTTCAGGGGTCGCCACAGCGAATCATGTGATTGGCATGTTTGATTTAGCATAGGTTTTTACATCAGATGCCCTTCCTGACACAACCCTTTAGCAAGGGACAGAAACACACTGACGGCTATGCAGCTACCCATTATGAAAGCCAGCAATGGTTCTTTTACATGATCCTCTTACCATAGACAGTGAGAGACATGGCCGGCCTTTGATAACCCAGTTAGCTGCACTGGGGGGACAGTGACAACCCTGCGGAGACTGGGACTTGAACCCCAAACCTTAGGATCAGCGATCCAGCATCATTTACCACCAGGTCACCACTGCCCTTTGCATGATAGTTTATAACCAACATAATTACTTCTTATGTATTTACATATGAAGTACTTATCTGTTTTTATTTATTTATTCATTTTTGATGAAAGGATTGAGTGATTGATGCACCAAGTGGGGCAGGGTCCTAATTTTACTGTAACATACACCACCACGCCTCATCCATGATTTTAGAAGAAACTATAACTACAGCAGTAGCAAGGTGCTGTAGTGGTTAGCACATCTGGTACACAGCAAGAAGGTCCCGGGTTCATGTCCCGGGTTCAGCTTGGGCGTTTCTATGTGCTAGTTTATATGTTCTCCCTGTGCTTGCATGACTTTCCAACAGGTACTCCGGTTTACTCCTACAGCCCTAAGACATGCACATTAGGCTAATTAGCTTTTCCAAATAGCCCCTAAAGGTGATGCTAATAGGATTATGCGAGTTGGAAAATGAATGAGTGATTATACAAAAGACAATAGAGGATTTCAAAAACTAGCTCGATAGATTTACAACTATAAAACTAATATATATATATATATATAAATTAATCCATTCTGAGGGCGAGCTCGTAACTGGAAAAGTTTGTTAGATGAACCAAAAATTCCCATTGGAAACAATAGAAAACCAATGAATCCATTCCAACCCCCTCCCAAACTCATATAACCTGACACAAACATGCATTTTTGTCGTAATATATTTAAGATAAACATGTAACAATAAACATTTCACAATAATAACACATGTACAGTAACAATAATAATAATACTGTAATTAACAATAAATAATAATAAAACAAGAATAAACAATACAATACAATATGTGCATCTGAACTTAAGAATAACACTTAACATAAACTTATACTACTAATTTTTTTTAAACTAATTAATTAATTTTTAATAAATTAATTTATTTATTCATTTCATTTTTTGGATTTTTTTTTAACTGTTTTATTTCACTTCACTAATTTTGATCACTTGTCTTCTCCTGCTTGGCCGCACTCCGATCGCTCTCCACTCTACCGACAGGCAAAGGCCTCTTGCTGTACAGATGTTCGATGCATTCTTCCATTCTCCTTACACAGATCAGCCACGCGGACTCCTTTTTCATGTTTAGGTATGATTTCAAGCTTTGTTTCAAGAGAAATCGATTTTCTCTTCTTGAATACATCAGCCACCTTCTTACGACCCATCTTAGAAACATTGGGATATGCACAATAAAAAATAAGACTAAAAAAAAAAAATCACAAAATACAAACCACAGAAAAGAAAATCTTTTGTGCGCGTCCATACTACAAATGCTGGTGCGGAAAGCAGCACGGAGTAATACACGTGAAAGAATACAAGGCTAATTGCTGCATATGACCCTGGGGAACATGCTTTTTTAAGATACTGGTGGACCAGCCTTCAGTGTGATTGTGCATCCTGTACACTAGGTGGCAGTGGTGCTCTCACTGTGTTCCCTATGGTGTAGGGAAAAAGCATCAAGCAAACGATATGAAGTGCAGTAAACACTATTTATAGTCGCGTGGCACGTTGAGGAGAGTGTAAAATGTTTTTTTTCTTCCTATAGGGGGCATCACAGAAAATAATTGAGGAGCATTGCACAAGGCATTCTTGGAGTACAGAGGAATACCTGCGGAAGAATACAAGGCTAATCGGCCTGGGAAAAGCCATTTCCCCAGCAGAGTTTGTAAGTCGAATATTTACTCATTGGATGGGGCAGATGTTTGGTGGGATTGAAGCTCGTATTATGGGAAATTCGTTTTGAGGGATACTCGTAAGTCGAGGTATCACTGTATATACGTACTACTAAAATATTACACATTAAAAAAAAATTAAAATACATGCCACATTTAAATCACTATCAGTAGACCATTCATCCATTTTATAAAATGCTTAATCCTAATTAGGGTCACTGGGAGGCAGACACCCATCTCAGCTGACTCTGGGGTATACCCTGGACAGCTCCCCAGGCTATTGCAGGGCAAACACTCACACATAGGGGTTATTTGGAACAGCAAGTTAGCCTACTGTACATGTTTTTGGACTGTTTCAGTAACCCGGAGACCATGCAAGCACGGGAGAACATGCAAACTCCACACATAAACACCTCGAGCTGGGAATCAAACCTAAGCCTTCTCGCTGTGAGGCAGATGGGCCCACCACTTCGTCACCGTGCCGCCCTTTAGTGGACCAAGTGTACCAAATAATGTAGGTTGCTTTTGAGATAAAAAGATTATTATAGCTAACACTATGGCAAGGCTACGTAGAACTTACACTGTAATATTATATTTTATTTTATGGAAAATTGTTGTGGTCTGTGTTGGGAGTGGCTCTGAAATCGGTGGCTTTTAACTCTGTTCTCTCCTTAAGCAGAGTCTGGAGCAGCACACCTGATTCCACTCAGTCATCACCGGGCTATAAAGATGAGTGGCGCACTTCTCCCAGTGCTAGAAGATTGTTCCCTACATGCGATCCCATTTCCCCGTGATCTCCTGGGCCCTGGTTCTCAGCTTCGTGCTCGACTAGTTCCCGCTCCAAAGTTCCCCTTTGTAACTTTGGCCTTTGTGTTTCCCCTCACCTTTACGGTAACAGCTCCCGGTGTAACAGAAAATATAATATAGATATGAACAATCAGTCAGAGAACTCTTATCCTACTGAACCCCCCCCCCCCCCCCCCACAGTTTCTACGTGTTAATATTTGTTCCTGTTGCCAAATTAGCTTTCGGGCCTCAGGACTGCCTGTAATTAATAAAAACGGGCTTCGGCCATCGTCTTGCCTGTATAAGCACTTTCTGTCCTCAGGTCCTCATCTTTGGCCAGTAGCCCAGAAACAAGTAATGCATTTCTCTCTTCAGTGTGGAAATTGTCCACTCTAGTGATGATCTGAGTATTTAAGAAAAAAAAAGATAGAGAGAAAAAAAACAATAAACAAAACAAAACCCAGCACCACTACCAATAAGCAGCATGAATCCCCCTGTGAGCTCCGCGAACAGGGATGTCCTCCATTTCCCTGTTTGAATAACGTGACCTCATCAAGGCGAGATCGGTGATTCATACGCCCTGCGTGTGTGTATTTTTAATGAATATTTATACTCGAGAAGTCTTTCATGGAAACTGATCCAGGTCGACTTCCGATTGCTTGGTTCGCTGTGTCAATCTTGGCACTGTTTTTTTTCTTTCTTTTTTTCTTTTCCAACTCAAGATCGCACATTAATACCGGATCTTGATACTAAACTGGAAGAATACGAGAAATGAGCAGCATCATGTCCTATAAGTGGATGTTATTGCCTATTTTCCAGCTTCTTTGTGGAGTTTCTCGCTCTCAGCATTTCTTAGTGTTTTAATGAATGGAAAAGTCCACAAGATTTACTTTATACCCTCTCAAAGGTACATAATCCGGTAAACGTAGTTCTCTGAAAAGCTCAGCACATTATTTTAGAACTAATATTCCTCAGAACTAAGCGCTCCCTCAGACAAATGGCCTTTAGCACATTTTAAAGATGTGAGTTTAGCATTATACGGCGCTATATGGGGCAAAGAACCAGTCTGAGATATGGGACATAAATATTTTAAATATATAAACTTCTTAAAACGTGTAAGATTTACAATGGCAATCATTCTCCCTCCCTCCATCCATCCATTTCTAGAACCACTTAATCCTATTGGGTTGCAGGGAGACTGGTGTTCATCTCGGCTTACACTGGGCAAAGGCAGGGCACACCCAGAATAGCTTTCCATTGCACTGCAGGGCCAAAAGACATACTGCAAAACCAATAACACTCAGAGTTGCACCTAGGGACAATTTGGAACAGCCAATTTTCCTAATGTGCATGTCTTTGGTCTGTTGGAGGGAACCCGAAAAAAGCCTATGCAAGCACCATGAACACCACACAGAAACCCTCCCCATACCCAGGACTTGAACCCAAGACCTTCTTGCAGTGAAGAAAGTTACCATGGCTGTCACCTACCTCCATCATCATCATCATCATCATCATCATCATCATCATCATCATCATCATCCAATCAATCATCCAATCAATTATCATCATCATCATCATCACCATCCATCATTCATAATCATCATCATCATCATCATCCATCAATCATCATGCATCAATCATCATCATCATCCATCAATCATCATAATCTATCTATCATCAACCATCATCATCATCATCATCATCATCCATCAATCATCATCATCATCATCATCGATCAATCATCCATCAATCATCTTCATCATCCATCAAACATCATCATCCATCAATCATCCGTAACATGCCATTTAAAAAACCTAACTATCATCATCATCATCATCATCATCATCCATCAACCATCATCATCATCATCAATCATCATCATTCACCATCCATTAATCATCTGTAACATGCCATTTAAAAAAACTACTAACAATTAACGAGTTACCATCTTATTTCTTCTTTTCCTTTCCGCTGTTCCCTTCAGGGGTCGCCACAGCAAATCATCCGCCTCCATCTCACCCTGTCCTCTGCATCTTCTTCTCTTACTCCAACAACCTTCATGTCTTCCTTCACCACATCCATAAATCTCTTCTTTGGTCTGCCTCTAGGCCTTCTGCCTAGTAGTTCCAACCTCACCATCCTACTGCCAATATACTCACTATCCCTCCTCTGTACATGTCCAAACCATCTCAATCTAGCCTTTCTGACTTTGTCTCCAAAACATCTTACATGTGCTGTCCCTCTGATATACTCATTTCTGATCCTATCCATCCCCGTTACTCCCAGAGAGAACCTCAACATTTTCATCTCTACTACCTCCAGCTCTGCCTCCTGCCTTTTCCTCAGGGCCACTGTTTCTAAGCCATACAACATCGCTGGCCTCACCACCGTCTTGTACACTTTTCCCTTCATTCTTGCCGATACTCTCCTATCGCACATCACACCGGACACTTTTCTCCAACCATTCCAGCCTGCCTGCACACGCTTCTTCACCTCTTTTCCACACTCTTCATTGCTCTGGATTGTTGAGCCTAAGCACTTAAAATCCTCCACTTTCGTTATCTCTGCTCCCTGTAACATCACCGTTCCTCCTGGGTCCTTCTCATTCACACACATGTATTCTGATTTTCTGAGGCTAACCTTCATTCCTCTCCTTCCAGGGCATACCTCCACCTCTCGAGATTTTCCTCGACTTGTTCTCTGCTCTCACTACAGATCACAATGTCAAACAACATAATCTGCAAACAACATAATCCATGGAGATTCTTGCGTAACCTCGTCTGTCAGCCTGTCCATCACCATAGCAAACAAGAAGAGGCTCAGGGCTGATCCTTGATGCAGTCCTACCTCCACCTTGAATTTGTCTGTCACACCGACAGCACACCTCACCACTGTCTTTCATTACTCATACATGTCCTGCACCACTCTAACATACTTCTCTGCCACTCCAGACTTCCTCATGCAATACCACAGTTCTTCTCTTGGCACCCTGTCATATGCTTTTTCCAGATCCACAAAGGCACAATGCAGTTCCCTCTGACCTTCTCTGTACTTCTCTATTAACATCCTCAAAGCAAACATTACACCTGTGGTGCTCTTTCTTGGCATGAAACCAAACTGTTGTTCACAAATACTGACCTCTGCCCTTAGTTTAGCTTCCACTATTCTTTCCCATAACTTCCTCGTCAACTTTGTCCCTCTGTAGTTGCCGCAACTCTGCACGTCTCCCTTGTTCTTAAAAATGGGCACCAGCACACTTCTCCATTCCTCCGGCATCTGCTCACTCTCTAAGACCTTACCATCTTATATCATTTGCATAATTAATATCACTCATTTTTAAAAAAATCAAAACAAGCTATCTTCAGTTAATTCATTTTCTGAACTGCTTAATCCTAATTTGGGGTTCAGGGATGCTAGTGCCCATCTCAGCCAACTCTAGGCGAGGACGGAGTGCACCCGAGACAGTTCACCAGGCCATCGCAGGGCAGAAACACACTAACGGCTATGCGGCTACTCTTGTCAAACGTCAGCAATGGATCTTTTGCATGAACCTCACACCATAGACAGTGAGAGACATGGCCGGCCTTTGAGAACCCAGTTAGCTGTACTGGGTAGGCAGCATTGACAACCCAGTGATAGTAGGGCTTGAACCCCTGACCTTGGGATCCATAATCCAGCACCCTGCCACCACTGCCCATGCCTGTAGCTTTACTAAGTTTTATAACTAACAACCTAGCTTGTATACCGCCCCCCCACACACACACAAATCTGCAAGCAATGTGCAAACTAAACAGCATCCACTGAACATGTTCACAATCTTTTATGCGTCATTTCAACACTCGCCCTCCCCTAATGCCCCCTCCCCGTCAATATGCATAATGCCAGAATAAAGTGTCTGTATATAATTAGCTATTTCCTGACATATACAGATAAGGTGAGACCATTAGGAGCATCGTTTGAAAGCTCCCTCTTTCGGCACAGGTTGATAATGAGACTCCTGGTATTTCTTTTCCAGGAAAGGTCACCAAGGTTTAAATTGGACGTCTCGCCACAAGGTCTAAGGTGAGGCAGGGAGGCCGAGTGTCACTCATTTTCCAGGTCTTTCCACAAATGAACTTAATGTGGTGTCTCCAAGGCCGGACTTTTCTTCGGATATCGGAGCGAAGGTGCAAAGAGCCGGGAAGAAATCTGACATTTTTTCATTGCTTCCTCTTTTTTGTTCACATGATGTGTGGTGAATTGTTGAACGTACAACATATTGTGCTCGCTATTTTTTCCTGCACTCGTAATTCCCTAATAATATCAAACATGAGATCTACAGTATGGTATTTTCAAATATTTTACACAAGGAGTCTTAATGTCAGTACTTTTTAAAAATCAAACAATTTTTAAACAGTGCAATATATACAATGATATTTTCTGCCTGTTCTTATTTTTAATTTATTAATCAATTAACATAATTTTTATATTATAATTTAAAATTATAATTATTATTAGTGGTACTCTCTCATCTGACACTGGGAAAAGGCAGGGTACACCCTGAACAGTTTACCAGACCATCACAGGGCCAGCACACAACTATTTTCACTCGCACTTTGTGTCACTTTGAAACAGCCAATTAGATTAATGTGTATGTTGTTGGACTGTGGGAGGAAACCAGAATACCAGCAGTAAGCCCATGCCAGCACAGGACGTGAACCCGGTACTGTGAGACAAACGGGATAACTACTACACCACAGTGCCACCTATAATAATAATAATAATAATAATAATAATAAGGGCAGTAGTGGCCCGGTGGGAAGGTGCTAGATTTAGAATTAGGGTTCAAGTCCCACTGTCAACAGTTCTCACTGCTGTCCCCCCAGTGCACCTAAACGGGTTATCAAGAGGCTGGCCATGTCTCTCACTGTCTATGGTGAGAGGTTCATGTAAAAGCTTTTTATATTGCTGCCCTTCGTCAAGAGTAGCTGCACAGCTGTCAGCATGTGTCTGCCCTGCGATGGCCTGGCAAGCTGTCCAAGGGTGTACTCTGCCCGCGCCCGGAGTCGGCTAGGATGGGCCCCAGCCTTCCCGTGACCCTAGTTAGGATTAAGCAGTTACAGAAAAGGAACTGATGACTAGTCTCAACAATAATAATAATTATTCTATTATTTATATTTATCTACAAAGACAGACTCAGCCATCAACGACATGATAAAACTATTGGACGCATGGAGGAACATAATTTTGCAAAGATTTTTTCAGATGTCGATTAAAAGTGATTATTTAGGTGCTACAGGTTAATTGTGGAGTGAAGAGTGAAACAAGCCTCAGGCTTTAAGTTTGAAGTGGCCAATTAACTCCATTTAATTGGCCTGTCTCAAAGTGTTTCAAAGGCCTTTGCTGGGCAATTGTGCCCACTAGCCAGGTAAAGGCAGAGATGTGGAGCACGTAATTATAAAGACATACCTTTCCACGTCCTTTACCTCTGGGCACGTTGTTATGTCCAAAATGTCTTTATGAGCAGAACATTCATTAGTAAGACTAACTGTGGAGTTTTGGGCAGATCTTCATAACATTTATTACAGCGAATGCTAGTTTGAGTGAAAAACAGCCATCCTAACGCTTCCTGTGAATCCTGTCGTTATATTTATTGATTCATCTATACAATTGCGGAACTGCTGACACCTACAAACGCTTCCTGTATGTCTTTCAAGGACATTGGCTGCCTGCATATTTGTGGGAAGAACCCGGAGGATCTGGAGGAAACGCACACGTACGTAATCACAGAGACAATGTATACACAGACTCCACACGGAAACGCCCTCGCTAAAGCTAAGCACGGGACTCAAACCTAGGACCTTTTTTGCAGTGAGGCATACGTGCTATCCACTACAGCAAGGTCTCCAATCTTATCCACAAAGGGCCGGTGTGGGTGCAGGTGTTCACTTCAACCAAACGGTAGCCACACCTTCCACCTGTTTCAATCACTGATCATCAAAAGAAAAGAAAAGAAAAAATAAACTAGATTGGACATTACTGTTTCAATTCTGAAGTGGAGCCATCTTGGTGAGATCACCTTGCTGTAAGACTTAAAGCACGGTGATCTCACCAAGATGGCCCCACTCCAGAGTTGAAGCTTGGATATGGAATCTAGTTTTTTTTCTTTCTTTTTGCTTTTGATGACCGGTGATGGAGACAGGTGGAAGGTGTGGCTACTGTTTGGTTGAAGTGAACACCTGCACCCACACCGGCCCTTTGTGGATAAGATTACCCCTGCATTACAGCACTATGTGGTTATACCCTATGGTTATAGTGTTTCATAACTGCGTAGAGGCGAAGTGGCCCACTGGTAAAGTGCTGGATTACCAAGGTTAGGGGTTCAAGCCCCACTGCCAGTGGTTGTTACTGCTGTCCCTCCAGTGCAGCTATCTGGGTTATCAAAGACCAGCCTTTGACAGGGTGCGAGGTTCATGTAAAAGAACCATTGCTGACTTTTGACAAGAGTAGCTGCATAGCTGTCAGTGTGTTTTATGGCCTGTTGAGCTGACCAGGGTGTACTCTACCCTCACCCCAGGTAGGCTGAAATTGGCGGCAGTCTCCCTGCGACCCTAATTAGGATTCAGCACTTCAGAAAATTAATGAATGAATAACTGCATGGATGAGGCGTGCTGGCATAATGGTTAGGACGTCCACCTCACAGCAAGGAGGTCCAACGATTAAGCGTGATGATCCTCAGCTTGATTGTAAATTAGTGAGTGAGTATGCACAGAGAAAGTTAGACACAATGCAAAGACTAGCACATTATCTGCATTACGTATTATATATTAAGAGCATGCAGACTTCAAACAGAACCCAGGGCCACCATGTCCCCGTTTTCAGTGATGTCATTTTTTTGTTGTTGTTGTGATGACTAAAACTTTATAGAGAAAGGCAAAGATTCTGACATGGAGCAGATTCTGAAAAATACAGTAATGCACCTGCGACCTCGAAAGTGACTCACACGTCTGAGATCCAGAACAAGCCGAGTGACTCACAGGATATAATTTCAAATTTTCGAGATGCTATAAAGGCTCGATTCCACTGTCTTTGCCTATTTGATGATACGCCATTGTTGGATTACTCTGAAGATGAGAAAAGGCTGGAATGAAACGATGGTGTGATATTCTTGCTCCCCACCACCGCGTACAGCTTCAGCTCTTGGAGAAAGTGTGAAGAAGTAGTGTTATATCAGAAGTAATAACCTTGAACACGTCTTGCTGTATTAGTACCATTCTGGCTGGGCTTATTCACGGCTGACTCAGCCACTGATTACCTTGTCAAGGAGCTCTGGCTGTGTTAAAAGTGCAAGAGTGTTCTTGTGCCGGCTCGTAAAAATAGAGCAGACAAATTGCCACCTTTGCTTTCGGAAGTCGTCAAGCAAATTGGCAGGCGTCCTGTTCCTGTGTACGCCGTTTTTCCCCATAAAGAAATAAGCTGAAAGTGTGCAAAGAAAATGCAAGAAGTCCGTGTGTTTTTGCCTCCATGTCTGGTGTGTCTACAAGGGCGGTTATAAAGTTTCGGGCTGATGCTGCAGTTCCGAGAAGAACCCTGAATAATAATCACTTCTCAAGGGATGATCTTACACACCCGGCTCAAGTTTTATTAACTCCTTTACTGTTAACTTACTATTACAACGTTTGTGTATTCTTTTGAACGAGGGCCCCAAGAGGATCTTGGCAGTATTGTTGTTAGTGTACTTCTGTATGTTACATGATGATGCAAAATTGAACAACTTGTTTAATCTTGCTCTGATCGGAGAGGAATGCCCGCTATACCATGTGGTGTGCTTACAAACTAAGGGGATTGTAATCTGGTGTAATGCTTTGCAAACACAAGCAAGCTAGTCGACACGTACGCAGACTTCACAAAATAAAGCCGTTGCCAGCGGTATTGTAATCACTGGCTGTTTGTTAGTCGGTTTGTCACTTTGTATGTGAACGAAATTCTGACCACATCCATGCATGGATTTTCACCAAATTTGTTGGGAACACTTCTCCACTTGAGTCCCAGAGATGATTTGATTTTGGAATGTCAACGTCAAAGATGAAGGTCAGAACAAGGTCACAAGATTTTGGAGATAGATCGCTTTTGACTTTGACTTGAGTGACGATAAACATGCCTTTACTATGGGACACTACAGCGATCTCTCACTTTCCGCGGTCAATGGGGACCAAGACCACCCCCGTGACCGCTGAATTCTGCAAAGTAAGATCAACCCTGCCTGACTGACGTATACATACATGTATATGTGTATATAATATCAATAAATACATATTCAATGCTATAAATGCTTATAATAACAATTAAACTTCAAAAATAATGCATAAGATGTAAATCAAATATAAATACAAACACACACACACACACACACACACACACACACACACACACACACAGACTCGCGTGCACACACAACATAAAAATGTTTTGTTGGGGGGTTTTGGGTTGTTTATTGTTTTGTTTTTGTTTATTTGGGTTTTTTTTTTTTTTTTTTTTGCATAATTGGCCTTGTTTCACAGCATTTTCCTTAACTCCCCCCTATTTTTTTCTTACTTTTCTTATTTTTTTTATTTTTCAATCAATATTTTTAAAAAACCCACGATGCAATGAATCAGGAAGTATCAATGGATGACTATATATGATAGTTTAGGTTTTTTCAGACATTACTTTGGATCTTTGAAGACTTTTAAAATTAAAAACCAATATTTTACTACTAATAATATTAATAATGCACAAGATGTAAATAAAATATAAATGCACACATACAAATGCGTGCGCACGCACGCACACAGATGCGCACCTCATATAAAAATGTAAGTAGGTTTGTTGGGTTTTTTTTGTTTTTGTTTGTTTGGGGTTTTTTTTTTTGCATAATTGGCCTTGTTTTGCGGCATTTTCCTTAACTTTCCCCCTATTTTTCCTTAATTTCTTTATTTTTTTTATTTTTCGATGAATATTTTTGAAAAACCCACAATGCACTGAAGTCGCAGAAACTGAAGCACGAAGTAGCGAGGGATCACTGTAATAGTGGATGTCCATGTGGACTTTCTAATGGGTCGATTACATTTGTTGTTGGGTGACCTTCAAAGGTCAAACCCCAGCCATCGGGTATATTCTTCAAATGTTAGAGCTTTTTCTGAGTTTTGTTAACATCTATGTATTGGAGAACATTATTAGATGAGTACATGGCTAATTAAAACGAGTATCGAAACAGGGCCTGTCTGATATGTACTCCATGTTGCATAGCAAAGGTATCTTGCACTCTATGTGTGCCCCTGTAGTATAATGTTTCCTTGGATAGCGTGGCATACAAAATATAATAATTACAAGATGAAGGGGGCAGTGGTGGTCTAGTGGTATAAGGCGCCGGATCGCTGATCCAAAGGTTGGGGGTTTGAGTCCCAGTCTCCACAAGGTTCTCACTGTCCCCCCCAGTGTAGCTAACTGGGTTATCAAAGGCCGGCCATGTCTCTCACTGTCTATGGTGCGAGGCATGTAAAAGAACCATTGCTGACTTTTGACAAGAGTAGGCTGCAAAGCCGTCAGCGTGTTTTTGCCCTGCGATGGCCTGGCGAGCTGTCCAGGGTGTACTCTGCCCTCGCCCTGAGTTAGCTGGGATGGGCACCAGCCTCCCCGCGACCCTAATTAGGATGAAGCGGTTACAGAAAATGAAATGAATGATGAACAAGATGAAGGCACTGGAAGGTGGCTGTGATGTCATAATTTGCATGCTTTTTTGTCTTTGATGAGATAAAACAACAACAACATTTGAAGGCACAGTATAGTGTAAGTTTTGGAGACAGGCGTAGTCGAGTGGTTAGAGCGGTTTCTTTGGGACCAAAAAGGTTGCTGGTTCAATTCATAAAATCAGCAGGGGAAAAAATATGTGGGGGACAGAGCTGCACCATCATGGCCTTGAGCAAGGCACCTAACTGCTTTCTAGACACCCCAATGTGTGCGGCGTTTCATTGCTCCATGTGTGTGTGTGCTAATTGTTTACGTGGATGAGTTAAAAAAGAGGCAATCATTTCCTTTTGTGGGATTAATACTTCTTTTCCTTTCGGCTTTTTCCCTTTTTTCAGGGGTCGCCACAGCGAATCATCTGATTCGCACATTTGATTTGGCAGAGGTTTTTACATTGGATGCCTTTCCTGACACAACCCTTCAGCAAGGGACAGAAACACGCTGACGGCTTTGCAGCTACTCTTTACTAAAGTCAGCGATGGTTCTTTTACATGAACCTCTCACCATAGACAGTGAGAGACATGGCCGGCCTTTGATAACCCCGTTAGCTGCACTGGGGGTTGGGGGCAACCTTGTGGAGAGTGGGACTCGAATCCCCAACCCTAGGATCAGCGATCCAGTGCCCTTTACCACCAGGCCACCAGTGCCCTGCCCGCTGCCCTGCCCGCTGCCTTGCTCACTGCCCTGCTCACTGCCCTGCCCACTACCCTGCCCACTGCCCTGCCAACTGTCCTTTTCTGGGATTAATACATTATGCCAAATTAGAAAAAAAACACATATTTATACATGCAATGCAATCTAAACCTTTTAAGACACCTCCCAACCACCTCCGGACTCTTTCTAAAGCTGAGCTGGTTTCAAATTTCGGATCATATCTCTAGTTTGCTGTACACCAGGGGTCTCCAATCTTATCCACAAAGGGCTGGTGTGGGTTCAGGTTTTCACTTCAACCAAACAGTAGCCACACCTTCCACCTGTTTCCACCAATCACTGATCATCAAAAGAAAAGAAAAGAAAAACAAACTAGATTGGACATTACTGTTACATACTGTTGCATATAATCTAATAATGCAATGGTCTGGGAAGCTGTTTGGAGCAAGCTGTTCAGGGCCATCACCCGGTGACGGCTGAGATAGGTGCTGTGTCCCGTTGACCCTGGTGGGATGAATCGGTTCAGCAAGTGAGTGAGTGAGTGCAAGTGACAAAGGGCTGTATTTTCATTATTCCAGTAACAAATAGACCTTTCCATGCTGTCAGTCATGTATAGACCTTTGGATAATTAAAACACCTTATTTTTTGTAAGTGCCCGCCCTCTTCTTTACCTGTTTCACGCCAGCCTACATGCACAAAGAGCCAGGACCAGATAGAACTGAAAACTGTTCACTGTTTCTCTTAAAATTGTTGTTAGTTGCATTAGGGGAAATTTTCCTGAAAGACGACAACGCTCATTTCATCCATTTTCCAAAGCCATAAACCCAGCGGATTAAGTGTATAAGATGGATTAATGCATCTCACACAAAGCTGAATGTAAATATGAACAAATATAAAGCTGTTTGTTCTAAGATATGTAGGTAAAAAAAATAAAGAAATTCATCCATATGCATATGCAATGTGCTTTAATCTTTTAGTTACTGAGTGCAAAGAAAATAATTGCGTATATACCAGCAGGTTGGTCACAGGCCAGGGCAGGGCAGGGCAGGGCAGGGCAGGGCAGGCCAGTGGGACAAATCTGGCCCACAAACTCATGTGCTTTAAGTCAAGATGGCCCCACTTCAGAATTGAAACAGTAATGTCCAATCTAGCTTTGTTCTTTTCTTTTGATGATCAGTGATTGGTGGAAACAGGTGGAAGGTGTGGCTACTGTTTGGTTGAAGTTAAAACCTGCATCCACACCGGCCCTTTGTGGATAAGATCGGAGACTCCTGCTGTACACCACCATAATAAAGTAACTGTACAGTACAACATTCTCCATCAAAACAGACAATGATCCACAAAGGAAATGAAATGGACTTTTTTTTTTTTTTCCAACCAGAATTCTTGATTTCCATTTATCAGCCACAAAACTCCATTAAACCCAGTGGTGAACTGACCAGAAACCAATCTCCCAAGTTTGGCATATCAGAAACATTAGTCTTATAGAAAAGAACCCAACATCATGATTCTGACCAATCAGAACGAAGAACAATATGAACTACAAGAAATACAAAACATCATTGAAATATAGTCGAGGGGAAACTTCCTCAGGTTTTTTTTTTTTTTTTTTGTGAAGGACATCAAGGAGTATAGCAGCTGCTGTCATTCCTATAATGCTTTATTCCGACTATGTCATCATCTCAGGCAAGCGTGTTAAAGAAAAGTGCTGTGCTTAGGCGAGCCGCTAACACCGACAACGCTGATCAACATTAGCATTCTACTGCTGTGAAATAATTCAATCTAGCTGATGATTATGGGTTGCTATGGCTAAGTCTACAGAGATCCGAGGCTTCGCAGCCTGAGATGTTATTACTATGAAAGATGAAATCCCTTGGTATATGAATCTTATCACACTTAGAGATACAAGTTGACAGTAATTTGGAAAAGTACATATTAAAAAGGGAATTAGTGTTTAGGTGGTCAATATTGAACTCGATGCACTTGTGACTGATTTGTAATGAATCTTGAATGCAACACGATCTGCAAAATGTCTTCTGTATTTATTTAATAATAAAAAAAGCCCTCTTAATATTTTTCCTGAGATAAAACCTGACTGAGATATGATTATTGAACATTTTTGTTCCAAAAAGAAATTGTTATAAAGGTGAATAATGTAGGCCTGCAGCTCCCCGCCTTCACATTTTTTAATTTAAATGATAAAACGTTGAAGTTCCTAGCACAGACTGTTAATTATTGTTGTCTGTTAATGACTAACACCTGATATTGACTCAATTAGCGCAGCCCTTTTTTTCAGTCGATAAGAAATACGGGACATGGGCCAAATCCTGGAGGTTTATGGCACGAAGCTGAAGCAGCACAGTGTTGAAGAAATCAGGATGTGAAGGTCAGGAGGGAAAACTGTATGTGATGAATTACTTTAAATTCTTGGTTAAAGTCTGATTCCTTATAAACTGTGCTGCTACAATTTAAGACTACAGGGATCCCTCACTTTCCACGGTTAAAGGAGACCGAGACCCTTCCGTGACCACCGAATTCCGCGAAGTCGGATCAACCGTACATGTATATGTGTGTATAATATCAATAAATACACATTCAACGTTATAAATGCTTACAATAACAATTAAACATTTAAAAATAATGCATAAGATGTACATAAAATATAAACGCACACACATACACACAGATGCGCGCCTCACATAAAAATGTAAGTAGTTTTGTTGGGGGGTTTTGGGTTGTTTTATTTTTTGTTTTTGTTTGTTTGTTTGGGTTTTTTTTTGCATAATTGGCCTCATTTCACAGCATTTTCCTTAACTTTCCCCCTATTTTCCCTTAATTTCCTTATTTTTTAATTTTTCGATAAATAATTTTAAAAAAGCCCATGATGCAGTGAAACACGAAGTAGCAAGGGATCACTATATCTGATAAAGTTTAGGTTTTTTCAGACATTACCTTGAATCTTTTAAAATTAAAACCAATATTTTACTACTACTAATCATAATAATAACAACAAAAGCACTCATTGAGTATTTATGGCATTTTGCAGACCCCCCCTATCCAGAGTGATATACATTTTATACAACTGATCAGTTAAGGGTCTTGTTCAGTGGTCCAACAGTGGCAGCTTGGTTATACCGGGGCATGAAGCACCAACCTTCTGATTAGCAACCCAGAGCATTAATCACTGAGCCTGTACTCCGCACTAGCACTCGCCCATATGAACCAAAATGCCATAAGGTTCTCTCTGACAATTTTAAAGTATATTTTCAAAAATTCCTGGAAACAGAATTTTATCTTGGATCATCTGTAAGGTCTTCCTTGTAAAATCTTGCTTGTCTATGTTCCAGAAGCCAATCGGTCCAACATCTCATTGATCGACAGCCACACTCATACAGTGCAGGGAGTCCTCGGTTAACGACACTGATCCATTTTTTAAGACGCGATGTAACCCGAATTTCAGTGTAAGTCGGAACATAACATAAAATATACTGAAAAGAACTGTACGTACAGTGCTATAATAAAATGTAACAGTTAATGACATATAAAAGTATTGAGAAAAGAGAAAACAATTCCAGAGTATTCTCCCGCCTCATGTGCCCGAAACTAGTTTGCGTTTGTTTACGTAGCCGCGAAAGACGTAATGACGCATAATATTATTTTTTAATATTTTTATGGGGGCGTGTTTGTAACCACGAAACGGTGTAAGTCGGGACTGGTGTAAACCGAGGACGCCCTGTATAGGATGGGCGCCTTGCTTAAATCACATGGGCACCCAAGTCAGTTCAGCTGGGTGGATAGGGACAGGCTTGGCATTAGGGCTGTTGAACCAATGGGCTGTGAAAATATCAGGCTGAAACTGTCCACTTCTGGTGGGAATTTCTTGAAAATCTACTCATAACATTCTGCATAGTCCTGCAAACAAAAAACATACAAACTGAGGATAAAACATGAGTAATAATAACGGCCTCTGAAGGTCACCTCACAAAAATAAGGCCGTCAACAAACATAGTGACAGAGACATTAAAATCAGAAATTATATAAAAAAATATTAAAAGTATATACAGTATATAAAAAAAGAAAGAGATGTTTGAATTGATATATAATCAAAGTCTAAATTGCCAGGCCCATGCTGAGGTTTTGTTAAATGTACAAAGAAAAGGTCTGGAAAATTCCACTCAGAATGACCTGCCTATTAATCATTGTAATAAAATGTTTTTATTTTTATTTTTTATTTTTTGTTTTTTTGCTTGTTTGTTTGTTTGTTTTTTGGCTTTTATCTTTATTCACCTTGGCTGGTTTCCACTTCCTCCCACAATGGAAATAAACTTCCTGCTCACCATGGTGCCAGTGTGATGTTCCACCCCATTGCACTTGCAAGTCAGAAAACCCTGATATTAGCTTCAGAATTTCCAGGCAGCAATTTGGAGAACGTGTACTTACTCCGAGGTCTCCGACATACGCACACCTGACCTCCACAGCAGCACTTATTTTCCTTTACATCATTTCCGACTTCAGTCTCTCGAAAGGTTGGTTTTACTTGAAATGTATCTTTTGTGTTGTGGGAAGTAAGATGAACAGAAAGCCAAACCAAAACTCTGGAAGATTTTTGGATTAAAAATTTAGACATTTGGACTTCAGAGTTCTGAATCTGATGCATTACCGCTTTAATTTTCCTTATACGTTCCAGTCATGTGTTCACGTACACGTACTTACATACCTTTCCTCTCTTAGCTCTCTAACTAAAGTCTCTTTCGTAAACTGTGATGTAAATCCGGTCGTGTAAACAGGACATTTCTCTTATCCGGACTTCCGATCTTTCAAATGAGCAAGTGTGTGCTGAATACTTATTTAGTACTCAACCTTCACTTGCTCACTTGCCAGATCGTAAATACGGATAAGCACAAGCATCAAGCAATGTCTCACAAGCACCATACGTTACTTGCGACAAGCGCCTACATTCGGTGGAGCGCCTTACGTATGTCGCTCGGGAGAACAAGTCACATTGGCCAAAAAAAAATCATAATAAAGAAGAAAAAAAAACATATATAAGTCGCACTGGACTATAAGTCGCAAACTCATGGAAACTGTCTACCTTGGCTTGGAAATCTGCTGGCAGTTTGTGTGACGTTGTGGTCCTTGTTTTGATAGAGAGGGGATTGCGTTGCTTGAAGCGGTAACACCAAGGAAGTCCTCACATAAAGTTATCAATATTCATCTCCTTGACAACTACCTGGCCGTGGATACGTAACTGCACTGTTGACAAGTACCTCCCTGCAGCACACTGCTCAAACCCCAATATGCGAGCTCGTTCTTCTTGCTGTGATCATCTAGGTTTTAGCCCGCAATTACCATTTAGCTTTTTAGCGATTAGTGTTTTTTTTTTTCTTCATTGCAATAATAATAATCTCCGCTTTTCTGCCCCCTTGTTAGAATTATATGTAATAATTTCACTACCTGTAGGTGGAGATGCAACTGTACTGTTGACAAGCCTCTCCCTGCGGCTCGTTGCTAAAGCACCCATGTGCAAGCTGGTTCCTCAAGCTGTGGCCATCTAGCTTTTACCCCGTGATTAGCTTGTTTTGTTTTCTTCATTGCAGTAATAGTAATCTCTGCTTTTCTCCAGTCCCTCACCAGTTTCTCGTTCACTCCAAACTTTCTGCTCCTCGATTACCATTTTCTGCTGCATATTTCACTTCTTGCAGCTTTTAATCCGCAGAATAGGATTTTCTTTTTGGGGACATTTCTTCAGTGGTGGATGAGCAGGCACTGGTACCCAAACCTAGAGTGCCCTCTTGTGATTGTGAGTGTAAAAATAACAAACATGTGAAATTATGTTTGTTATGATGACGAACAGAATTATATGTAATAATTTCACATATAAGTTGCTTTGGAGTATCAGCCGCAACTTCAGCCAAAATATGAATAAAGTGCGACTCATAGTCCGGAAAATACTATATGTTCTGTAGGACAGTTCTATAGAAAAAACTCTGTTCTAAAGAGGTTCAAAAGGGTTTTTTATACAGTTCTATAGGAGTTCTCAAGAAGTTCTATAGAACATATTTTGCAACGTTGAGTCCGATGTCAGGTGCAAACAACTCCACCATTTCCACATTGGATGCATCGTACATTTAAATGATGAGCGGCACTGGGAAACAAGAATCATTAATTTTTTTTGTGCTAACAATAAAATATTATAATATTATCCATTTTGTTAAAAAAGATTCTTGCAGTTGTTTTCTTTAATTGTACTCACACAAGGATTACTAATGTACCGCCCTAATTATTTACAAATAAGACATTCATAGGTGGATGTACAGTATATAAATATATATTTATTCTACTGGGCTTCAATAGCATTCTTGTTATTTTTTTTTGAAAAGTCCAAAATTTTTGCCCTCATGTCTAAACTATAAGGACAGTGGTGGCCTAGTGGCATAGGGCGCTGGATTGCTGATCCTAAGGTTGGGGGGCCAAGTCCCACTCTCCACAAGGTTTTCACTGCCCCCCCCCCCCCATTCCATGCGGCTAACTGGGTAACCAAAGGCAGGCCATGTCTTTCACTATCTGTGCTGGGAGGCTGTAAAAGAACCATTGCTGACTTTCGTCAAGAGTAGCGGCATAGCCGTCAGCATGTTTCTGCCCTGTGATGGCCAGCGAGCTGTCCAGGGTGTACTCTGCCCTCGCAGAGTAAGGGGTTCAGAACATGAATGAATGAATATTACAACCTGATCGGGGGAAAATTCTCTGTAGGGCACTGCTAGTTCCTTTTGACAGAAATGTGACTGACCATTAGTTTTTACTCTGTCTATACATGACTGACAGCATGGAAAGGTCTATTTGTTACTGGAATAATGAGCCCTTTGTCACTTGCACTCACTCACTTGCTGAACCGATTCATCCCACAGGGGTCATCGGGAGTTGGCGCCTATCTCAGCCGACACCGGGCGATGGCCCTGAACAGCTTGCTCCAAACAGCTTGCCAGACCATTTCAGGGTGACGCACATACTCGCACACACAATCACACCTATGGGCAATTTGGAACAGCAAGTTCGCCCAATGTGGATGTCTTTAGTCAATGGGAGGAAACTGGAGTACCAACAAACAACATGTAACCTCCACACAATAACACCCTAGTCCGGGAATTGAGCCCAGGACCTTTTTGATGTGAAGAAAACGTGCTGACCACTACACTACTCACTACACTCCACCCACTACACCCCACCTACACTACACCCACTACTACTACCACCCAGTACTACTACCATCCACTACACCACGCACTACACCCCACCCTGTAACAAATTAACATAAAAAAATTAGCACGCCAAAAATGTGTTTTCGGGTGGAGTTTACTTACTCTATCACTCCCAACTGATTTATCCTACTAATAGGGGGCTTGGAACCTATCTCTGACAACTTTGTGAGAAGGCAGGGTATGCCCTGAACGTCTTGCTAGACCACTGCAGGGTAAATATAGACACAACCACTCACACCTAGGGGCAATTTTGAACAGCTCATTAGGCTAATGTGCATGTCTTTGAACTGTACAAGGAAACTAGAGCACCTGGAGGAAGCCCACACAATCATGGGAAAAAAACACAGACTTGCTCGAGCCCAGGACTTGAACCCTGAACCTTCTTGATGTGAGGCGGATGTTCTAACCACTGAATTCGGTTGAGTTAGTTTTGTGTAATTTAAATATTCACCCTACTTGATGTTAATTTGTGAAAAAAAACTCCCACCAACCCCCACCCAAATATTCTGCTCTCTTTCTTGATCGCATTAATGATGGGAGAACATCTGGAAGAGATGTTTCATACATTAATCTTCTTCTTCTTTTCCTTTCAGCTGTTCCCTTTCAGGGGTCGCCACAGCGAATCATCTGCCTCCATCTTCATGGAAGTCATATTAAGGATTCGCATGTTTGATTTTTACGTCGGATGCCCTTCCCGACACAACCCTTTAGCAAGAGGCGGAAACACGCTGACAGTTATGCAGCTACTCTTGACGAAAGTCAGCAATGGTTTTTTACATGAACCTCTCACCATAGACAGTGAGAGACATGGCCCGCCCTTGATAACCCAGTTAGCTGCACTGGGGGAACAGTGACAACCTTGTAGAGAGTGGGACTTGAACCCCAAACCCCAGGATCAGCAATCCAGAACCCTATACCACCTGGCCATCACTGCCCCATGCTTCATACGTTTATAAACTGAAGAAAGGTCGGTTCTGACAGTTTCAAGGCAGGTACCTCAAACAGTGTGATTCCTAATTTTTTTTCTCTTTTTCTTAATTCTCCAGGTAAATGAGATTCACAGACAAAGCTTGGGGGTGGGGTGGTGGGGGCGGTGGGGGTGGGGGGTTCCTCTGTGTCCAGTTTCCTCCCAAAGTCCAAAAACATGCACATTAGGCTAATTATCTGCTAGCTGGTAGTTCAGTTCATTTTCAGTAACTGCTTAATCCTAATTAGGGTCACGGGGAGTCTGGCACCCATCCCCGCCAACTCCAGGCGAGGGCAGAATACACCATGGACAGCTCACCAGGTCACCAGGGCGGAAACACGCTGACGGCTTTGCAGCTACTCTTGTCGAAAGTCAGCAATGGTTCTTTTACATGAACCTCTCACCATAGACAGTGAGAGACATGGCCGGCCTTTGATAACCCAGTTAGCTGCACGGGAGGGGGTGGGGGAGGGGGCAATGACAACCTTGTGGAGAGCGGGACTTGAACCCCCAACCTTAGGATCAGCAATCCAGCGCCCTATACTAAAAGGCCACCACTGTCTGGCTAGCTGGTAATGTGAGTGTGAATAGTTGTGTTGGCTCTATGATGGACTGGCGAGTTGCTCAGAGTGTGCCCTGCCTCCGGCTGACATAGGCACCAGCATCCTTGTGACATTGAGTGATTTACAAAAGGAGTGAGAATTAAGTGGCGCTACTTTAGTTTGTTTAAAAAGTTGGACCTGTTCCCTAAAGCGCCATGTTACATCAATTACTCACACTTCGATCCGTTTAGAACTCATGGACACGTTTAAAAGTAGAAAGAGTGGGATGTTTCGGGTGGAACTGACAGTAATGTTCCGTACACGTTCATGAGAAAGTTTCACTTTTGAAAGAAAACTTTTCCTTGAAGAGTGAAAACTCGTCACTCCTCCCCCTCAAGCTCGTTCTTTATGCCTCAGCAGTAAGCCCGATTTGCAAAGTGTTTCTGCCTGAAAAAATTTGCGGTCTGAAACCTTATCCTCTGCAATCTCTGTCACTCAAACGCACTTGTCGGCTGGCGGCGGAGATACAGAGCTTATTCCTTTCATTTGCACAAAGCAAAACACAATTTCTTTTTGCCGCGAGACGCCGAAATGGCCTGTGATGAATTAGTTCGAACAACGACGTACAAACAAAGACTGACACGTTCTCATCCTGTAGTGTCGAGACGCATCACGCTTTGCACATCTACAGCCAGACGTATATCACTGCAAGGAAACACACATCTTCATCTGCTATTAATGTGTTTGTGTTGTCAGACGAGTAATAGCTTAGGGGATATGAATGTGCTCATTTATAGCATATACAGTGCAAAACAATTTTTACACACACACACACACACACACACACACACACACACACACACACACACACACACACAAACAGCTTTTCTTTCTTTTGGCTTGATTAGGCAGGTAAAGGTTATGAACAGGGATAATATAAAACATATTGCATTTGATTTGATCTTGCAAGACGCACGGTCTCTAGAAACTTCAGGAAGTTCTGAATACAGGGATCCCTCACCTTCACGTTAACTGGGAACGAGATCCCCCCCCGCGACCACTGAATTACACGAAGTAGGATCAACTCCCCACTCACTGACGTATACGTACATGTATATGTGTATATAATATCAATAAATACATACTCGATGCTATAAATGCTTATAATAACAATTAAACATTCAAAAATAATGCATAAGATGTAAAAAAAATATATAAATACACACACACACACACAGACGCTCGCCTCACAAAGATGTAAGTAGTTTTCTTGGGGGAGGGGTTGTTTTTTTTTTTTTGTTTTTTTTTTTTTGCATAATTGGCCTTGTTTTGCATCATTTTCCTCAACTTTCCCCTATTCGTTCTTAATTTCCTTATTTTTTAATTCTTCTTCTTCTTCTTTTTCTTTCGGCTGTTCCCTTCAGGGGTCGCCACAGCAAATGATCTGCCTCCATCTCTCCCTATCCTCTGCATCTTCTACTCTTACTCCAACGAGCTTCATGTCCGCCTTCACCACATCCATAAACCTTCTCTTTGGTCTTCCTCTGGGCCTTCTGCCTGGTAGTTCCAACCTCAGGATCCTACGACCAATATACTCACTATCCCTCCTCTGTACATGTCCAAACCATCTCAATCACGCCTCTCTGACTTTGTCTCCAAAACATCGAACATGTGCTGTCCCTCTGATGTACTTGTTTCTGATCCTATCCATCCTCGTTACTCCCAAAGAGAACCTCAACATTTTCATCTCTGCTACCTCCAACTCTGACTCCTGTCTTTTCCCCAGGGCCACTGTCTCTAAACCATACAACATCGCTGTCTTGTACACTTTTCCCTTCATTCTTGCCGATACTCTCCTATCACACATCACACCGGACACTTTTCTCCATCCATTCCAACCTGCCTGCATGCGCTTCTTCACCTCTTTTCCACACTCTCCATTGCTCTGGATTGTTGAGCCTAAGTACTTAAAACCCTCCACCTTCTTTATCTCTGCCCCCTGTAACCTCACCGTTCCTCTTGAGTCCTTGTTATTCACACACATGTATTCTGTCTTACTGAGACTAACCTTCATTCCCCTCCTTTCCAGGGCATACCTCCACCTCTCTAGATTTTCCTCCACTTGTTCTCTGCTCTCACTACAGATCACGATGTCATCTGCAAACATCATAGTCCATGGAGATTCTTGTCTAACCTCATCTGTCAGCCTGTCCATTACCATAGCAAACAAGAAGGGGCTGAGAGCTGACCCTTGATGCAGTCCCACCTCCACCTTGAACTCATCTGTCACACCGACAGCACACCTCACCCCTGCCTTACATCTCTCATACATGTCCTGCACCACTCTAACATACTTCTCTGCCACTCCAGACTTCCTCATACAATACCACAGTTTTTCTCTTGGCACCCTTTCATATGCTTTCTCCAGATCCACAAAGGCACAATGCAGCTCCTTCTGACCTTCTCTGTACTTCTCTATTAACATCCTCAAAGCAAACACTGCATCTGTGGTGCTCTTTCTTGGCATGAAACCAAACTGTTGTTCACAAATGCTGACCTCTGCCCTTAGTCTAGCTTCCACTATTCTTTCCCATAGCTTCATTGTATGGCTCATCAACTTTATCCCTCTGTAGTTGCCACAACTCTGTACATCTCCCTTGTTCTTAAAAATGGGCACAAGCACACTTCTCCTCCATTCCTCCGGCATCTGCTCACTTTCTAAGGCCTCGTTGAATATTCTTGTCAGAAAATCACCCCTTCTACTCTTTTTTCTCTCTCATTTTCCTCATTCATCAGCTCTTCAAAGTACTCTTTCCATCTTCCCAGCACACTTCTGTCATCAGTCAATACATTTCCCTCTCTGTCCTTTATCACTCTAACTTGCTGCACGTCTTTCCCATCTCTATTTCTCTGTTTTGCTAACCTGTATAAATCATTTTCTCCCTCCTTACTGTCCAACCTATCATACAAGTCATCATACGCCCTCTGTTTGTCCTTTGACACCATTACCTTTGCCTTACGCTGTGTCTCCCTGTACTCCTGTTTACTCTCTTCAGTCCTCTCTATGTCCCACTTCTTCTTAGCTAACCTCTTCTTTTGTACACACTCCTGCACTTCCTCATTCCACCACCAAGTCTCCTTATCTACTTTCCATCCAGAGGACACACCAAGTACTCTCCTACCGGTCTCCCTGAACACATTGGCTGTGGTTGTCCAGTCATCTGGAAGCACTTCCTGACTACTCAAAGCCTGTTTCAACTCCTCCTTGAAGACAACACGACACTCTTCCTTTTTCAGCTTCCACCACTTTGTCTTCTGCTCTGCCTTTGCCTTTTTCACCTTTCTCACCATCAGCGTCATCCTGCACACCACCATCTGATGCTGTTTGGCAACACTCTCATCCACTGCTACTTTGCAGTCACTGATTTCCTTCAAATTACATCGCCTACACAAGATGTAGTCTGCCTGTGTGCTCTTACCTCCGCTTTCATAAGTCACCCTATGCTCCTGTTTCTTCTTGAAGAAAGTATTCACCACAGCCATTTCCATTCTTTTTGCAAAATTGATCAACATCTGTCCTTCTGTGTTCCTGTCCTGGATACCAAACCTGCCCATCACTTCCTCGTCCCCTCTGTTGCCTGCACCAACATGTCCATTGAAGTCTGCCCCAATGATCACCTTTTCACCACTGGGGTACTCTGCATCACTTCATCTAACTCACTCCAGAATCTCTCCTTCTCTTCTCACTCACATCCTGCCTGTGGGGCATAAGCACTAACAACATTGACCATCACGCCTTCGATTTCTAACTTGAGACTCATCACTCTGTCTGACACTCTTTTCAGTTCTAGAACATTCCTGACAAACCCCTCTTTCAAGATGACTCCTACTCCATTTCTCTTCCCATCCACACCATGATAAAACAGCTTAAACCCTGCTCCTAAGCTTTTAGCTTTGCTACCTTTCCACCTAGTCTCCTTAACGCACAGTATGTCCACCTTCCTCCTCTGCATCATGTCAGCCAGCTCTCTGCCTTTTCCTTGCATAGTTCCAACATTCAAGGTCCCTACTCTCAGTCCTAGGCTCACGCCTTTCCTCTTCTCTCTCTGCCTACGGACACGCCTCCGCCTCTCCTTCTTCGACGTCTTCGACCAACAGTAGTCCAATTTCCATCAGCACCCTGTTGGTTGACAGCACTGATGGTGGTCGTTTTTAACCCGGGCCTCGACCGAGCCGGTATGAATTTTGTTTTGACCATTTGCATTTTTAATGTGGCAGAAGTTTTACGCCGGATGCCCTTCCTGCCGCAACCCTCTGCATTTATCCAGGCTTGGGACCGGCATAAGGGGGAGAGACACTGGTCAGTGCCCCCCCTGCCTAATGGCTGCATTTTATTTTTTAATTCTATGAATATTAAAAAAAAAAAAATGATATGAGTCATATAATTAACATTAAAGGCCCAGAGGCGGCCCGGTGGTGAAGTGGTTATCACGCTCACCTACCAGTAAGAAGATTCTGGGTTTATGTCCAGTGTTCACATACTTGTCAACTCTCACGCACCAAGCGTCTCTTCCTCAATCTCTCACGCAAGGTGTCTAAAATCTCACGCATTAATACAATTATTTCCCAATTTTATTTATTTTTTATTTTTTAAGGATGTAATATCTGCGAGCAAATGCCAAATCACGACTTTTCCAGATTATAAGACGTTAGCGTTCACTTGATTGGCTGATTACTATACGCACATCTACCCCGTGCTTTGTTGTTAGCGCGAAACGTGAAAATGGCGGCTCGGATGATGAGGGACCTTCAAAGCCAAAAATAACGAAGTATCGAAAAGCTGCAACTTACCAAACGAAAAACAAAATCTAGCAGCAACTGGACATCGAAGTATCCATGCATCATAGCCGATAAGTTAAGTAATACACATTTTCGATTGCAAAGAGCTTTTCCTCAGCTTAAACAAAGACCACATGCATGCTGACTGGAGCCGTTGCACCATCCTTTCGCTGTGAGTATCTAGTACGTACAGTTTAAGCTAATCAATCCTATTGTGGCTAAAGCATCAAATCTTTTCCAGGATTTTTAATAGCCAACTGCGTTTTTTTTTACACACAGAGGAATTTTGAATGTGATTGCTCTGTTCTTCGAATTCGAAGATGGTGAAGTAATTTCTCCTCACCTGTGCTGAGTATTTTTTGTATCGCGAGAGACAGTTCATGCTGGCTGAGGTCCCTTCCATGGTGGCGCAGCTGGTTCCTAGACTGACAGAAACACGCTGACGGCTTTGCAGCTACTCTTTTTACGAAAGTCAGCAATGGTTCTTTTACATGCATCTCACTATAGACAGTGAGAGACATGGCTCGCATTTGATAACCCAGTTAGCTACACTGGGGGGGACAGTGACAACCCTGCGGAGACTGGGACTTGAACCCCAAACCTTAGGATCAGCGATCCAGCATCATTTACCACCAGGTCACCACTGCCCTTTGCATGATAGTTTATAACCAACATAATTACTTCTTATGTATTTACATATGAAGTACTTATCTGTTTTTATTTATTTATTCATTTTTGATGAAAGGATTGAGTGATTGATGCACCAAGTGGGGCAGGGTCCTAATTTTACTGTGGGGGGGGGGGGGGGGGGGGGGCAGTGACAACCCTGTGAGAACCTGATCCTGCGCCCTATCCACTAGACCACCGCTGCCCTGGAATTTTGAATATTGCACACAAATATAAGACAGCATTCGTGTCTTGCAATGTTCTTTCTGAAAGGTTGCTCACGTGATGTTTTCATTTACTAATTTAGTTAGAATTGTTAACATTGTTCATAAGTTTCAGTTTGTAATTCCATGTGTAGTTGCAAGGTTGCTGCATATGATACATGCCATCTATGAACAAAGACAGCAAAGATTATTATGAAGAATTATTTGGATAAAACTTCAAAACAGAGAAATGTTATAATTAATACTTTAGCCAACCTTATTTGTGATATATGTTATTAGTTTACAATTCATATTTCATTAGTTCTTTCATTGAAGATTTGATTTACATTACAATATTAAATCTTAAAGCCATGTGTGTAATTTTGTATTGTTTCCGCTATGTCTGTGTTTAATCATAACATATAAAACTTGCATGAAGAGATGAGTGAGAGATTTCCTTTCAGCTTTTCCCCTTTTTTTACTCAGGGGTTGCCACAGCGAATGATTCGCACGTTTGATTTGGTATAGGTTTTTAATAGCGGATGCCCTTCCTGACACAACCATTTAGCAAGGGACAGAAACACGCTGACGGCTTTGCAGATACTCTTTACAAAAGTCAGCAATGGTTCTTTGACATGAACCTCTCACCATAGACAGTGAGAGAAATGGCCGGCCTTTGATAACCCAGTTAGCCGCACTGGAGGGGACAGTGACAACCTTGTGGAGAGTGGGACTCAAACCCCCAACCTTAGGATCAGCGATCCAGCACCCTATACCACTAGACCACCACGTCTAGACCATGGCTGCCCTGTATAAAACTTGCATGAAATGGCTTAAAAAATCAGTCTTAAAACCCTTAAACCCAAAATTTCCCTGCACCCCCCCCCCCCCCATTGAGGGCATCGCCCTGGACCTGACCGGGGGCTGCGCCCCCTGGACACCTGCTTCTCACTCTTTATTAATCTTAGGGGTTGACAGCTATGTGCTCAGAGTGTGTGTTTCTGTGTGGGTTTTGCATGTGCTGCCTGTGTGGTACGGGTTTTCTCTGGGTACCCCGGTTTCCTCTCGCGGTCAAAAGACATGCACATTAGGCTAACTGGCAGTTCTAAATTTCCCTACGTGTGTGTGTGTGTGTGTGTTTGTGTGTGTGCATTGGCCATGGGATAGTCTGCTCAGGGTGTATTCAACCTTCAGCCAATACCAGCTGAGATAGACTTCAGGCTCCTTGTGACTCTCATAGGATCAAGCGGGTTGATACATAAACGATCGGATGAGTATTTAATAATAAATCTGATTAATTTAATTAATTTAATAAATTTAGTGTCAACACTTCGGCCTCATTTCTGAGCAGCGGTGGCCTAGTGGTATAGGGTGCTGGATCGCTGATGGTAAGGTTGGGGGTTCGAGTGCCACTCTCCACAAGGTTTTCACAGGGCCCCCCCCCCCCCCTTCCCAGTGCAGTTCACTGGATTATCAAAGGCCGGCCATGTCTCCCACTGCCGATAATAAGAGGTGTAAAAGAACCATTGCTGACTTTCAACAAGAGTAGCTGCATAGCCGTCAGCGTGTTTCTACCCTGCGATGGCCTGGCGAGCTGTCCAGGGTGTATTCTACCCTTGCCCGGAGTTGGCTGGGATGGGTGAAAGCCTCCACGCGATCCTAATTAGGATTAAGCGGTTACAGAAAATGATGAACTTCCGCCTCATGGCAAGAAGGTTCTGGGTTTGAGTCCCTTGCTTGGTTGAGATTACACGTCAGCTCAATGTTTGCAGGGGTTTTCTCCGGTTACTTCCAGTTTCCTCCTGCAGTTCAAAGACATGCATATGAGGCTAATTCACTTCTTCCTTAACATCTGAGGATGTCGTTGAGGCAGCTTCATGGCGAGACGGGCTGATTTGGCCTGGCAGAGCCCATCCCTCTTCAGGTCGTAGTCAGCAATGGTTCTTTTACATGCCTCTCACCATAGACAATGAGAAACATGGCCTGCCTTTGATAACCCAGTTAGCTGCACTGGGAGGACAGTAACAACCTTGTGGGGACTCGAACCCCCAACCTGAGGATCAGCGATTCTGCACCCTAACCACTAGACCACCACTGCCCATATGAGGCTAATTACCTGTTTCAAATTGCTTCAAGGTGTGTATGTGAATAGTCGTATGTGTTGGCCTTGCAATGGACTGGTGAGCTGTTCATGACATACGCTGCCTTCACCAAGGATAGGTTGGGATAGGCTCCACCCTCACCTCGACCCTATTAGGATTAAGCAGTTCTGTGAATAAAATATTAAATGGATAGTTAGTTATAAGGTAGGTAAAGTATGTTGGAGTTTTTATTCCCGAGCCATAGTGACTCATCAGGCCGGTGCTTATCCCCGGTTTCTGTACCGTGAAGCGACCAGGAGCTTAACTCCTCCTGGATGGGACGCTAGTCCATCACAGGTTACCTTCCCAGTATATTTTACTGGTACTCATTTATACTGCTGGGTGAACAGAGGCACATTTGTGGTTATGACTTTGCCCAGGGGTCTTAGCACAGTGGGGGGGGGGGGGGGGTGTAACTGGGATTTGAACACACAACCTCCTGCTCATGCACGCACCACACAGTTAGTTATAAAGCAGAGGATAAATAAACTCATTCATAGTCTGAACTGCTTAATACTAATCAGGGTCTCTGGGAGGCAGAGAGCAGAGTATGTCCTGAACAGTTTGCTAGGTCATTGCAGGGCAAACACTCACACACATCAATTCACACTCACATCCACGTCTTTGGACTGTAAGAGGAAACCAGAGCACCCGAAGGAAATCCATGCAAGCATGGGTAGAACACGCAAACTCCACAAAGAAAAGCCTGCGTGTTGGATTCGAACCCAAGGCCTTCTTGCTGTGAGGTGTACACGGTAACCATGACGCCACCGTACGGCCCCTGTGACTTGCTTTAAAAACACACATAGCATCCAAAATCTTTCATGGCGCGATCTGTCCTACTCCGAAAACCAGCCATGAATTGGCCCAGATTGAATCATTTTGCTTTGACCCCCCTGTATAAAAAGCTCTCCACGCTCACTGCCTTCACAGTGGCAAAGACGCGCATGCTGGATGGAGAAAGCAGAGCATGAAAATGACTTTCCCCAGCCCTCGGGGAAAGAGAGCGCCAGAAAGAGAAAGAGAAAGGGAGAGGACATGTACACTTTGTCAGGCGTCTCTGCTCTGTGGGAGAGGAAGTCTCGACCAGGGAGCAGAACAAACACGCAGCTAGAACCGGCTCTATGTTCACTTCCTGTGGGCATCAGGACGTAGATGTTGGCGCCTTTGGAAAGCTTGATTATCATTGTTTTTGATAGAAGTGAGCTATTTACAGACTATTTCGAAGTTTCTGTGAAGGGTACAAAAGTGCATCAGGACATCAAGGATCTTTCTGTACTGAAGATATTTTAGTTAATTAGATGAAAAGAGCTGACAGCAACGCGGCGAAATGCCAAACCTGATCTCACACAAACGTTTTTTTCTTCTTCCTTTGCTGTCAAATGTGTTACGATGCAACAAACGAGCAAGATACCGTTTAACAAAGGACCAGTGAAAACGGATAATTCTCGTTGTCCTAGAAATGATCACATTAATCACTGTCAATATGCTCAACATGCGGCACAACCGTGTACTGCTTAGCACGTCTGCGTCACGGCAAGAAGGTCTTGGCTTGGGCGTTTCTGTGGGGAGGGTTGCAAGCTCTCGCTGTGCTTGCGTGGGTTACTCTGGTTTCCTCCGACAGCTCAAAGACGTGCACATTAGGCTGACTGGCTGTTCTAAATCGCGCCCAGGTGTGAGTATAAACGTGAACGGTTGTTTGAGTCGTCACTGTAATGGTCCGGTGAACCATTCAGCATGTACTCCACCCTTGCCCAGTGTCAGCCGAGATAAGCTCCGGCCTTCCCGTGATCCTTGGAGCTGAGTGAGTGAAGTTAAATGCGAGGTAAGGTAAGGTCCGTTGGGCTTTTTACACCCAAGCCATCTTGGCTCATCAGACCGGTGCTATGGTTTCCATAGTGTGAAGCGACTAGGAGTTCAACTCTTCCTGGATGGGACGCTAGTCCATCGCAGGTTACCTTCCCAGTATATCTTACTGGTACTCATTTATACTGCTGGGTGAACAGAGGCACCCTTGTGGTTGAGAACTTGCCCAGGGGTCTTAGCACAGTGGGAGGTTTGAAGTTGGATTTGACCACACAACCTCACGATCATAAGTGCAGCACCCTAACCACAATGCCTAAATGCTAAATGCTAGCTACGTATATTTGCTGTTCCAATTCTGTACCTATTGTTTACTCTCTGTGTATTAACTCCATGCTAGCTGTGTACGTTTTATTTAACTCCATGCGAAGTGCGTATCCATCTCTTTCCTAGCTGCGTACTTTCTGTACACCAACTCTTTGCTAATTGTTTACTTTCTGTGTACTAACTCTATGCTAGCTGTGAACATTCGCAATTCCAATTCTCATTCATTCATTTTATGAACCGCTTAATCCTAATTAGGGTTGCCGGGAGGCTGTCGCCCATCTCAGCCGATGTCCAGGGTGTTCCCCCTTCCTCACCCGGCATCGGCTGAGATGGGCAACAGCCTCCCGGCAACCCTAATTGCCTAAGTTGGCCATCGCAGGGCCAACAATCACACAAGCATTAATATTCAGACTCACACCTCGGCGTGATTTGGAACAGCCAGTTAACCCACTGTGCATGTTTTTGGGCTGTCGGAGGAAACCTACACAAGCACAGCAAAAACTTGCAAACTCCACACAGTAACATCCAGGCTGGGAATCGAACCCAGGACTTCTTGCGGTGAGGTGGATGTGCTAACCACAGCACCACCATGCTGCCAATTCCAATACTTGCCCTGTTCCAGCTCTAGGCTAACTGTGTACGTTCTCCATTCTCACGCTATGCTAAAAGGTTAGCGTCTCACTCTTTCCATTACGGATCAATGCTAGTTGGGTATTTTCTAAGCTGTTTCTTAGTCTTTTATTTTTATGCGTATTGTCAATACTCAAGCTTTACTACATAAATAACAGCACTACAAACCTAGATTTTTACTGAAGAATAAATATATATATATATTGGGTCCAAAATCACATAATTCTGATATGAGGTAAACAACAGCAGTACGGAACTTGTTTTTTTTTTTTTTTTTTTCCTGCTGCTTGGAGGATTCGTTGTCTCCTGAGTGTCATTCTGATGCAGGTTTAACCACCTCATTCATCCCAATGTCATCAGTGATTTTTTTTTTTCCAGATGTGCCATTTATCAACTGTGCCTGCAGTATGCTGTAAATGACGCATGGGAAAATCTCCTGACGGTGGTATATCACAAATTATACATGGTAGATTACTCAAACTCTGGGAGGATTTGGAGTGAAATGGAATGGATGCAAGGCGAAGCGTATCCTGCTGTGTTGTGTTTAAAGTGGGTTGCGAGTGTGCCGGGCATGGTTAAGCACAGACCCGGATAGTTAACACTTTTCCTCCAAATGTACCCAGGGGCTCGATAATAACGCACAGTCGGGCTTTGCAAATTGACCGTCTGCGTTTCTCCTGAAGGGGTGAATGACCATGACTCGGTTAGCAGAATGCTCACGAATAGGAGACTGAGATTAATTATAAATGCTGAACAGTATAATTACAATTATCGCACGGCTGTCAAATTAATTAAAATGTTTGTCATCTATGAATAAATTACCGCGGATAAATGAAACCTGTTTGTAAGCGTCATGTCAAAGAAAGTATTAATTTGATTGCATTTATTTAATTTCTCAGGAAAGCATGAACGTGAACTGTTATTTTGACAGCTGTTGATTTTAAAGAAAAATAAAAGTGAAATAAAATGTATTTTATAAAGAGGACGATAAACTAACCTTTAAAAGAGCACCTGCCATTTATAATGGCACCTCTTAATCACTTATAGGCTTTCGAGTGCTGGATGATAATTATTATAAGAGCCATTTTCTCTTTGTGATTGAGCCATTGACAGTACCATTACTGCCACCGTCGGCCTTTAATCCACTCACTCCAGCAATTAGCGCCATCGTCTACTGCGAAGAGGTGAAAAGGACTGAAAGCTCTAGAAAGCTCCTGGAACTACCACATCACCAGAAACACGACTTGAGTGAGTCGGGCATATCCAACACACTTAGCTCAGCCCACTCCTCCATTTTCCATATGCTCCAATTTCAAGGACTCTACATGAAACAAATGCTAATGGAGCCTGAACGCTGAATGTTCCACACAGCGGCCTGTCGTCTGTCCAGAAAGTGGCAGCCTCTGATTAACGGAGTGACAGCCCGGACAGCAGGAGCAATTGCTGTGCTTGTTCCCGAAGAACAGGAGCGAAAATCCTGGCCTTGTCACTCTGATCTGATCTCCTCTGCCCGCCAGGCCTTCGCCATACAAAGGATTTCTTGTGAAAGACCTTGACTTCGAAGCTGAAGGACTATGTTGGATGAATAAAGGTTTTTTTTTTTCTTTTCTTGAAATATCCACCCAAGTGGAAAGGAAGAAAGCATCAGCCCAGAGACGAGTGTGTGGCCTGCAGTGTGTGTTTGATATGAGGTGGCAGCTTTGAAGGGTTTGAAGTGTGGCTTAACGTTTGGAGGAAGGAGGCTGGAGAAGACCCTCAGAACCTTCCTTTACCTGCATCTCACTGTTTTGGAAAGTCATATGTGCAAAGAAGAAGAAAAGGTTTTGATTAGAAAAAGCGTGAAAGTGGAAAACACTCACAAAATCATACATCTAAAAATGTTTTAAAAAAAAAAAACTTCAATGGGAAGAAATATAAAACTCAAAAATATCATTTTTAAAAACTAAAAGGGTGCCAATATTTAAGATCATTCTTTCAAAAAAAAAAATGTTTTTCATAAGAAAAAAATATATTTTGTAATTATACTAGTACACACACACACACACACACACACACACACACACACACACACACACACACACACACACACACACACATCTATCTATTTTTTTTCCCTTTTTGACTTTTTCCCGCTCTCATGAGTCGCCACAGCGAATCATTTGATTTGCACGTTTAATTTGGTGTATGTTTTTACATTGGATGCCCTTCCTGTCACAACCCATTTAGCAAGGGACAAAAAACACACTGATGGCTTTGCAGCTCCTCTTTACGAAAGTCAGCAATGGTTCTTTTACACGAACCTCTCACCATAGACAGTGAGAGACATGGCCAGCCTGTGATAACCCAGTTAGCTGCACTGGGGGAAGAAATATCACAACATTGATTCATGTCCAAACTCAAGTTCATTTTTCACCATCTTGAATCGATGAAAAACTGGACCACGACACAAAGTCTTTTCCAACATATCCCGAAAAATTTCAATAAAAAGTTAAGGTCAGGATTCTGGGGTGCCGATACATATGAGAAAATGATTCCTCATGCTACCCGAACCACTCATTTGATTCCTGAATTTATATCCGTGCCATCAGGGAAGAAAAAGTACACTGGTGTGATAACCTGCCCATTCAGTTGGTTCATTCGGCTCAGCTTCGGCTGCTTCATTGTATTCCCACATAATGCTGCTGAGCCTCGACGGGACCAATTGGAGCAACGATGCCAACAATGTATGTGTAGCTGTGTAATCAAGACTAAAAGACGAGCAAACAAAATATGGGTAGGTGGGACTGTTTTTGACTGGGCAGCGTACACATAGCTTTACATTTACATTTATAGCATTTGGCAAGTGCTGTTAACCAGAGCAACTTACACTCATTAATTTTATACAACTGAGAAATTAAGGTTGAAGGGCCTCGTTCAAAGGCCCTGTGGTGGCAGCTTGTTGGAACCGGGGCTTGAATCCCTGACCATTTAATTACTGAACCACCACTGCCCGCTTTATTCATCATGTTCATGTCAAGGCCAGATCAAAGATAATTAATTATTCAAATGGAAATGATATCCGAAATAAAAAAGGAAATAGTGGGGGAAAAAAGATTGACTCTGTTCCACACCATCTTTATTATATTTACCTTTGTCAAATCAGGGATTTCACTTTTTTGATTACAATGAGTCATCGCAGCCTTGGACTCATATTTTAATGCATGTTTCTTCTCTCCTAAAGTGGAAACGTGGTTCTCCGGTGTACAAGCCGGGGGGTTCTCCCTCTCCAGGCTTGTCTTCTCCTCCAGTCAGGTTTGTATATTTATGTAAGCATTTCAGTGGTGATGAATAGTCAGAAGCACTGTGTGGATGGAGATGGGGTCACGGCGTGAGTCTGTCAGGTTTTTTATTACCCTGAATGTCAGTGAGTCTCTTCATCTTCAGTATGGCTCTGCTGCATGAATAGAAATGTCAGGTGAGTTTATGAGAGTCGCAGCGTGAGGATAAAGAACCGAACAGGTTCCTAGGGCCGTTCTGTTTAGATGGCGAGACACTTTTCCGAAATATTTTGTGATGCATTTCTGTAAGTGTGTGTTGAGGTGTGTTGCATGTGTGTGCACGTTATGTAAATAGCTTTTGTTATTTGTCATCAACTTTTATACTTCTGTCACAGTATACAGCCATCCCTCGCTACATTGCGGGTTTAAAAAAAATATTCCTCGAAAAATAAAAAAAATAGGAAATTATGGAAAAATAGGGGAAAAGTTAAGAAAAATGCCACAAAACAAGGCCAATAATGCAGAAAAAAGAAACAAACAAAAACAAAACAAAAAAATAAAACAACCCAAAACCCCCCAACAAAACTAGTGACATTTTTATGCGAGGCGTGCGTCTGTATGTGTTTGTATTTATATTTTATTTCCATGTTATGAATTATGTTTTTAATGTTAAATTGTTATTATAAGCATTTATAGAGTTGAATATGTATTTATTGATATTATATACACATATACATGTACGTACACTTCAGTCAATCCTACTTTGCGGAAATTGGCAGTCGCGCGCGGGAGGGGGGTCTTGGTCACTATTAACCATGGAAAGTGAAGGATCCCTATATTCATTAAAAGTTAATTCATTTTCTCAACCATCATCAGTTCATTTTCTGTAACCACTTCATCCTAATTAGGGTCGCGGGGAGGCTGGTACCCATCCCAGCCAACTCAGGGCGAGGGCAGAGTACACCCTGGACAGCTCGCCAGGCCATTGCAGGGCGGAAACCCGCTGACGGCTTTGCAGCTACTCTTTTTACGAAAGTCAGCAATGGTTCTTTTACATGCCTCACACCATAGACAGTGAGAGACATGGCGGGCCTTTTAACCCAGTCAGCTGCACTGGGGGATTTTCTCAACCACTTAATCCTAATTAGGGTTAAAGGGAGACTGGTGCCCAGCATGTTTCTGCCCTACAATGGCCAGGTGAGCTGTCCAGGATGTCCTCTGCCTTGGCGCAAAGTACGATGGCAGGTTCCAGCCTCCCCACGACCCTAATATGATTAAGCGGTTCAGAAAATGAATGAATGATGACAGAATAGGACTCGCAGTCTTTGCAAAATGTGTGTTAGTATATTTTCTAGCATGGTGTGTGATGAGTGACAGGTGTGCACGGATAACAGAAGGTTGAGGGAGTGGGAGCGAATGAGGGCTTGTGATGAGTGCTGGGAATTGGAGTTTGTGTCAGTCACGATTGTACACCGAGTGACTGCACAAATTTTACTTCAGAAAGAAATGCTTTCGATTATAAAATCTTATTTCTACAAAAAATCATTCATTCATTCATTTTCTGAACCGATTAATCCTAATTAGGGTCATGGGGAGGCTGGTGCCCATCTCAGCCAACTTTGGCAAGGGTGGGTTACACACTGGACAGCTTTTCTAAAGAAATATTTCATGACATTTTAGCTGAAAGTGAAAGAATAAATGGGCTGGCATTGAGCCGTAAGATTATGAAAAATCATTATTAAATGAACTTTAAACAACAACAACAACATTAACAAACAAACAAATAAGATCAGATTTTTTCATTTCATAATGTAACCTTGATGTGCTCTCTTTCTTAAAATTTTTTTTTTTTCCTTTTGCATGATCCCACTGATAGATCGACAGGCGGAGCGCTGCAGCCTCTGCTGTAAAGCGAAGCCTGTACCGGTCCGTCGTGGTGAAGTCATGGTGAAGAGGGAGCTGAGCCACAGGGCAAAGCTCTCAATTTACCAGTCAATCTATGTTCCAACCCTCACCTATGGTCATGACCTCTGGTTAGTGACCGAAAGAACAAGATCGCTGATTCAAGCAGCTGAAATGAGCTTCCTTCACCAGGTGGTGGGGCTCTCCCTTGGAGATAAGGTGAGAAGCTCTAGCATCCGGGGGGAGCTTGGAGTAGAACCACTGCTTGTCTGCATTGAGAGGGGCCAGTTGAGGTGGCTCAGGCATCTGGTCAGGGTGCCTCCAGAATACCTCCCTGTTGTGGTGTTTTGGGCATATCCAACCGGGAAGGGACCCCGGGGTCGACCTAGGACACACTGGAGGGACTATGTCTCTCGGCTTGTCTGGGAACGCCTCAGTGTTCCCCCAGAAAAACTGGAGGATGTGGCTGGGGAGAGGGATGTTAGGACCTCATTGCTTAGGTTGTTGCCCCCGCGACCCGACCCCTGAAAAATCAGAAGATGATGATGATGATGATGATGATGATGGATGATCCCACCTGATTTTTTTTTTTTGATTGCTAATACTCTCTGTGTTATTGTGTGCTTCACATAACAACGAGTTGCACTTCTCTCATTCTACAGTCACTGATTTAGAAAAACAGACTTCTATAGAGTAAAATATCAGTACTAATCAGCATTCAGTAGTGCGTGCGCTTCTTATAATCGTTATTTAAGCAACAAGCTTACCAGGATCTGTGCGGAATTATAAATGTAAATACGCCTGGTTTTAAGTATCACGATGCTGTTTATGTCCTCAGCAATCCATTATAAGCCTTTCTGATTTCACAGCCCTATTTGAAAAAAAAAAAAAAAAAAAAAAAGAAATCATGACCAATATAAACAAGGGTAAGCGGTAAAGAGGAAATAAATAAATTACTCAAACCAATAAACAGCTGTTTAGAAATTAATCAGCGTTTAAAGTCTGAGCTGCACTTGCTCGCGGAGTTAATGTAAAGTATAATAATTAGCATGTTGACCTATGGCGGTTTTATTCTTGGCTGCTCGAGTGGGGAATGTAGCAGCTGTTGGCAAACGGGATTGTGGGATTGCTTATTCCAGAAAACTGGGCTGTTAATGGAGATTTCACTCCACCCCCGACCGTCTCACTCACTTAATGCTTTGCTTTAAAGTGTTATACGGTATGATGGGTGCTCTGGTATCAGAAGTGGGACATATTCAGTGACAGCATGGTGGTGTTGGGGTTAGCATGTAAGAAAGTCCTGGGTGTGAGTCCTGGGCTGGGTGAAGGCACTTCTATGTAGAGTCTGTGTGCTCTATCTGTGCTTGCGTAGGTTTCTTCTGGGTGCTCTGGTTTCCTTCCACAGTTCAAAAAACATGCACGCCAGTTGTTCCGTGATTTCCCCAAGTTGTGATGGCTGGATGAAGCTATTTGGGAAATAAGTGAGGAGATGATGAATGCACTCAGAATTTTAACGTAGTACCATAAGTACCTTGCTGTGGTTCCATGTTTCCATTGGAGCCCAGAATGGCCAAATAACTAGACCTGCCTTACTTTTTTTTTTTTTTTTTTTTTTTTTTTTAATAAGGGAGAGTTAGGAAGGGGCAGCCATTTGATCAAATCCTACATATTTATCCACATATTAACTATCTGAACTGCTTACTCCTACTAGAGTCGTAGGGAAGCTAGTGCATATCTCAGCTGGCACTGAGCAAGCACAAGGAACACCCTGAACAGCTTGCCAGACCATTGCAGAGCCACTATGCACACAAAACCATTCTCACTCACACTGATGGGAAATTTTGAACATCCACTTCACTTAATGTGCATGACTGTGAACTGTGGAGAGAAACCGGCGGAAAGGAAACTCAGGCAAGCGCGGCGAGAATATGCAACCTCCACACTGAACTTGGAACTCAAACCAAGGAATAGTACACCCCGAACAGTTCGACCAACCGTTGTAGGGCCAACACTCATAAGACTATTCACACTCACATTAGGGGTGATTTGGAACAGCCAATTAGCCTACTGTGCCTCTTTTTGGACTGTGAAAGGAAACTGGAGTACCTGGAGGAAACCCATGCAACATCAATACTCCACATACACAATCCGGGAATAAAACCATCTTGCTGTGAGGCAGATGTGCTCGCCACTGCATTGCTATACCACCCCTCAAATTCATTAAATCACGTAATAAATATGAATTTAACATATTTGCTGTTTGGTAAGATTGATTTTATACATTTAAAAAAAAATTCCTTCTTTAATGTGTTTATATTTAATAAAACAACAACCTCGTCCACACACACACACACACACACACACACACACACACACACACACACACACACACACACACACACACACACACACACATGCACACACATGCACAAACCTACAGTTTTGTGCAAGTTGTATTCCCGGAAAGTGAAAAAAAAAAAATCATGAAATGGAGAAGTACAACCTGGTTGACTCTATGTCAGAATTTTCCCTGCAGGGTGAATCATGATTTTAAACACTTGATGTTGTTTTGAGATACAGGGATCCCTCACTTCCCGCGGTTAATTGAGACCGAGATCCCAACGCAATCACTGAATTCCGCAAAGTAGGACACCCCCTCCCCCATCCCCTGACTGACATATATGTGCATGTATATGTATACATAATAGCAATAAATATATATTCAACACTATAAATGTTGAAAATAACAATTAAACACACACACACACACACACATACGCAGATGACACCTCACATAAACATGTAAGTAGTTTTGTTGGGGGGTTTTGGGTTGTTTTTTGATTTTGTTTGTTTGTGGTTTTTTTTTTTTTTTTTTTTTTTTTTTGCATAATTGGCCTTGTTTTTCTGCAGTCCTTGATGCAGTCCCACCTCCACCTTGAACTCTCGGTGTGACACAAGAGTTCAAGGTGGAGGTGGGACTGCATCAAGGGTCAGCTCTCAGCCCCTTCTTGTTTGCTATGGTGATGGACAGGCTGACAGACGAGGTTAGACAAGATTCCCCATGGACTATGATGTTTGCAGATGACATTGTGATCTGTAGTGAGAGCAGAGAACAAGTGCAGGAAAATCTAGAGAGGTGGAGGTATGCCCTGGAAAGGAGGGGAATGAAGATTAGCCTCAGTAAGACAGAATACATGTGCATGAATGACAAGGACCAAAGAGGAACGGTGAGGTTACAGGGAGCAGAGATAAGGAAGGTGGAGGATTTTAAGTACTTAGGCTCAACAATCCAGAGCAATGGAGAGTGTGGAAAAGAGGTGAAGAAGCGTGTGCAGGCAGGTTGGAATGGTTGGAGAAAAGTGTGCGGTGTGATGTGTGATAGGAGGGTATCGGCAAAAATGAAAGGAAAAGTGTACAAGACGGTGGTAAGGCCAGCGATGTTGTATGGGTTAGAAACAGTGGCCCTGGGGAAAAGACAGGAGGCAGAGTTGGAGGTAGCAGAGATGAAAATGTTGAGGTTCTCTTTGGGAGTAACGAGGATGGATAGGATCAGGAATGAGCACATCAGAGGGACAGCACATGTAAGATGTTTTGGAGACAAAGTCAGAGAGGCTAGATTGAGATGGTTTGGACATGTACAGAGGAGGGATAGTGAGTATATTGGTAATAGGATGCTGAGGCTGGAACTACCAGGCAAAAGGCCTAGAGGAAGACCAAAGAGACGATTCATGGATGTGGTGAAGGAGGACATGAAGGTCGTTGGTGTAAGAGAAGAAGATGCAAAGGATAGGGTGAGATGGAGGCAGATGATTCGCTGTGGCGACCCCTGAAGGGAAAAGCCGAAAGGAAAAGAAGAAAGAAGGCCTTGTTTTGCTGCATTTTCCTTAACGTTTTACCCTATTATTCCTTAATTTCTTTATTTTTTAATTTAATGAATATTAAAAAAAAAAAAAAAAGCGATGCACTGAAGCCGCATGAATTGAAGCACAAAGTAGAGAGAGAACCCTGTATTTTCATTCCATATAATAATTCAGATTTTTTTTTTTTTTTTTTTTTTTTTTTTTTTTTTTAGAAACGTTGAATATTTATATTAACACCAGCAGTTTTCCATCCCAGTGGAGTCAGAACATGTAATTTGCAACTCAAAAAGCACAATCCAGCAGAATTTAAAGCAAACTAAAACACACACAAAAATACCAGTCTGTCAGTTCAGTGAGGAAAGAAAGACATCGCAAAGTTAAAAAAAGTAAAACCTCAAAACTTCCCCAGGATACCAGAACATCTGATTGCTGTCCGCAGTGTATGTAATTTTTTTTAAAATTGCAAGTTTCCTGCTGTTTAGAGGAAATATATAAATGAAAAAAAAAAAAAAAAAATCAATTTTACCTCACAGGTGGGACCAGCTCGCTTCCTGAACAGCTTTGTTTCTCCTCTCACGATGAAACTCTTTTCACAACTAACAATCGTTAATTTGCTTAAAAATGGCTTTTGACGGGAATAAAAAGGAGGAAATATGTCGTAAATTATGTAAAGTCGAGCGCTGTCGAATTGTTCCCGTCAGTCATGTATCAGCTGAAGGACACCAGTCTGATTCCATCTGTAAAATGTTTCTGATTTATTGATGGAGCTGGTGTCTGTTTGGGGGAAAACGACCCAAAAGTCATTAAATCAGCCTTGAAATGATGCATCAGAGCTATCAGTAATATAGAAGCGCTGAAAAGTGTTGATTCTCCCAAGTTTGCTAAAGTTTGATTCACTTTGAAAACTTATAATGCATATAAATATAGGGTTGTGAAGTCTTGCATGTGATGATGCGGATGTAGGAACTTCTGTCAGATGCTTTCTGGGGGAATTAATATCATTACACACAGCAGGGCACAAAGTGTAATTCTAGTGCAGATTGATTACAGGAAGAGGAAATTGGCTTTGACAGGTAATACAAATGGAGTAATTAGAATGCAGATGTCGAAGAACATTTACAACAACGACAGTACACTGAATTGGTACAGTGTTCTGGAACTAACAAAGAACCAGAAAGTTTTGCTGAATAGAACTCTCTCTCTGTCTTACTACATATATATGGTGGTAGCGTAGTGGTATAGGGTGCTGGATCACTGATCTTAGGGTTGGGGGTTCGAGTCCCACTCGCCACAAGGTTGTCACTGCCCCAGTGCAGTTAACTGAGATATCAAATGTCTGTGGTGAGAGGTTCATGTAAGAGAACCGTCGCTGACTTTGGTAAAGAGGAGCTGCAAAGCTGTCAGTGTTTCTGTCCCGAGCTAAAGGGTTGTGACAGGAAGGGCATCCGACGTAAAAACCTATGGACGAATCACATGATTCGCTGTGGCAACCCCTGAAAAAGGGAAAAAGCCGAAAGGAAAAGAATATATATATATATATATATATATATATATATATATATATACACACACACACACATAGGGATCTCTCACTTTCTGCAGTTAATTGGGATTGAGATCCCCAAGCGACCACTGAATTCTGCGAATTCACCCCCCTCCCCCTTCCCGACTGATGTATACATATGTGTATCTTCTTCTTCTTCTTCTTGTACTTTCGGCTGCTCCCTTCAGGGGTCGCCACAGCAAATCATCCGCCTCCACCTCACCCTGTCCTCCGCATCTTCTTTTCTGACTCCAACGACCTTCATGTCTTCCTTCACCACATCCATAAATCTCTTCTTTGGTCTTCCTCTAGGCCTTCTGCCTGGTAGTTCCAACCTCAGCATCCTACTGCCAATATACTCACTATCCCTCCTCTGTACATGTCCAAACCATCTCAATCTAGCCTCTCTGACTTTGTCTCCAAAACATCTTACGTGGGCTGTCCCTCTGATATACTCATTCCTGATCCTATCCATCCTCGTTACTCCCAGGGAGAACCTCAACATTTTCATCTCCACTACCTCCAGCTCTGCCTCCTGCCTTTTCCTCAGCGCCACTGTTTCTAAGCCATACAACATCGCTGGCCTCACCACCGTCTTGTACACTTTTCCCTTCATTCTTGCCGATACTCTCCTATCGCACATCACACCGGACACTTTTCTCCATCCATTCCAACCTGCCTGCACACGCTTCTTCACCTCTTTTCCACACTCTCCATTGCTCTGGATTGTTGAGCCTAAGTACTTAAAATCCTCCACCTTCGTTATCTCTGCTCCCTGTAACATCACCGTTCCTCCTGGGTCCTTGGCATTCATACACATGTATTCTGATTTTCTGAGGCTAACCTTCATTCCTCTCCTTTCCAGGGCATACCTCCACCTCTCGAGATTTTCCTGCACTTGTTCTCTGCTCTCACTACAGATCACAATGTCATCTGCAAACATCATAGTTATACATATGTGTATATAATATCAATGATATAAATGCTTATAATAACAATTGAACATTCAAAAATAATGCAGAAGATGTAAAGACATATAAATACGCTCACACAGACGCACGCATGCATGCACGCAAAATAGTTTTGATGGGAGGTTTCAGGTTGTTTTTTGTTTTGTATTTGTTCAGGGGTTTTTAATTTTTTGCATAATTGGCCTTATTTTGCGGCATTTTCCGGAACTTTTCTCCTATTTTTCCTTAATTTCCTTAGTTTTTATTTTTTGATGAATACCTACTATGAATTGAAGCCGCAGAAACTGAAGCACAAAGTAGTGAAGGATCACTATATGTATGTGTGTGTGTGTATATATATATATATATATATATATATATATATATATATATATATATATATATATATATATATGTGTGTGTGTGTGTGTGTTAATTTACTGCATTCCTTTCCTTGTTTTATGTCTATATGCACAATTGGGGCATTTAAAGGAATAAAGTATAAAATCGAAGCTATTGTTATGTAAATGTCATCTCAGTGCATTCTGCCTTTGATTTAAGCAGGTTCTCTTCGCTCTGTGTCTCTGACGGCTGCAGTAAATCAGGTGTCTCTCTGTCGTGAAACTCGGTATTATATTTTAGGTCAGGGGTAGACCGCTTTTAAATATTAAAGTTAGACTGTTGGGCTTTTTACACCTGAGCCTGATGGCTCATCAAAGCCAGAGCCGTCCCGGTTTCTGTTCCGTGAAGTGACAACCTCTTCCTGGATGGGACTCTCACATTTTTGGTTAGGAACCTGTTCAGGGGTCTTTACACCAAGGGGGTCTAACGAGATTCAGACCCATGACCTCTTGATCATCACTCCAGCACCCTATCCACTACAACACCAGATAATTATAATTTATATATATATATATATATATATATATATATATATATATCATTCATTATCATTAATCTCCATGGGTCCAGAGCCCATTGGTGTCGGAGGCTGTCTTCACAATACAGGATCGGTCTTGCGCTCTGTTGTAAAGCACTTGGATGCTGTTGTTGTTTGTGCCTTCAATGATCCCAAAAATAACCTGTTTGACAAGTCGTGAGTCGTGCATCCTACAGTTGTGGCCAAAAACCCCGAGTTTACGTTTGATGATGGTTTGGGTGATGTTGGTCCAATCGGTCGATGATATCTTTGTTTCTGACTCCGTGGAACCAACTGATGTTGAGTATTCTGCGGTAGCATGCCATTTCAAAGGCTTGCAACTTCTTCATTGTGGTTTTGGTCATCACTCAGGTTTCTGCTGCATAAAGAAGGACACTAAAAACACATGTGTGCAGTATTTGGAGTTTTGTCTTGATGCTTATCATTGAACTGTTCCACACTTTGTTAAAACCCCCAAGTGCTCCATAAGCTTTACCAATCCTCCTCGTTATCTCTCGGTTGCAGTTATTGTCATGAGTGAAAAGGCTGCCAAGATATTCGAACTCAGTGACATTTTCGATTTGTTCTCCATTGACAGTGATATTTATATTGAGGGCATCTTGATTCCCAAAAAACCATCGTCTTGGTCTTTTTGATGTTGATTTTCAAACCCATTTTGATGCCTTTCTCGTGGATGGTGTTAACATCTTCCTGGAGGGAATCCATGTCGCCTCAATAAGATAGATGTCATCAGCGAAGCGCAGGTTGTTGATTTTATAACCATGGATTGAGATGCCACTCCCACTTTCTTGGATCTCCTGCATTATTCTTTCTAAGTAGATAATAAATATGTTTGGCGACAGTGGGTCACCTTGTCTGGACCCAAGTTCTTGATTAAACCATTCACCGATTTCGTTATCAAGGCGCACTGCTGCTTTAGAGCTTTCATAGATAGCTTTGAGCATTCTAATAAGTTTGGGATCGACGCCGTAAGATTTAAGTACTGCCCAAATAACGTCATGAATAATAGTGTCGAACGTCTTCTGAAAGTCGATGAAACAGTTAAATGCTGTTCTGCCTTTCTCAATGACTCTCTCTGCCATTAGTCTGAGGATGAGTATCAGCTGCACCGTACTTCTATCATGCCGGAATCCAGCTTGTTCTTCAGCTAGAAAGGGCTCTGTTCTGCTTTTCAAGCGTTTAAGAATAATACTGAGAAGGATCTTTGTCATGTGATTTATCAGGGAAAGAGTCCGGTAGTTATTACACATTGTGAGATTCCTTTCTTTGGAATAGTGACAATAATTGCTTTTGTCCATTCATCGGGGATGTACTCTGCAGACCAAATTTCATTGCAAAGTTTGTGGATTTCTTTAACAAGGGCATCACCACTGGCCTGGAGAATTTCTCCAGTGATGTTGTCAGTACCAGGACTTTTATGGGGTTTGAGCTTTTTCATTGCTAGTCTTACCTCATCAAGCATTATATGTCGTCAGAGTGATTTTCAACTACCGGTGCAATTTTATCTTGCATATCGACAATAGAATTGTGGTTTGTGTCTTAAGCTTTATAGAGAGATTTGCAGTAGGTTGTCCAACGGTTAAGGACTTCCTTTTTTGATTGGAGTATGTTGCCCGATTCATCTTTCATTGTCAATTGGCGAGGTTGGAACTTACAATTAAGATCTTTGATCAGCTTATAGGTTTCGCGGCAACGATTCTCTTGAGCGCTGTTCTCGATACTTTGGCATTTGGATTTCAACCACTCCTCTTTGTCCTTTCTAGCAGCTGTCCGAACCTTGTTGCGTTGTCTTCTGTATTCAGCATGTTTCTCTTGGGATTGGTTCATGTTGCTTTTAAGTTCTCGTTTGTGGTCCGCCAGTCTCAAGGTATTATTTGATATCCAGGGTTTTCGTGCGCATCTCTTCAGTGGGATGGATTTTTCAGTGGCATCATTTATGGCTTGGTATAAGTTGTTTGTGGGCTCATTGATGTCATTCGCGTGATTCATCTGCTCAATGTTTTTCCTAAGCTTGTTTTGGAAGGAATTGAGGATGCTGTTCTCCTTGAGTGTGCCAATGTCATGTTTGACTTTAACTTTGTGGTGCGAGTTTCTCTTGAGGTGAGTTTTGAGTTTACTCATCACTAGACTGTGATCTGACGTGATGTCAGTGCCTTGATAGAACCGACAATTACACATTGCTGTTTTCCATCTTTTATCAATTAAGATAAGATCAATCATGTTTTTGTATTGGCCACCAGGAGATTGCCATGTCCATTTTCTGCAGCTTTTCTGTTCGAAATGAGTATTTGTGATGTACATGTTGTGTTTAGTGGCAAATGCGAGTAATCTAGTACCTCGCTTGTTACGGGCTCCATACCCATAGCGACCCATTATCTCTTCATATCCAGTGTTGTCATTGCATACCTTGGCGTTCCAGTCACCCATAAGAACATGGATATCTGCGTGGCATACTGCCCAGGACTTCTTCAATTTGGTTGTAGAATTGTTCTATTTCCTCCTCCGTGCTCTCAGATGTTTGGGCATAAGCCTGGATGATCGAGATATTGGCAGGTTGGCCCTTGAATCTGCAGGTGATAATGCGGGAGCTGATGGGGTTATAACCAGTAAGAGCATCTTTGGCACGTTTACTAAGAAGGAAACCGACTCTGTTGCGATGAGTATTTTCTTCACCAGACCAAATGATGGCACCACTTTCGAGGTCACCTTTGCCAATCCAGTGCGTTTCAGCAAGTCCTAGTATGTCACACTCATAAAGTTTCATTTCATGCTTCAGGAGGCCAATTTTGCCGTCTTCGACAAGTGAGCGTACATTCCAAGTACCAATTTTGAGGGTCATTTTGGTGTGTCAGAGTTGATGGTTTGGGTTCTGGTTCTGGTTCATTCCAGAAGCATATTTCTCGACCCAACCCTGGTTTCCCAACTGGGGATGCGGACCTTGTTTGACCGGGCGTCGAATAATTTGAGGGTTAACAGCCATTGATTTCATTCGTGTAAATTTTTATACCCACGGTATCTGCACCCCACGGCTCACACACATTTATTTTTACTTTTTACTTATATTTGCTCTACGAAAAAGTATTGAGCACTCTCTTATGGAAGGATCTACTCAGAAAATTCTCCATATGTATATATATATATATATATATATATATATATATATATATATATATATATATATACTGTATAAATCCCTACGATGGTATATATATATATATATATATATATATATATATATATATATATATATATATATATATATATATATATATATATATATAAAGTAAGTCGTATACACACACACACACACACACACACACACACACACACACACACACACACACACACACACACATATACACATATACACCCCCGCTTACTTCATTCTTCAGTTTCTGCGGCTTCAGTGCATCATAGATTTTTTAAAAATATTCATCGAAAAATAAAAAAATACGGAAAATGCGGCAAAACAAGGCTAATTATACAAAAAAACCCACAAACAAACAAAAACAAAACAACAACAACCCCCCCACCCCAAACAAAACTACTTACATTTTTATGTGAGGGTGCATCTGAGTGTGTGCGTGCACACGCGTGTCTGTATGTGTGTGTGCGCATCTGGGTACGCGTCTGGGTGTGCGTGCGTGTGTGTGTGTGTGTGTGTGTGTGTGTGTGTGTGTGTGTGTGTGTGTGTGTGTGTGTGTGTGTGTGTGTGCGTGTGTTTATATTTTATTTACATCTCATGCATTATTTTTGAATGTTTAATTGTCATTATAAGCATTTACTACAGCGTTGAGTACGTGTTTATTGATATGATATACACATATACATGTACATATATGTCACCAATCCAGAGCAATGGAGAGTGTGAAAAAGAGGTGAAGAAGCGTGTGCAGGCAGGTTGGACTGGTTGGAGAAAAGTATCCGGTGTGATGTGTGATAGGAGGGTATCGGCAAGAATGAAAGGAAAAGTGTACAAGACGGTGTTGAGGCCAGCGATGTTGTATGGTTTAGAAACAGTGGCACTGGGGAAAAGACAGGAGGCAGAGCTGGAGGTTGCAGAGATGAAAATGTTGAGGTTCTCTTTGGGAGTAACGAGGATGGATAGGATCAGGAATGAGTACATCAGAGGGACAGCACATGTAAGAGGTTTTGGAGACAAAGTCAGAGAGGCAAGATTGAGTGGTCGCCACAGCGAATCATCTGCCTCCATCCCAGCCCATCCTCTGCATCTTCTTCTCTTACACCAATTACCTTCATGTCCGCCTTCACCACATCCATAAATCTTCTCTTTGTTCTTCCTCTAGGCCTTCTGCCTGGTAGTTCCAACCTCAGCATCCTACTATCAATATACTCACTATCCCTCCTCTGTACATGTCCAAACCATCTCAATCTAGCCTCTCTGACTTTATTTGCAAAACCTCTCACATGTGCTGTCCCTCTGATGTACTCAATATCGATCCACTATAAATTATTGAATATATTTCTTTAACTGCATGTGCAGTGTGCTTTATTCCTGACATCTTGTACCCTTGTTTATATTTGTATATTGATCATGTACATCAATCATTAAGTATTAAAGGTATTTTTGACAAAATAAATAAATTACATTTTAAAAAATGTAATTATCGTAATTTAATTTCAGTGTTCCCTTAAAAAAAAAAAAAAAAAAAAAAAAAAAAGATCCACTATCTCTCTATCACTCACCTATTTGCCAAACTGCTTACTTCTACCGGGGTTGAGAGAGGCTGGAGCCTATCTCAGCAAACTCTGGAGAAGGCAGTTACTGGCTTGGTTGTAAGCTAGGCCACTCACACACACACACACACACACACACACACACACACACACACACACACACACACACACACACAAAACTTGAGGTGAAGTTCAATCAACTCCACATAGAAACGCCCAAAACTTGGAACTTGAGATCTGAACCCACCCTCTTGCTGCAGAGTGGACACCACTATGCAACTATACCGACCAGGATTTATGATACTGACCTAAAATGGGTCTTGCTTTTTAAAGTTTGATTTTTTTTTTTTTTTTTTTTTTAGTATTTCAACCTCCTTTTTCAGAGCAGTGGTGGCCTGGTGCTATAGGGCACTGGATCGTTGATCCTAAGGTTAGAGGTTTGAGTCCCACTCTCCACAAGGTTGTCACTGTCCCTCCAGTGCAGATAACTGGGTTATCAAAGGCCGGCCATGTCCGTGACTGTCTGTGGTGGGAGGTTCATGTAAAAGAACCATTGCTGACTTTCGACAAGAGTAGCTGCAAAGCCGTCAGCGTGTTTCCGTCCTGCGATGGTCTGGCGAGCTATCCAGGGTGTACTCTCTGCTCACCCGGAGTCGGCTGGGATGGGCACCAGCCTCCCTGCGACCCTAATTAGGATTAAGCGGTTACAGGAAATGAAAAGAAGCTCCTTTTTCTGACTCAGAAAAAGAAGAAGAAAAATTGCCAGAGCAGAGGGCAGAGACTTTGAACCGTTCAGAATTTTATTTATTGATTTATTTATTTTGAAAGAGCAGCTTATGATATTTATGTTACAGATAACAGGTCGTTTGATTGAAGCTATAAGGTTGGCTGTAAAATATCTTTATGTTCGTTTAACGCGCAGAGACTTACTGCTCCTTTAAGATGCCAGACTGCCACAGCCATATTTCCAGGATTAACTTGGAGAGGGAAAGAAATATATTTCCGGAGTGTGTTCGCTCAGCATCACGCAAGATTTGCACAAAAAAAAGTCAGCTCGCGTGAAGGCTCGTGAATTGCCAATCATAAGTCCATGTTGACTCAGCGCCTCTTGAAGTTGTCTGAAAGGAAACTTATTGACCTTTCCATGAACCGGCTTTTTTTTTTTTTTTTTTTTTTCCCACTTGCGCCTCTTTATTCCCAGTTATTTCTGGGTCTCACTCATTGGTGTGTGCCTTTGATCATTGTGTCGAACAGAGGTGTGAAGAACAGTCTTGTTCGAGTCAATGGAGCAAGGCCTGTTCTGTGGTCAGACCCAAATCCCGAATAGCCTCCGATCCGGGACAAGCAGCGCTAATGGGAAGGAGGTTGCTCCCTAATTACATTACTGGCCTGATAAACAGCATGTACTTTGGCAAACTTTTCTGCTTGTGTCTAAGCTTTTCCTGCTCTCGACTGCTCATAAATATTAATAGAGAAAACAAGGGTGGAAAATAAATAAATGAAGTGCGGCTTCCTTGTGTCCTTTAGAAAGTCAAGGTTGTCTCTATATTATTAAAAATCCCTTCATGATGGTGTTGTTTGGGTATATAATTACTTCATAAAAAACGTAGCGGAGAATTACCACCAGCAAAGTGTTGAAAGGAAAAGAATGAAGTTCCCTAAAAACTAACAATTTTGATCAAGGCCATATTCGGAGCTCATTATTACCGTGTTTATTACATGATTATAACAAGTTATAGAGTCGTAATTATTTCTTTACTCATATTTAATGAACTATCACATATACAGGGATCCACAGAATACATGTGTATGAATGCCAAGGACCCAAGAGGAACGGTGAGGTTACAGGGAGCAGAGATAAAGAAGGTGGAGGATTTTAAGTACTTAGGCTCAACAATCCAGAGCAATGGAGAGTGTGGAAAAGAGGTGAAGAAGCGTGTGCAGGCAGGTTGGAATGGTTGGAGAAAAGTGTTCGGTGTGATGTGCGATAGGAGAGTATCGGCAAAAATGAAGGGAAAAGTGTACAAGACGGTGATGAGGCCAGCGATGTTGTATGGTTTAGAAACAGTGGCCCTGGGGAAAAGACAGGAGGCAGAGCTGGAGGTAGCAGAGATGAAAATGTTGAGGTTCTCTTTGGGAGTAACGAGGATGGATAGGATCAGGAATGAGGACATCAGAGGGACAGCACATGTAAGACGTTTTGGAGACAAAGTCAGAGAGGCTAGATTGAGATGGTTCGGACATGTACAGAGGAGGGATAGTGAGTAGGATAGTAGGATGCTGAGGTTGGAACTACCAGGCAGAAGGCCTAGACGAAGACCAAAGAGATGATTCATGGACGTGGTGAAGGAGGACATGAAGGCAATTAGTATAAGAGAAAAAGATGCAGAGGACAGGGTGAGATGGAGGCAGATGATTCGCTGTGGCGACCCCTGAAGGGAACAGCCGAAAGGAAAAGAAGAAGAAGAAGAAGAAGATCACATATACAGGGATCCCTCAATTTCTGCGGTTAATGTGGACCGAGACTCCCCCCAGGACCACTGATTTCCGCGAAGTAGGATCGACCCCCTCTGACTGACGTATACGTACATGTATATGTGTATATAATATCAATAAATACATGGGGCAGTGATGGTCTAGTGGTATAGGGCGCTGGATCGCTGATCCAAAGGTTGGGGGTTCGAGTCCCACTCTCCACAAGGTTGTCACTGTCCCCCCAGTGCAGCTAACTGGGTTATCAAAGGCGGGCCATGTCTGTCACTGTCTATGGTGAGAGGCATGTAAAAGAACCATTGCTGACATTCGTAAAGAGTAGCTGCAAAGTCGTCAGCGTGTTTCTGTCCCTTGCTAAAAAGGGTTGTGACAGGAAGGGCATCCGACGTAAAAACCTCTGCCAAATCAAACGTGCGAATCAGATGATTCGCTGTGGCGACTCCTGAGTAAAAAGGGAAAAAGCCGAAAGGAAGACAGACAGACAGACAATATCAATAAATACATATTCAATGCTATAAACGCTTATAATAACAATTAAACATTCAAAAATAATGCATGAGATGTAAATAAAATATAAATGCATGCACATACAAATGTGTGCGCGCACACACACACACACACACACACACACACACAGATGCACGCCTCACATAAAAATGTAAGTAGCTTTGTTGGGTTTTTTTTTTGTTTGTGTGTTTGTTTGGGTTTTTTTGTTGTTTTTTGCATAATTGGTCTTGTTTTGTGGCATTTTCTTTAACTTTCCCCCTATTTTTCCTTAATTTCCTTATTTTTAAATTTTTCAATACATATTTTAGAAAAACCCGTGATGTACTGAAGCCGCAGAAACTGAAGCATGAAGTAGCGAGGGATCACTGTACTTTAAATAATGTCACCAAATTTCTCCAAACCGTTTAATCCGTCTACGGTCAAGAGGAGGCTGGAGACTCTCAGAATATTTATAAATGACTCTTTCTTATTGTGGGATACGCGCCCCCCCCCCCCCCCCCCAGTTTGGTTTATATGTGGAGCAAGAAGTTCCTGAGTTCGAGTCCCAGTATGAATGTTCTCCCTGGGTTTCCTGGGGGTACGCCAGTTTCCTCCCGATCTAAAGATGTGCACATTCGGCTAATTAGCTGTTTCAAATTGCCCCAAGGTGTGAGTGGAACTATGAATGGTTATATGTGTGTGTTGACCTCTCAATGATTTGACAAAACTGTTCAGGGTGTACCCCGTCTTAGCCCAGAGTCAGCTGAGATGGACTCCAGCTTTTTCATGACCCTAATTTGACCAAGAGGTGGTTATAGTCCGTTAGGTTAGAATAGTTATGAAGGAATTATTAATTCATCAGTTCATTTTCTGTAACCGCTTAATCCTAATTAGGGTCGCAGGGAGGCTGGCGCCCATCCCAGCCAACTCTGGGCGAGGGCAGAGTACACCCTGGACAGCTCACCAGGCCATCGCAGGGTGGAAACACGCCGGTGGCTTTACAGCATACTCTTGTGGGAAGTCAGCAATGGTTCTTTTACATGAACCTCACACCATAGACAGTGACTGACATGGCCCGCCTTTGATAACCCAGTTATCTGCACTGGAGGGACAGTGACAACCTTGTGTAGAGTGGGACTCGAACCCCCAACCTTTGGATCAGCAATCCAGTTCCCTGTACCACTAGACCACCACTGCCCCAATTATTAATTCTTTGGAAGAGAATAATAGAGTTTATTGATCGTTAGTGGCGAAGTTGTTAGCACGTCCACCTGACAACAAGAAGGTTCTGAGTTCAAGTCCCTGGTGTGATGAGGACTGTTCTGTGTGGAGAAGAAGAAGAACTTATTGTTGCCTGGTGACAATAATGAAATAATATTCTATAAAAATATTAGGCGGCATTGTTGTACAGTAGTTATCCCGTTTGTCTCGCAGCACTGGGTTGGTGTCCTGGGTTCGGGCTTTTTTGTATGGAGTTTGCATATCCCTCCCCATGTGGGTTCCTCCCCATATTCTGGTTTCCTCCCACATTCCCGAGGACATTGGCTGTTCCAAATTTACCTAGGTGAGGATGAGAGTGTAAATGGTTGTGCCGACGTACACCACTTTGCCCGATGTTGGCTGAGATAGGCTCCAGCCTTTTGGCAACCGTAATAGGAGTAAGAGTTTCGGCAAATGAGTGATTGAGAGTGAAATCTATAGCACTTGTAGTTGTGTATAGGATGAAAGGTTGCTGAACCAGCTCACATGGGGAATTGTCTTTTGATTCTGATTGTCACGTCTGGAAAAGATAACTTAAAGGAAAAATAACCAAAAAAAAAAAAAGAATGCAGCAAACTCGAGGAAAAATTATAGCCGCAGACATCCTGAATCCCAAGTAATGCTCCCAGGAACGGCGTGTCCATATAAAACTCCGAACGCCGGTACCATAAATCAGGAAACTACATTCCGGGAACAAATGGACACGAGTGAGAAGAAAAGAAGTCCAGACACTGTACGCCCACATGTCCCCTCCCTGCTGCTCGTCTCTGCATGCTTGACAGCTCAATAATCATCTCCAGCTGCTTCTCTGTTTGTCCCTTTACCTTGGCATGGACATTCTCATGCGCGCGCGCACACACACACACACACACACACACACACACACACACACACACACACACACACACACACATACATACACACGCTTGATTTCATAATGCATGAGGCGTTATGCACATCCTGTGTTTTGTGGGATGATATGTACTGGAGAACTGCAGGAGTGCAATATGAAAGACGGGGGAGAAAGGCGGAAGCGGCACATATTAAGGCGTTCTCCTGAGAGAAGGTGAACAGGAAGCAAGATTTCTTAGGCCAGGAATGAAGTCATTCCCAGAGGACACCTGTGTGTGGCATCTGATCATCCATCAGGAAAGTCTCTGAGGAGTTAAAGCTCCTTTCTGAGGCAATGGGATACAAGACAGAGGTGAATAATTCAAGGAGCTGATGAATTAGAGGCTAAAGGTTGAATTCTGGTAGCATTTATTTATTTTTGCCTGAACCTACTGTGTCATGTTTGAGAGCTCTCTCAAGACCTACCACATGCAGAATCATGAATAAAGTATATGCGGGAGTCATTTTAAGTACATAAATAGACCCTACAGGGGCCCATTCACTTCCCAGATATATTAAATAAACAGGAAACAGTGTCACAGATTTATATATTGGAAATTAATTCAATTGTCTGCAATGTCTTTCTGAAACCATTTGCTTACTCCTGTATGCTAGTCTCAGGAGTCTCTGCGCCAAGCGCGATGATATTAGCTTGCCAACATTGGCAACTTTAAATACAGGGATGCCTCACTTTCTGCGGTTAATTGGGACCAAAATCCCCATGCGACCATCGAAATCCGCAAGGTAGGATCGACTGACATATACGTACATGTATATGTGTATATAATATCAATAAATACATATTCAATGCTATAAATGCTTATAATAACAATTAAACATTAAAAAAAATAACATAAGATATCAATAAAATATAAATACACACATATACAGGGGGTATCGCATGAGAAGAAGACGAAACACATACATTCTCGTGCACGCGTGCAGATGCACATGCACACACAGATGCAACAATATAACTAGTTTTGATGGGAGGTTTGGGGTTGTTTTTTGTTTTGTGATTGTTTAGGGTTTTTTTTTTTTTGCATAACTGGCCTTGTTTTTGTGCATGCATTTTAATTCAATGAATATTTATTATTATTATTATTATTATTATTATTATAAAAAAACAAAACAAGATGCACTGAAGCCGCATGAATTAAAGTTTGAAGTAGCGAGGGATCCCTGTATTCTTTTCTGAAAGCATACACTGCCCTCCACAATTATTTGCATTCATGATTAAGCTGTGTTCTTTAGCTTCAAATTAATTCCTTTTTTTTTTTAATAATATGGGACCACAATGAAGAAAAGAGGAGCTTCAATTCAAGTGCATGTATTCACTGTGAAAAAAAAAAAATCACACATTAAGAAATAATTATTTTACATCAATTCATGTGTGCCGCAATTATTAGCACCCCCCGATGTTAATACTTTGTACAGCCGCCTTTTGCCAACAAAACATCACCTAATCTTCTCTTATCGTGTTTATCAAATATGGGAAAATACAGAAAGAGTGATCTTGGATCATTCCTCTCTGCACAATCTCGTTAAATCATCCAGCGACCTGGTCCTCTCCTCTGCACTCTCCTTTTCAACTCACGCCACAAGGTTTCAATGGGGTTGAGGTCTGGGGACTGAGATAGTCATAGAAGGAACCTGATTCTGTGTCTGGTGAACCATTTCTGTGTAGATTTGGACAGATGCCATGAACCCTAACAGAGTTCCCAGGGCTTCTGGAAGGGAAACAGGCCCACAGCATCACCGATCCTCCCTCATACTTCACAGTGGGCATGAGGTGCTTTTCTGCATAATCACCTTTTATGTTCCGCCAGATACACTTAGAGCAGTTGTTGCCAAAAAGCTCTATCTTGGTCTCATCTGACCAAAGCACACGGTCCCAGTTGAAGTCCAAGTACTGCTTAGAAAACTCCAGACGTTTGTGTTTATGATTGTGAGGTGAGTGAGAAAAGTTTTTCTTTTTTCTTTTTTTCTTCCGTGCTGCCTCCCAAACAGCTTGTTGGCATATAGTTAGCACCTGATGGTTGTTCTGAAGACTCTGTGACCTTAAGATGCTCCCATTTGTTGTGATTCTTTAACAGTGAGCTTTGTAGAACGTTTTATTTCCCTTACCATCCTCCTCACTGTGCGTAGAGACAAAATGACCTTGAGTCCTCGTCCGAGCTTGTTTACTACGGTTCCAGTTGTTTTAAACCTCTTAATGATTTCTCTGACAGTCAATATGGGCGGGTGCAAGCGAGGGGCGATTTTCTTGCAGCCATTGCCTGACTTGTGAAGGTCGACACACATCTGCCTCACCTGAACAATGTGTTCCTTTGTCATGTTGAAGAGTGGAGAAGAGAAATAGCCTCTGTGTCACATCATATTTATTTTCCAGGGAAACAGGAAACGATGGAATACTAATTAAATGTTCCTACACACTCTGATCAACTTTATAAACTACTGTAGGGATGACAGAAATTCAAATCACAGTAACTTCACTTACATTTATTTCCTAGGAATTGTCAGGGGTGCCAATAATTGTGGAACAGGTGATTTAATGAAAAATAATGATTTCATTGTCACGGTTTTTTCCCTCCTTAAAATTCACTTAAGTTGAAGGTTATATTTTTGTACAATTCTCAGTGTGAGAGTAACTTCTGCAATAAAAATGTAATTTATTTTGTCCTTTAACACATCTCAACCAGGGGTGCCAATAATTACGAAGGACAGCGTATACCTTATGTTTTTTAATACTACATCTCAAATTTTTCTATGAACCAGTATTGCACTGCCAAGTTATCATTCATTCATTTTCCGAACCGCTTAATCCTAATTAGGGTCGCAGGAAGGCTAGCACCTTCTCAGCTAACTCTGGGGCCGACCATCATAGGGCAGGGACATGCTAATGGCTCAGCAAATGCTGGCTATAGACAGTCAGAGACATGGCTGGACTTTGATAACCCAGTCAACTGCACTGGGGGACAGCAGTGACAACCCGTTGAGAGTGGGGCTTGATCCCCTGACCTTGGGATCAATAATCCAGCACCCTACCACCGAGCCACCACATTGTTATTGCAAACTGACATAAAATCAAAAATATTTGGACTGTGTGAGAAAACTAGAATATCCAAAGGAAACCTTTGCAACCACAAGGAGGACATGCAAACATGCAAATCTGGGACTCAAACTCAGGACCTTCTTGCTGTGAGATGGACGTGCTAACCACTATGCTGTTTAACTGTATATTTATTTACAAATGAGAGCTGGCAGTGGGGGGTGGTGGGCTGGTGGTAAAGGGTGCCGGATTGCTGATCCTAAGGTTGGGGGTTCGAGGCCCACTCTCCACAAGGTTGTCACTGTCCCCCTAGTACAGCTAACTGGGTTATCAAAGGCGGGCCATGTCTCTCACTGTCTATGGTGAGAGGTTCATGTAAAAGAACGATTGCTGACTTTCGTAAAGAGTAGCTGCAAAGCCATCAGCGTGTTTCTGTCCCTTGCTAAAGGGTTGTGTTAGGAAGGGCATCCGACGTAAAAACCGACGCCAAATCTAACGTGTGAATCATTCGCTGTGGCGACCCTTGAAAAAAAGAAAAAGCCGAAAGGAAATTTCTCATTTACAAAATTTGCTGTTATTTTATGTCAATTAATACACATCGTTCCACTGAGACTTCATATACACCCAGTATACACCCATATGACTTCATATACACCCAGTATACACCCATATGACTTCATATACACCCAGTAAATGGCATATGTGGGCAGTGGTGGTCTAGTGGTCTAAGGTGCCGGATCGCTGATCCAAAGGTTGGGGGTTCGAGTCCCACTCTCCACAAGGTTGTCACTGTCCCCCCCAGTGCAGCTAACTGGGTTATCAAAGGCCGGCCATGTCTCTCACTGTCTATGGTGTGAGGTAGGTAAAAGAACCATTGCTGACTTTCGACAAGAGTAGGCTACAAAGCCGTCAGTGTGTTTCCGCCCTGCAATGGCCTGGTGAGCTGTCCAGGGTGTACTCTGCCCTTGCCCTGAGTTGGCTGGGATGGGCACCAGCCTCCCCGCGACCCTAATTAGGATGAAGCGGTTACAGAAAATGAAATGATATGGTATATGTACCAGTATATGCCTGATTATGTATTGACTAACTAGTCTTACTTAACTCACTCCTCATTAATATAAAATTACTTAGACCAAGATTCATTATTTGTGAATATATTCATAAACAAGTATCATGTGACATTTTTTATTGCCAACAATGATGGTTTCCTTGGATGTTCTCTCCAGAGGTGGTTAATAAAGATCCATCTAATCTGGTAGTTCTCTGGTTGCCCTGTTGGCTTTTGTCCCTAAATTCTGTTTGTAAAGTTGTTGACACCTTGCTCTGTCGAGAAGAGACGCACGCCTGATTACCCAGAATCACACACGCTTCATTCAGTTCACTCAGAACTTTTCCAAAAGAACAGCCCACATTCACAGTGCATGAAATATGTGCATTTTATGGATGAGTGTTCTGTCAGTTTGGTTCTCTCTCAGCGAGAGAGAGAGAGAGAGAGAGAGAGAGAGAGAGAGAGAGAGAGAGAGAGAGAGAGAGAGAGAGAGGCTTGTTAGCACCTTGCTTGTCTCGCTGAAGTCAGAAACCCGGCCCTTTCGCTCTGTTGTAATTTACATTTCTATACTGCTGCCACGCAAACTGTCACGAGCCATTTTATTGTTATGTGCTGATCGGCCCTGCAAGGTCGGACAGAAAATTAACACACAGCCACAAAAACAGACTGACAGAACAGCTCAGCACTGTCCTCTACAACCCCGCAATAATAAGAGACATTATTGTACAAACCCCAGCAGCCTTTTACAAGCATCTGGCTTTGGATTGATTAATAAAAGTCTCCAGTGTAAATATTTTGAGTTACTGCACATTTACTGTGTGACTGTTGCTGAAGCGAACGAATGCACTGAGCTCCTTCCACTGCAGCAACAATTCATGAAAGAATTATTATTTTTTTTACACTAATAGAAAAGCTTATAGATAGGGGGCAGTGGTGGTCTAGTGGTATAGGGTGCTGGATCACTGATCCTAAGGTTGGGGGTTTGAGTCCCACTCTCCACAAGGTTGTCATTGCCCCCCCCCCCTCTCCAGTGCAGCTAACTGGGTTATCAAAGGCGGGCCATGTCTCTCACTGTCTATGGTGAGAGGTTCATGTAAAAGAACCATTGCTGACTTTCGTAAAGAGTAGCTGCAAAGTCGTCAGCGTGTTTCTGTCCCTTGCTAAAAAGGGTTGTGACAGGAAGGGCATCCGACGTAAAAACCTCTGCCAAAATCAAACGTGCGAATCAGATGATTCGCTGTGGCGACTCCCGAGTAAAAGGGAAAAAGCCGAAAGGAAGACAGACAGAAAAGCTTATAGATAAAGTGCACTCACATTGAACCAATCATGGTCTGATTTGCCATGAACATATTCCGATGTTACATCAAAGGAAATCAAAGAACATCGGTACACATAAGAAAGCATCCGAGAACACTGGAGAATTCGTAAAAAAATTCATGGAAAGTGAAATGCTGTATTTTGGAAATGTTGGAAATTTGTGTGTGTGTGTGTGTGTGTGTGTTGGGAGTACATCAAGGACACAGCGGAACAAGATCAGTAGAAACAAGAGAATTATATCAGAATATGATTGATCTGAAATCAGCATTCAAGATTCTTTATTGCCATCTGTGCTTTTACACACATCGGATTTTTTTCCTTTATAGGATCATGACTGGTACCATGTGACCTCACCTTTAGACAGATTTTTAAAATATTCAGACATATAGAAGTAATTTTATTTTTCTGCACAATACTTTTCTCAATCTAATTTTAAATGTCTTTATTGTTTAATTTAAATAAACATTTCAATCTTTGCACATAGTTTTTTATTCCCAGCACAATTTATTGGCTCAGTTATTTTTAATTCATGTTTTCACAGTATTTCTTTCATCACATGACTTTTTAAAAAAATGTGCATTTTTTTTTTTTTTTTTTCTAGTAATTCTGTTACCGGTATATGAACAGAAGCCCTAAGCGAATGTGTAGTCACTCCCCACCCCCCTTTTGTTTTTTTTTTTTTCAAAATAATGAGTTAATTATGTTGTTTTCTCAGAATATTACATATTGTCTTCCTATGATCTCGGGTTATTTATAGTGAGGCATAAAGTTATTTCAGTCTGTGCCAGGACTCCACTGAGGAGAAATGTGATGCGGTGAACTATACACCTGCTCGTCTGATATGATATTTATTTTTCTATTTCAGACTATGTGTTGTTATCTTCAGATCTCATATTATTTATATCATTATAACAGGAAAAAAACAAAAACAAAACAAACAAAAGAAAAAAAACAAGACAAAGATTTGATATCTGGAGAACCTGAGAAAATAAACCATTATCACCAGAAAAAAAGAGGTGGGGTGGAATGATATATATATATATATATATATATATATATATATGCAAGTGATTCAAATTCAGCCAATGGCTGTCGTCCGTTCTCCTGATTGGTTGAGCTGATGTCCCTCCCCTTTTTCCTCATTCGTGCACAAGTTGTCAATGAGCCTCTTTTTTGTGTGTGTGTTTTAATTACTAGTTAAGCTCTATACCACTCAAACGCTATGCATCTTCTCTGGCGAAGCGATAGAAAATGCTGGATGTCTCTTCTGAAGAAATAAGACTTTCTCCTGAGAAACGATGGTTTTCTCTGAACTGTTGTATTCCGTTTATTTTCAATTATTATTCCAGTACAGTACCTAAGTTCATGTTTATGCGTGAGATTTATGTTGTGTAGCATGTTGAACAAACGAGACCAAAAGGATAAACTTTATTACAGTACTCTTCATGTCCTTTTACATTGAACTTGGAGTGACGTCTCCAAGATGGCGCTGCCCAGAGGGCGATGTCCCGGAGTTCTCAGAGTCAAATTGTTTCTTTGTTTGTTTTAATTTGTTTTATTTGTTGTTTTGTTTGTTCATGTTTTGCACTATGCTTGTCTACGACAGGTCCACTCTACTACAGCTATAATATCGAAGTATCTTTGAGCACGCTCAACTGGGCTTCTTGTTAGCCAGGGTGCGGCTAGCAATGAGCTAATGCTAGCCGCACCCCAGCTAACAAGAAGCCCAGGTGGGAAGGGGCCGAATGACGAGTCCGGCGCTTGGGATTGCAGGGAATGAAGGCCGTGTAGCCGGCTGGTGCAATCGCCTCATCGGGTGTACTCTCCTCGAGCCATGTTTCACAGAAACACAGTCCTGTAGATCCCTCTGTGCAGCAATCTGAGCATGAAGCTTGTCCATCTTGTTTCGCAGGGACTGAACATTTTCATGCAGTATGGCTGTAAATGCTAACCAAGCGCCGGAGACTTTGAGAACTCTGCCTGGGCTTATTGTTAACCGGGGTGCGTTAGCATATTAGCTCATGATAGAAGTTCTTGCGTGCTTAGTTGCCCGAAGCTGAAGCTGCTCATAGCTGTCGTAGGGTCGACCGATCATAGACGAGCATAGTGTAAAACATGAACAAACAAATAAAGCAAATTAAAACAAACAAAGAAACAGTTTAACTCTGAGAATTCCGCGACGTTGCCCTCTATGCAGCGCCATCTTGGAGACGTCACTCCAAGACGTCACTCCAAGTTCAATGTAAAAGGACATGAAGCGTAATAAAGTTTATCCTTTTGGTATCGTTTGTTAAACATGCTACAGAACATAAAATCTCACGCACAAACATTCTCAGAATTAACTTAGGTACTTTACTGGAATAATAATTGAAAAAGACTTTTTTATAGATACATAGTATTTTACTTCTGGCTGCCCATTCGCACATATGATGTAATACATGGGGTTTTACTTCCGGGTACAGAACTCGCGGATTATCAGATTCGCTGGAGGGCTCGGAACCAAGCCCCCACGAATGTCGAGGGCCTACTGTATATATATATAACAATAAAAATAACAATAAAAAAAATAAAAGGACAGGACAAAGACTTTCTATTGAAACTCCATTTATCACTACAGATCTGTTTCAAGGGGTGGTGAAACCATCCTCTCTCTTCAGGTGATTATAGAAGAATAATCTATATAGATTCTATAATCACCTGAAGAGAGAGGATGGTTTCACCACCCCTTGAAACAGATCTGTAGTGATAAATGGAGTTTCAATAGAAAGTCTTTGTCCTGTCCTTTTATTATTTATATATATATATATATATATATATATATATATATATATATATATATATATATATATATATATATATATATATATAGCCTCCTAGGATCCCTCATTTGAAGGTGTGACAAACGACAAACTCATATACAGTACACAAAGTAATTTGAAAAAAATATTGTGTCGCCATATGATGACAGTTGGGTTTTAAAAAGGTTAAACATACAATAAAGTGAAAGACTGGTGATTTCATGTGTTGCACATTTTTAAATGTATATTTATTTTCATTAATTTTCTTAGCCGCTTAATCTTATTTATGGATTGGCTGGCACCAATCTCAGCTGACACTGGGCAAAAGCAAGGTGCACCCTGAACTGCTTTCCAGACCATTGGAGCGCCAACACACATATTCGCACTCACACTCAGGGGTGATTTGGAACAGCCAATGTTTTTAAATGATGTATTACATCACTGTTAAAGCCCAGATTCCCTATAATCAGGTAACAAAAAATAAAGGTTTTTACTTTCCTGAGATCAAAACATGTTCCAAAGAATGTGTCGTTTATTCTCCACACGGAACCAAGCGCAGATGTCTCAATGAATTATGGGAAGTCAAACCGATTGAGCAGCCAGAATTGGTTAAGCACAGAAAACTACAAATGCCTTCAATGGGGAAGAGTGACCTCCATTTTATGTTTTGAGCTGTTTTTGTTGGACTATCCCCAGATCATTCCCACAGATGATGAAGATGATGACGATGCTGATATGAGCAGCAGTGGAAAATCAGGACCAGGCCCTTTCTACTACACTCTTGTGTTTGATTGGAATGTTGAGTGTGTGGATCTTGTCAAAGACTCCCAGCTCTGGGAACTAATAACTTTTGACATTTTCATGTGTCTCTGGCCTATTACATCTGTGGACGTGGGATTAAACACAAGATTGTGGGATATTTTTCACTGAGGCTGAAGCATGTGTTGGTGCACTGTTGTACATCGTTATTGACATATCTGCAGTTCGAGCAGTTAACAGCCTTCAAACCTTCAGCTGGTCATTCAGTTCTCATCATAAATCAACTTTGAGGGGTTAAATTGGGTTGATGAGATTTACAGTCTGGTAATCGAGATTTTTCTTTTTTTTGTTGTTGCGGAAACCATGTCGAACAACAGCTGCTGAAAGCTGCTCTTGGTGCCAGGACTTTTATGGGGAGCAAAGCCGTGATGCTCAGCCGCAGCAGTTAAGACCTCGTGGGATGCCCAGAGAGGCTTTGGGAAGGTTGGATTGTCATTCCAGAGTCAGTGCAAAGCCAAATCTTACTGAAGTGGAAGGTTTCTGAATAGATTTGACATGAATGATCCCAATTTTGTCTCGTGAAAACTCCTCAGCAAGATAGAGCAGTGTTACAGAATAGGTATCATACTGGATGGTGGTTTTGAAAATCCCTGTAAATATAACAGTCCTCAAAGTGTGGCCTGGGGATTAATCCCAAGGGATTAACACTCCTCAGATAGAGAGAACCTCAATTCGAATTTGGGTTCATGGAGTGGAAGTTCTCAAAGTGCCACCTGGTGATTCCCAGGGATTAAGATTCTCAAGTGAGGTAGAACATCAATTCAGGTTTTGGTACCTGGAGTGGAAGTTGTCAGAGTTTGGTTTGAGGATCTCGACGGGGACACATAGCTAGATGAGGGAGTCCTCAGTGGCACTTTAGGCCTAATGTACTTTTGGATGAATGTCAAGAAATAAACATCGTCAACAATAATTAGCCACAGTATGGTTGTACAAAATCATTAGATTGTAATGAAGTGAATACCAATTTCATATGTTAAACAAGTTGTACTGCTAAATAAATACATTGGCCAAAATCGTACATAAAACAAAAACAGACAAACAAAAAATAAACATTCTAAAGTTTTAATCAAACAGCAAAAGCTAAATTGCCCCTCATTATTTTTATGCAGCATGTATGCATTGGTTTTATTACACAATTGTATATTTGGCTAATAGTCATTAAAAGGCTTTTTTTCGGATCTCACTCCTTCATTTAATCATTTACTGAACTGCTTAATCCTACTACCAGGGTTGCACTGAGGCTGGACACTCGTTGTAGGCATGACACCCTGAAAAGCTCAGCAAACCATGGTGGAGCAACAAATACACAACTATTCACATTCTACCCAACTCACACATATGGGGCAATTTGGAGTAGCCAATTAGCCTAATGTGCATATCTTTGGCTTGTTGGAGGAAACCAGAGTACCCAGATGAAGCCCACATAAGCGTAAAAAACATGAAAACTCCACACAGAATTCGGTTCTTTGATTACAGGACCTTCTTGGTGTGAAGCAGACGTGCTAATCACTACACCACCATGTCGTCAATGTGAAGTTCATGTCATGGGGTTTGTACTTCATTACTTTTGTGTTTCTGGTAAGATCTGTCCACAATAAATGTTTTTTTTTTCTTTAGATTGGAAGGGAAACAGGTGTAATTCTTCTTCCTTTCATCCACATACAAATTAACCTTGACCACTGGTAACCTGTCCCATTACCAAATAGTAGAGGCCAGAAGGGGTCACTGTATCCTTTACCAGACTGCTATATGTGATCCTGTTTCCCAAAGGTGTTAAATAAAGACCCCATGAGGTTTCAACCAGAAAATGCAATTTTTAATGCTTTGGATGTAATAAAGATTTTCAGATAGCTTCTCTGGTTCTCTTAAAAAATCCTGGTCTGGAGCTTGGTCCTAATGAATGGAAGTGCAGCAGGTGTAGCACCTGTATTTCTGAGCACTACATGCTGAGCAAAGTGATTGGTTCAGCTTATCATCCTCTTCCTTTGTTCAAATTTTCTGATAGAAAAGTATACGTGATTATAATTGGTGGAGGACATGAAAGCCTGAGATACAAAACCCACATTTTTTTTGGAAATTAGCTTTGCAACTCTGAGGTATAAGGTTTTGTAGTTAAAACATTATGGAAACTGTACATCTTGTGACTAAAACTTCTGGAAAAGAGAATTCCTGCCTGATGAAGTACCATTGCAACCTAAAGTACTGTCCTTTGCCACTTGAGTGGCACACTATAAGCACAAAAAAACAAACAAACAAAAAAAAAACGTGAAATCTGGTAATCGAGCCAATCGCATCAGTGATAGCTAACATAAATGAGCACAGAACAGATCTTTAAAGTGGACATCCAGTGTATATTTGGGCAGCATATGAAAATGCCCTTAGCTCCTTAATCATCGATGGCTAAAGGATGTACAGGGATCCCTCACTTTCCATGGTCAATGGGGACCGCGACCGCCGATTTCCACGAGGTAGGATTGACCCCCCCCTGACTGATGTATACGTACATGTATATGTGTATATAATATAAATAAATACATATTCAACACTATAAATGCTTATAATAACAATTAAACATTCAAAAATAATGCATAAGATGTAAATAAAATATAAATACACACACATGCAGACACACACACAAACACACACACACACACACACACACACACACACACACACACACACACACACACACAGATGCACACCTCACATAAAAATATAAGTAGATTTGTTGGGGGGTTTGGGTTGTTTTTTGTTTTTGTTTGTTTGCATAATTGGCCTTGTTTTGCGGCATTTTCCTTAACTTTCCCCCCATTTTTCCTTAATTTCCTTATATCTTTATTTTTGTTGAATATTTTAAAAAAACCCGCAATGCACTGAAGCCGCAGAAACTAAAACACTAAGTAGCGAGGGATCACTGTATCTGAGAATGAATCTCATTTATTTGGGAGTCCTGATCTTTTCTGTTCCCCACGAGGAAGGTCAGAAAGGGCCACTCTTACTTGGTTGGTGGTCACGCTGACCCAGCATCCTTCCCATCCACACAAGCTGTTAATGTGTGTTCATGGAGATCTGGTGCTATCTATCAGTAGTGTGTTTGCCATTCTGGTACACTCGGCAAAATCTCAAACAAAAAAAGCCATATCTTCCCTACTTTTAGATTTCGCTATTATATATATAAAAATAAATAAATAAATAAAAGTCCTCTCACACATTCTCGTGCCGTATGCCATGCCGACTGTGTGAATCATATGCTTGAGCACTCGCAAGTATAACTGCATTGGGAATACAGATAGATTTAATGGTTGCCGGTATTGCCTGTAATTTTCAAGGTTTGAAATGATGTCTTTACTTTAAATGTTCATCTTTTCTTATCAACAACAAACAACAAAGAGTGAATCTGCTGAAAAGTATTCATTTCCACAGATGAATAACTCCTCGACCTCCAGTCCTCTTCATGCTTCTTGGGTAAAATGTCGCACCTCATTTGCACTGCCGAAAAAATTCACACAGCTCTTCATAATGTCAATATATATATACAGATGTGATAAAGCATCTGTTTCAAATTAACCCAAAGAGTGACAATATTAATATTGATGAAGTACTACACAGTGAGGAAGCTGCTGTACATGCTATGCTCTATTTACTATTTGTTGAGCTTAGCTAGATAGCTAGCTTAGCATACTATGGTTGAAATGCTAAATGCTAAATGCTAAAATTACAGAGACAGAGACAAAATATCCAGACTGAGAGGTCAACTGGTACTCTCATCCACCTCCTGCACCTTGTCCATGCTCTATCAGAATATTTATAGCAAATAAAATCTTTATATGTGTTATTTGTTTTATTTTTATATTTAGTAAACATGTGGTCTGGGGCAGTGGTGGTCCAGTGGTATAGGGCGCTGGATCGCTGATCCAAAGGTTGGGGGTTGGAGTCCCACTCTCCACAAGGTTGTCACTGCCCCCCCCCCAGTGCAGCTAACTGGGTTATCAAAGGCGGGCCATGTCTCTCACTGTCTATGGTGAGAGGTTCATGTAAAAGAACCATTGCTGACTTTCGTAAAGAGTAGCTGCAAAGCCGTCAGCGTGTTTCTGTCCCTTGCTAAAGGGTTGTGTCAGGAAGGGCATCCGGCATAAAAACCTCTGCCAAATCAAACGTGTGAATCATTTGCTGTGGCGACCCTTGATAAAGGGAAAAAACCAAAAGGAAATCTCACATAGGGGCGTCATGGTGGGCATGTCTGCCTCACAGCCAGAAGGTCTTGGGTTTTGATCCTGATTTCTGTGAGGAGTTTGCTTGTCCTCCTTATGTTTACATTAGCTTCCTCTCACAGTCCAAAGACATGCATATTACATTAATTTGACCCTAGGTACGAGCGTTTGTGTTTGTGTGATGCCCTATAATGGTCTATCGAGCTGGTTAGGATGTACCCTGCTTTCACCTAGTGTCGGTTGGGACAGGCATCTGCCTCCCTGTCGCCCTAGTAGGATTAAGCAATTTAGTTTAAAACACATTGAGATTTAATTGCCTATAACTTGTTTTGGGATGAGCGAGTCCATTTAGCCTTCACCTCCAGC
>CM045731.1:21850000-21910000 GCA_024760905.1 Plotosus lineatus
CCAGGCTGGAGCTTCAGTTTATCAGTATAAGCAGAGTTCTCATCACTTCATTCCTGGACCCATATGGACAGCCTAAGGATGCACTTAGAAACCGCGAAGATGGCCTTGGACTGAAATGGTGACAAAAAGCTTTGCTATGATGGCGAACACCTACAATTGCCATGACAACCTTATAGGAGTGCAGTTGTTATGAAAAGTTTTGCCCTCAAGTCTGCATCAGTGAAGAATCAATAACTTAAACAAAATAGCCCTTGGGTTCTGTATGAAAAAATTCCTGGTTGCAAAAATCATACAATTTTAAGTAAAATACGGTGCAGGATGGTGCTATAGTGGTCAGCACGTCTGCCTCACAACAAGCCCTGGGTTCAGGTCCTAGTGAAGGTGTGTTCGTGTGGAGATTGCATGTTCCCCCATGCATGCGTGGGTTTTCTCTTTGGGTACTTTAGCTTTCTCCCACTGTCCAAAGATATGCACATTAACCTAGCTGGCTGTTCCAAATTGCCCCTAGATGTGGATGTGGGTGTAAATTGTTGTGTGTGTGGGTTGGCTTTGAACTGGTTTGTTGAGCTGTACAGGTTGTACTTCAACGTTACCCTGAGATGGCTAAGATAGGCTCCGGCCTCAATGTCACTATTATTATTATTATTATTATTATTATTATTATTATTATTATTATTACATATAACGGCAAATCACTAAGTGAGTGAAAGAGTGAGTAAATAAATCGAACACCTTTAGAGAATCCATTACTTATACCATCAATTTGTTCATTTTCTGAACTGCTTAATCCTAATTAGGGTCACACGGAGGCTGGCATTCATCTCAGTCAACTCTGGGCAAGGGCACACACTGGACAGCTCGCCAGGCCGTTTCAGGGCCAACACAACCATTCATTTTCACACTCATGGGGGATTTGGAAAAGCCAATGAACCAACTGTGCATGTTTTGGACTGTGGGAGGAAACCGGAGAATCCAGAGGAAACCCATGCAAACATGGGGAGAACATGCAAACGCCACACAGAAACGCCCTAGCTGGAAATCCAACCCAGGACCTTCTTGCTGTGAGGCGGATGTGATAACCACTGTTACCATGCCACTCCTGATAGTGTGTAGTGCAGGGCTCACCAACCTTTTTGAAACTGAGAGTTAGTTCTTGAGTACCAATTAATGTGAAGGGCTACCAGGTCGATACACACTTCTGACATAACAAATTTGCTCAATTTCCCTTGAATAATATGCCATTATTAATAATTAATAATATTCATCTATGTGAAGATATTGATTTGATAAAAAAAGCAAAAAAAAATTAGATGCAGCTCAATGGAGAGTGGTGCTATGGAGCAGCGGGTCTATTCTAAAAATAGCAGTGAACAGGCCCGCGGGTGACTCATGTTGTTCTTGTGGGCGACCTGGTGCCAGCATGTTGGTAACCCCTGGTCTATTGTCATCTAAATAAAGAATCTCTTTCAAATCACAGATTTTTCCTACCACCATTGCCTTTACACTTTCTCTTTTTGAGATTTACTATATTCAATGTAATAAGCGCCCTGCTCCAATAAGCCGCGCCCTCCCCCCCCCCCCTTCCCCCAGTGTTTTTGATCTTACGTCTAATAACCACCCATGTGTACTGGGAGCAAAATGGTAGATCAAACTTTCCAATTTTATTCAATCAGTCTCAGTAACAGTAAAATGAAAAGTTCACTGCCTGTAAAAGTGAGTTTACAGTATTTCAAGACCCCCTGCCACTAGGGAATGTCAATAATGTTCATCAGTAACAACACATTTGATTGTTCCGCCTTACTTTAAAAAACAGGAAAGTATTTTGCTGTGTTCTCTTGGTAAATGTCCAACAACCGATGAACCATGAGAAACTGCTACAGCAAAACTATGGGATGCTCTGAATGGGGTGATGAGCCAGATATGGACCTATCAGAAAGTGATGACAATAATTTTCACCCGATTCTCCTGCTCCCTAACTTCATACATTTAGTTCCTGGCCATGTGGTTTTCAAGGTGCCTTGTGCTGAAGTTGACCTTTGTGTTGATTGGTTCAACGTGCCATGTGCTAATGTTGACATTTATGTTGATTGGCTTGATTTTACATGGGGGGGGGGGGTATTTAAAGGAACAGCACCGGGAGGGAAAATTAAAGGGTCTTTTTTTAATTATGCTGTTTTCTGTTTATTTTCAGCTTTCATGTAAGTAATTTGATTGATACTACAAAATGAATAACGAAAATACCAGTAAAACTCTTTTATTGTTCTGTTATTATTCATGCTTTCCACCTCTATGGTAATAAGCACTTACCCAACTCCGCTTGTAATCATTTTAATATGTGCCCACCCACTCCAATTTTTAAAGTTCCCTGGGTGCTTATCACGATGAATACGATATTCATATTGTCCACTGTCAAAGCCCTTTACAAGTCAAATTGATTCATCTGAATTGAACCAAACTGAGTATGCCATGTATAGCAGTATTCATAGATATTACTAATGTTTCCCTCCATATGACCATCTACAAAGAGTCTGGAAAAAAAATAAATCAATATTTATGGGACAAGACCTTGCCCTGCTGCAACCCTCTGTAAATCACTTCTTAATCATGCCAAGTAAAGTTGGGATTCTCATGGTCCTATCCTTGCAGATATAGTCAATACGATTTTGCACTTTTGGATTATAAGGCTATGGAATGGGATCCCGTCTGGTTTTACCTGGACCGGGATCATATTAAAGATGACTGCTTGTTGGGGTTGCCCAGGCAAGACTGTATACACTCTTGTTTGGTCTGGTATAGCTGGAAAAATTACAGCTTCTTCACCCTTCAACTGAAGATCTGAGCTGCATAAAATGTAGTCCTATTGTCTAGCTTGAATTGACTGAAATGCTTCAGGTTGAAAAAAAACACACTCAACATTTTTTTCATATTTTAGGCACTTTTACTGCAGTATTTTTCAAATAATTAAAATTAAAAGAAATTCAGATCTCTGTCCACCAGCTCATAACCACATAGCCCACTGGTGCCCTAGGAACCTTTTGAAGCATGATGGAAACTCTGGCAAAGTAAGCATATGCCATTCATGTGGAACCTTTAAGTAGTTCCCTAGGAAAAGACCACCAGAGAAGTTCCTATGAGGAGGAGCTGGAGGACGGTCATAGCACTATACTTCAGCATGCTATGCACTTGGATAGTCAATCAACCAGAAACTGAATTGGAACTCACTGCTGACCATGATCTTCGCAGGAAAAATCAAGAAAGGTTTAAATTCCATCATCATTTTTTATTGTCCTGTGAACAGTGTGGTCAGAGTACAAGCAAATGCAGAATGCTTCCAAACTCTGCATTGCTAACAGCACGGAATTTATTTGATTGTACTTTTTTGTAAGGTGTTGATGACCAATACAGGTCAAAGACAAAGGTTGTGGAGAGTTTGCCAAAGGAAAAAAAAAATGCTATTATCTTGAAATTAAGAGTTTATGCTTGAGCTACAGTGGCCACACAGTGGTGTAGCGGTTAGCATGTCAGCTTCACATCAAGAAGATCTTGGGTTCAAATCCCAAGCTGTGTAGAGTTCTCCCCATGATGATGTGGGACTTTATTTTTCAGGTCCTCCAGTATGTTGGTCTGGCTTTGGTTGGTTCGGGATGTACCTGTCTTTGCTGTCAATGTTGGCTGAGATAGGTGCCAGCCTCTCAGCAACTGTAATAGGATAAAACAGTTGAGATAATGAATGAATAAATTCATGTGATATGATTATGTATCAATCCCAAACAACCAGGTTGCTGCATCATCTTTCCCTTTTTTTTTTTTTTTTTCACTGAACAGCTTGCCAGAGTGTAACAGAGCAACACAGTCAAACATCCACTGATACTCACATTTACACCTAGGGACAATGGAAAGTAGCCATTTAGCCTAGTGTGCATGTCCTTGAATTGTGGGAGGAAGGAAACTCATGCAAGCACAGGGAGGACCTTCTTTCCATGAGGTGGACATGCCATCTACTACACCACCGTGCCTCCATGTGGTCACTTTCATGAAAATGATGTAATCTTTTCATCAAGTCTTCACTTGCTTCATTCCTTCATTTTCTGAGACTGCTTAATATTAATAAGTTTGACCGCTTAATCCTAATATTGGTCACAGGGAGGCTGGCACCCATCCCAGCTAACTCCAGGCAAGGAGTACACCCTGGACAGCTCACTAGGCCATCATAGGGTGGAAACAAACTGACAGCTATACAGCCCACTTTTGCCGAAGGTCAGCAATGGTTCTTTTTCATGAACCTCACACCATTGACAGTGAGCAACATGGCCAACCTTTGACAACCCAGTGGGCTGCACTGGGGGGACAGCGACAACCTGTTGAGAGTGGGGCTTGAACCCCTAACCATAGGATCAGTGATCCAGCACGTTACCACCAGGCCACCACTGCTCATTCACGTTCTCGCTCATTTGCCAAACTGCTTCATCCTGCTTGTGTAGGGCTGGTGGCGTAGTAGTTAGGGTGCTACACTCATGATTGGGAGGTTGTGTGGTCAAATCCCAGTTATACCCCCACTGTACTAAACCCCCTGGGAAAAGTCTTAACCACAAGTGTGCCTCTGGTCACCCAGCAGTATAAATGGGTAGGTAGGAAGGTAACCTGCCATGGACCAGTGTCCCATCCAGGAGGAGTTGAACACCTGGTCGCTTCACGCTATGGAAACCGGGGATGAGCCACTAGGCTTGGGTGTAAAAAGCCCAACAGACTTTAACTTTACCTTCATTCTGCTTGGGACACAGGGATGCTGGAGCCTATTTCAGCCAACAGTGGACAAAGGTGATCTGCATCCTCAACAGCTTTTCAGACGATGACAGTGTCAACAACGAATTATCCTAAAGTGTCTTTGTACTGTTAGATGAAACCAGATGACCCAGAGGAAACCCATGCAAGTCCACGGATTTATATGCAAACTCCACACAGAAACACTCTCACCTGGGTCATTCTAGCTGTGAGGTGGGCATTCTAACCACTATGTCATTGTAATGCCAATAATAAAAAAAAAAGATTATCAAATTAAATACGGTCTAGAACTTATACCCATCCTTAAGGAAAAGGAGTGTTTACTTTGTACTAGTAGACTGTTACAAGGAGTTCACAGGAAGTGATTTTTTTCCACTGTATGTCTTCCCCTCTCCATATTGTTCCCTTTTCAAATCAACACCTCTGCAAAATAATGTTCCAGTTCATTCATTTGGAAGATGGGAATTTTTGTACAAGTTGGTGGTAATGCGACAGACACATTTCAGAGGTATTTTTACCAAATTGAGGCTGTTCAGTGTTGGAATACATTATTTTATTATGCGTGATAATACAATTACTTCTTTATACACCTGCATCACTAATAGGAGCTAAAGGGCTCTATTATTCCTTATTTCTTTGCTATTCTCCATATTTCATTAGACACCGTTGTGTTTGTTTAAATTCAGCAAAGGTGTACCAAATCTCAAAGGCTATTGGCGGTTAGATGATGTAGTCAAGTGTTTCAACATGACATCGCTGTGACTTCCTGTTTTAAAAGAACATACATCAATGGTTTAACAACGGAAAAAACTCAGAACACTCTTACTCATTTGCCAAGCTGCTTCGTCCTGGAATCTTAGCCAACACTGAGAACAGCTCGCGAGACCATCACAGGGCCAATACATGCATCCATTCCCACTTACATTCACATATTGGTGTAATTGCAGAACAGCTAATTAGCCTAACGTGAAGTTATTTTTGGATTCTAGGAGGAAATCAGAGTACCTGGAAAAAACCCAGTCAAGCAATTGGAGTGCATACAAACTCCACACAGAAATGTCCTCGTCAAGCCCTGGACTCAAACCCAGGACATTTTTGCTGTGAGGTAGATGCGCTAACCACTACGCCACCCTGCTGCCCACAGTCAGACCTTTCGTTGGGATTTTAAAAGTACATGATGTTCAGCATTCAATCATTTTCTAAACTGCTTAATCCTAATTGGGGTCACAGGGAGGCTGGCGCCCATCTCAGCCGACTTTTGATCATTGCAGAATGGACATGCGATTGGGGCCTACTATTGACAAAAGTCAGCAATTGTTCTTTTGCCTGTATGACATGTAATAGACTTTGAGAACCCATTTAGCTGCACTGGAGAGACAGCAGTGACAACTGTTGATCGTGGGACTTGAACCTGCAACCTCGGAATCGGTAATACAGGAACTTAGAACTGGACTACCACTGCTCCTGGTACACAGCATTCTCGGCAAAATATTTGAATAAGGCTGCAAATGGTGTACACCTGATAGCACAAATATAGCAAAAAGGAAAAAATAGAGTTAAGCTGCTTAGGCTGCTGCCCCCACGGCCCGACTCCGGATTCGGTGGAGGAAGATGATGATGATGATGATGATGATGATGATGATGATGAACTACATCCATAAACAGGTATGCAATCAGACAAAATATATGTCATTAACGTACGAAGAGACACCGATGTTATGGTCAAATCTAGAATTTTAAATACAAAGAATCCATTAATAATAAACACAAGGAATGTTTTTCCCCTCTAATTATTACAATACAATTAGAAGCTAATGATGATTATCTTGACCCATGACCTCATCCGTCCCTTGAATCTGGAGTTGGTTCATGCTGAAAGCGCTATTCAGCTCCTAATGAAGCAGGCACTCATTTCCAACACGCTCTCAGAGTTTACTTTTTTCCTTTCATGGACATATTTTCCTCGCAGCTTGTTTTGCAGCCCACACGTCTCTTTCCGAATGGTGCACGGCTGGCGTCACTCCTTAGCTGACTTATTCAACTTTCTGCCAACTCCTTTTCGCACACTGGAAATTTGCATTAATTAACCAGACTCCGAGAAGCTGCATGATTCTCGCGGCAAGATGAATGCCTCCGAAAGAGAGAGAGAGAGAGAGAGAGAGAGAGAGAGAGAGAGAGAGAGAGAGGGAGGGAGACCCCCCATCACCACCACCACCACCACCACCACCACCACCTCACCACCAAACACTGGAAGTAAATAAACATTGTCACCTCAGCTCCCGTCGGAAGTGGGAAATTGAGTAGAGCGAGTGCCGCTTCTCAAACACAACACATATCGCTGTTTTTTTTCTTTTTTTCTTTTTTGAAACACGTTTAAACTGTCACGCCGTAGAGCTTTGGGGTCGCATGCACCCATGAGGCTTTGCATGAAAACACACAGATGATGACTTTATTTTATGCGCGTGGAATGTCATGCTTCTCTGGCAATGTGTGATAACAAAAATGTGAGCATTTAAGTCATAATTTCTTTGCCTTCCTGCACATTTTCCACTTGCAGCCTTTCGTTGGTCTATAGCACAGGTAAATGTATTACCCCTGGGGGCAACTTGGTACTGCAGTGGCATCTAACAATGAACACACTGCCTGGGGTATCTGTAGACTCCCCTATAGACTTAATTCCCATTGGCGAAATTATTAACATCCCTCTCAGTTACACATTATAAGCGATTAGCCAGCATATACCCTATTCAAGCACTTCATTAGAATGAAAGGGCTGCTTGAAACCCCGTTTCATGCATGATTGCCCTGTTACGCAGTACGTCATGACTGCAAAGGCGCAAACACTCTAAATGTGCACTTTGCTGATGAAATCTCGGAAAATCACCACCTTGATTACCGACTCACTCATTTGCCAAACCACTTAATCCTATTGTGGTCATGGGTCAGCTGGAGCCTATGTCAGCCGACCCAAACAAAGGCTTTTTGGCCGCGAGGCAGACATGATAACCACTTGGGCCACCATACAGTATTGTATTAGCTTGACATGACATTGTAATTAATGCTACTTGTGGTCTGGCATTATCATATTGAAAAATGCAAGGTCTTTTCTGAAAGAGACGGCGTCTGGATGGGAGCATATGTTGGCCGAGAACCTGAATATACCTTTCTGCATTGACTGTGACTTTCCAGATGTGCAAGCTGCCCATGCCACACGCACTCATGCAACCCCATACCATCCCAGATGCAGGCTTCTGAACTGAATGCTGATAACATGCATTTGAGTTGTCCTTGTCCTCTTTAGTCCGGATGACATGGCGTCCCACTCTTCCATAAAGAACTTTGAATCATGATTCGTCTGACCACAGAACGGTTTTCTACTTTGCCACACTCCATTTTAAATGACCCCTGGCCTAGAGAAAATGCTTGCGCTTCTGGGTCCTGTTCAGAAATGACTTCTTGTTTGTACTGTAGAGTTTCAGCTGGCAACGGTGGATGGCACGGTGGATTGTGTTCACCAACAATGGTGTCTGGAAGTATTGCTGAGCCCATTCTGTGAATTCCTTTACAGTAACATTCCTGTTTGTGGTGTGGTGAAGTTTAAGGGCCCGAAGATCACGGGCATCCAGTATGGTTTTTCAGCCTTCACCATTACGCACAGAGATTGTTCCAGCTTCTCTGAATCTTTGGATGATGTTCTGCACTGTAGGCGATTACAACTTCAAACTCTTTGCAAACACCTTTCTGATATTGCTCCACTATCTTTCTGAGCAACACTGGAGGGATTGATGATCCTCTACCCATCTATGCTTCTGAGAGACACTGCCACTCTGAGAAGTTCTTTTTATACTCAGTCATGTTGCCAATGGACCTCATTACTTTTAATTGGTCTTCCAGCTGTTTGTTATAAGTGCAATTGACTTTTCTGGCCTCTTATTGCTACCTACTCCAACTTTTTTGAGATTTGTTGACACCATGAAATTTAAAATCAACATATTTTCCCTTAAAATTATACATTTTTTTCAGTTTAAACTTTTGACCCTGTCATCTATGTTCTATTCGGAATAAAATAATGAAATTTGGCACTTCCACATCATTGCATTCAGTTTTTATTCACAATTGGTATTGTGTCCCAGATTTTTTGGAATCCAGTTTGTATATTTTGGAACAGACTTCCCAGGTTCAAGGCTGATTCATTTCCGGTCAAACTTATATGTTCAAAAAGGTGTGTGTGTGTGTGTGTGTGTGTGTGTGTGTGTGTGTGTGTGTGTGTGTGTGTGTGTGTGTGTGTGTGTGTGTGTGTGTGTGTGTGTGTGTGTGTGTGTGTGTGTGCACGCACACGCGTGCCATGTATCAGAACAGAATCAGTACTCTGTTGGTGGTAAAGGGGAACACGAGGTTACAATGTACAATGTTCAGAACTTGATCAATATAAACAGAGGAAAGACTTTGTATATTAATACACACTGATCAGACATAACTTTAAAACCATTATTCACACTGACAATTGAAGTGAATAACATTGATTATCTCCTTCCACTGGCACCTGCCGTGCACTCAGTGCGTGAAGTTGATGCATCGGACGCATACGGAAGTTGAAGGACCTTGACATCCTGGAATTGTTAAACGACTGGAACTATTCATTGGCAAAATGTCTTATAGGGAGTTTCTGGAATGAGAAGGTAAGTTTTTACTAAAGCTGATAACACTGCCATTGGTTCTTGACGCTCAGTGCATGTGGAGGGCGAAGGTCTGGTCTGAACGCATGTCGGGTCTGAAAATTCTGAGCATTCTTGAAGTGCATGTTCAAACAGTCTATCTTTGTTCTGACATGCCTTTGTGATTCTCAGCTCCAAGCATTATCATTAACCAGCCCCCACCCACACCCACACCCACACACACCCACACCCACACACACCCACACCCACACCCACACACACCCACACCCACACACACCCACACACACACACACACACACACACACACACACACACACACACACACACACACACACATACACTCACATATCTCTAATGTAAAATTCAAATCATGAGCGGCGCCATTACCTAAATATTTCGCCAACAGCGATCACTTTATGAGTGTAAGCACTCACGAATATGCAAACCCTTTACTTTCGAAACACAGTTAAACTACATGGAAGAATTGATTTCTGTTTCCTGTCCGTGATTTGCTTCAACCCTTGATTGAATAAATGGACGTTTTCTAGGCTTAATAAAACAGCCACTTGCGCTTCATTTGTAATAATGGCCTGCAGACAGAGGAAGGTTTTGGGACACGCTCAGCAGCAAAGAGTGTAAAAACACAATGACCTGACTGACAAACAAAAGTGGCTGCCTTCCTAAAAACGAGGAGCTGGAGAGACGGGAACGAGGGCAAATCAATACGGAGCTTAAAGAAGTAAAGGTGGGGTGGGAGAAGATGTGTGAAGATTACCGAAGCTTTCTCTCTGTGTGATGTGCTCTGTATCTAAATAATAAAAAAAATGTACAGATCCTCATTATAGGGCGCTGGATCGCTGCTCCAAAGTTTGGGGGTTCGAGTCCCACTCTCCACAAGATTGTCACTGTCCCCCCCAGTGCAGCTAACTGGGTTATCAAAGGCCTGGCATGTCTCTCACTGTCTATGGTGTCAGGCATGTAAAGGAACCATTGCTGACTTACGACAAGAGGAGCTGCAGAGCCGTAGGCGTGTTTTCACCCTGCGATAGCCTGGCGAGCTGTCCAGGGTGTACTCTGCCCTCACCCGGAGTCAACTGGGATGAGCACCCTCCTCCTCGCGACCCTAGGATTTAGCGGTTACAGAAAATGAACTGAACAGATCCTCACCGAGTCAAAGTTTTTAATGTCTGCTAACAGCTGGAAGATTCTGGATTCGAGTCCCACTTTTGGGCGTTTCTATGTCGAGTTTGCGTGTTCTCTCCGTGTTTGTGCGGGTTTTCTCTGGGTACTCCGGTTTCCTCCTACAGTCCTAAGACATGTACGATACATTAATTAGCTGTTCCAAAAAGTCCCTAGGTGTGGATATGAGTGTGACTGGTTGTGTGGGGCCCCCTGTCTTCACCCTGTCTCGGCTGAGATAGACTCTAGCCTCCCCGTGACCCTAATAGTATCAACAAATCAGTGTATCAACAAATAAGTGAAGTGATGAGTGCGTGCTTATAATCACATGGGTAAGTCAAACACGTGACAAAATATGGATGGCTGGATGTGACATAATTCATGCTGTGTGATGGAGGTCCCTTGGATGAGTGCTCATTTAATTAAAGACGACATTCGCTTCATTTTCTAAGCTGCTTCATCCTAATTAGGGTCACGGAGAGGCTGAGGCCTAACTCATTCGACTCTGAGCAAGATGGGGTTCGCCCTGAACATCTCACCAGGCCATTACTGGGCTACTAGAGGTGGCATGGTGGCTTAGTGGTGAGCATATTCACTTCAGTGCAAGAAGGCCTGGGTTCGACTCCCAGCTCAGGCGTTTCTGGGTGGATGTTCTCCCTGTGCTTGTTTATGGGGTTTCTCCAGGTACTCCGGTTTCCTCCCATAGTCAGAAAACATGCAGAAGTTAAACATGTGAGTGTGGCCCTGCAATGGCTGGGCGAGCTAGCCAGGGTGTACCCAGCCATTTATTTTTCGCGCAGTGGTGGCTCAGGTGGTTAATATTCTGGCTTACTGATCCAAAGGTCAAGGGTTCAAGTGCCAGTGCTGTCAAGCTGTCACTATTGGGCCCTTGGGCAAGGCCCGTAACCCTCAAGTGCTCAGGGGTATAAAAATAAAATGCAATCCGCGCTGGATAAGGGTGTCTGCAAATGTATGTAAATGTATGTAAATGTATTTAAATGTAATACACACACAACCAATGACACTCACTGTCCGACATGTGAGCAATTTGGAACAGCCAATTAGCTTACAATGCGTGTTTCTGGACTGTAGAAGGAAACCAGAAACATCTGAGCCCAGGAATCGAACCCAGACCATCTTGTTGTGGCGCGGATGTGCTAGACGCCGCGCTCATTCTTAATTTCCTTAAAAAAGTAATCTGAAACGAAAAAAGAAAGCAAACACATGTTGTAGAACAACTTTCTCGCTTCAGTTTCTCATGTTTCCAGATATTCTCGCAGACACACACTTACACTCCCAGCTTCCACACAGCACGCCCGATGCCCAAAAGAACCGTATTAAATTACCATTGTCTGACTCTGTATTTTATTTCAAAGTGATCCCATTACTTTGCAGCCTCTGAACAATTATAAATCCATTGAGCACATTCATGGCCTCAAATGAACTGGAACCGGAGACGGGACGCTCTCCTGTCTCTCGTCGGCCTCCTGTCTCCATCAAAAGTGCCACACGCTCTTCCCCTTCTGCTAAAAGGACGGAGAAAAGAAGGAAGCTGGATCGGCTCGTGTAATAAAATCTTTTTTCATAGCCAGCCAATGATTTTCAGCCTTGATTGCACGATCCATTCATTTGGCTTCCACGTGTGCTAGGATTACTGTACACGGAGTCAGGAAGTCAAAAGCAGGCCACCGGGAAGATTTTATTTACTTTGGAAAGCAGACAGCTCTTTACTTTGAAATAATTCACGGATGACGTTCAGGCTTTGTGAGCGGCCTTTCAAAACCGGCGGAGCTGATGCTAAGTGGCGTAATGGAAATGCTGCTTTCTGAGAACAGAAAGGAGATTAATCGAAAGAAAATGACAGAAAAAGGGAAAGTGCACCTGCTTTTTAATCAACCTGAGGTTCTTTAATGTGCGGGCTGAAAAATCCATCTGTGACTGATATCAGAGCTTCAAATTCAATGTCTTTTATGTTGCAGTTTATTGTTTTGTGGTTTTTTTTCTTTTTTTCTATTACTCTCTCTCTCTCTAGCTGTGTGTGTGTGTGTGTGTGTGGGTGTGTGTGTGTGTGTGTGTGTGTGTGGTGTGTGTGTGTGGTGTGTGTGTGTGTGTGTGTGTGTGTGGTGTTTTGGATCAAGGCAGGGGTTCGGACACTGCCAGGACACACACTGTTATGTCCATCTGTATGACAGCCCCCAGTGCAGGTCTCTCACCTACACAATCACCTCTAAATAATGGAGCAGGGACAAAGAGAGAGGAACCACGGTGTGCTCCGCCCCCTCTCTCTTCTCTCTCTCTCTCTCTCTCTCTCTCTCTCTCTCTCTCTCTCTCTCTCTCTCTCTCTTTCTCACTCTCTGTTTTTCTCGCACACACACACACACACACACACACACACACACACACACACACACACACACACACACACACACACACATTGCCAGAGGGATATGCCATTGCCTGGTCCAGCTGGAAAAAGAGAGCAGTTTAGCAAGCAGCCAAGAGACAGGTGGAAGAGTTTCAGGACCTTTATATGGGATTTGACCCCTGATGTGCTTCTGTTTAGTGTTGCAGCTCCATGGCATTTACTTTGCTTTATTATAAGATATAACTTCTGATGATGATGATTATTATTATTATTATTATTATTATTATTATTATTATTATTATTATTATTATTTTTAATTTTTTAATTTTTTTTTTTTATTATTATTATAGTCACATCTGAGTGGTCAATTTTGAACTATAGTGGTCTATTGTCTGTTCATAGTGGTCCATTATTATTGGGACGCTTTATAAGGATTCTGCGAGTCTCTTGTAGGGAAAGTCATACCAACCAGTGTGTGATGCAACAACCAAGAATCAAGAGGATGCTCTTCCTACGAATTGTCAGAAGAAACCTGCCATTCTTCAGCCACGACGTATGGCATGAAAGCCTTGAGGGGTCCATCATCCAAGGCAAAGGGAAGGGTACCCACAGAAGGAGAAGACCCTGGGATGTAGTCCGCATCAGACTTCCCAACTGGCACAGTGGTGTATATCCATCAATCCACATATATCCATACATATATCCACATATATCCAACCCCTATATCCACACAGTGGCTTAACAGAGACAGAACTTCATAGTCCACTGCTACGGTGCACATCATTACCACAAACAACATTTCACAATGTCGTCTTAAAATATTTTCTGAATCAATATTTTGTTGCTATCTGTAAGTAACTCCTTCCAGATGATTTAAAACTCTTTTGCTGAGTATCCTGATCTATGTGTCAGGGTTAATCTCTCAATGATGCCCAGCTCACTACATCACCCGTGACATAATACGTTTTTCTGCAATCTACATTAGAGCAGCTCTCCTGCCGGATCGGATCAGATGGACCAGCGTGTATGAATGAGCCCTGAACACCTATGGCCTTTTCACTGGCCTGTGCTCAGTATAATCCACAAATGCTCATCGTCATGGGAAATACGTGGAGCACAGGTACTGATCATTACCAGTTCACGGAACTTAGCGTTGTTTGTGTTATTACTATAGAAACCACAGATGAAGAACAAAACACATTAAAAACCAAATACATGGAAACCTGTGGTTTGTCTTGTGCTTCAAACTACAGTCAGAGCTGCTGTTCGTCTTCTGACCAATCAGAATTGAGAATTAATATGCTGTGCTATCCGCCTACACCCTGCAAGTTCAGCAGAAAAAAAAAATAGGTCTATATAGTAACAGTACAGCTCAATCCTCACCCCCACCCCCCAGGTCCAATATAAATGTGCCCTCAAAGGTAAAACAGTCCCTAAAGTCCAATTATGTACCTTTTTGAGGTGCACTACATCCTCGATGTCCTTGAGGCTACCAGCACAGTGCCAGACTTTTATATTCTGAAAGGTTGAGTTAAATGGCAGGGTTAGTGTTTTAGCTTTTTCGCTTCATCCTTATAAAAACCAAATCAAAGCCTAACCATTTTATCCATGAAAACAGATTTAGAGCTATAGGAAGACAAGGCTAATGGACCCGTTGTCAGCCGATGGTCTTTATGGGACGAGCAGTGTGTTTTTTTATGACATGCTTGCAAAGCCATATTTAACACCATTATTGATTCAAACTTCTTTCATTAATCCTCCTGACATTTTATAATTAAACTCATTTCCATGTTTCCGATAGAAAGACAATTAGCAAATACAGGGATCCCTCACTTTCCGCGGTTAATGGGGACTGAGACACCGATGCGACTGATGAATTCTGCAAACTAGGATTGACCCCCTGACTGACGTACTGTATACGTACATGTACATGTGTATATAATATCAATAAATACACTTTCAACACTATAAATGCTTATAATAACAATTAAACATTCAAAAATAATGCAGAAGATATAAATAAAATATAAATACACACATACAGACACGCACCTCACAAAAAAAAAAAAAAAAAAAAAAGTCGTTTTGTTGGGGGGTTTTGGGTTGTTTTTTTTTTAATTATTATTATTTATTTATTTATTTTTGCATAATTGGCCTTGTTTTGCGGCATTTAACTTAACTTTTCCCTTATTTTTCCTTATTTTCCCTTAATTTCCGTAGTTTTTAAATTTTCGATGAATATTTTTGAAAAACCCGCGACTGAAGCCACAGAAACTGAAGCATGAAGTAACAAGGGATCACTGTACCTCAGTACTGTTCTTCAAAATATTGTCATTTATCTGAATTTGTAAAGAAAATGATTCACTGACTCATTCCCCAGTGTATTAAAGAAAGAGAACAGAAGTACTCATGAAGAAAACGATTCACTGATTCAATTCTAATTCCTTGAAAAAAAAAACCTCGGATGATTCAGTGATTAAAACATCATCTACTGCGTGACTCTCATTAATTCTCAATGGCTCATTTTTTGTTCATCTGTAACCGCTTAATCCTAATTAGAGTCACGGGGAGGCTGGAGTCCAGCCCAGCCGACTCCGGGCGAGGGCAGAGTACACCCTGTACAGCTCACCAGGCCATCGCAGGGTGGAAACACGCTGACGACTTTGTAGCTCCTCTTGTAGAAAGTCAGCGATGGTTCTTTTACATGAACCTCTCACCATAGACAGTGAGAGACATGGCCGGCCTTTGATGACCCAGTTAGCTGCACTGGGGGGACAGCGACAACCTGTAGTGAGTGAGGCTTGAACCCTCGACCTTTGGATCAGTGATCCAGCACCATTATCACCAGGCCACAACTGTCCATGACTCATTTTGTATTTATTAATCGTACTACTAGGGCTGCGGTAAAGCTGAAACCTATCTGAGCAAACACTGGCTGAAAGCGTTTACATGGAAAAGCTTGCCAGACCACCATAAGGCAACACACACACACAACCATTTACACAAACATCCACACCAAGGGCGAATTCAGATCAGCCAAATTAGCTTACTGTGCACGCGTTCGGATTGTAGGAAGAACCAATGAGTTTTGTATCAAGTGATGGTCCCAAAGCTCAGCACCATTATGTGACAGTCAGTGCTAGAGCGTAATAAACCTACAATTAATGGCATGATTAGCTTAAGCACAGACAACAGTACTACAACAAGATAAATTAGTTATGTGCGTAAAAAGTTCGAGAAACAAACTGAACCAAGTAGGATTTTAGTAATTGTTGTTTTATAGTTAATGCCATGTAATATATGTGTGTTCATTTTGAGGGAACACTGTAGCTTTGGGGTCATTAGCTACCATTTCCTCGTTTCTAGTAATTTCTAGCTGTCTATTTTATAGTGACAATCATCAGGCTAGAACTTAGACAAGCTGTTGCATTGTTCCGACCCGGTCTAGGTCGGACCGTATCATACATGTAAACAAAAGAAATACAACTGCTGTTCCGTGGTGTTCTCTTCTTTACTTATATTTTTCGTGACAGTTCCTTCAGAAGGCGGCCAGGTCAAAAAAATAAACAAAGCCCCTTTACCTTTAAATGAGCAATCCGACTTCCATGCGCCAAGAAAAAGCAAACAAACAAAAAAAAAGCATTGTGGCTTCCCTCACTCCATAGCCAACTCAAAACCAGGACAAGAGGTGGGAAAATAAATCGCACCGGCTTCCTACTAACTGTTAGCCAATGAATATACAGGGATTCCTCGCCACTTCACGCTTCAATTCATACGGCTTCAGTGCATCGTGCTTTTTTTTCTTCTTCAATTCATCTAATTAAGAAATAAGGAAATTAAAGAAGAATAGGGGAAAAAGTTAAGGAAAATGCCACAAACTAAGGACAATTATGCAAAAAAACCCCAAACAAACAAAAACAAAACAAAACAAAAAAACCAACTGAAAACCTCTCATCAAAACTACTGCATTTTTATGTGAGGTGTGCATCTGAGTGTGTGCGGCACGTCTGTATGTGTGTATATTTATATTTTGTTTACATCTTATGCATTATTTTTGAATGTTTAATTGTAATTATAAGCATTTACAGTGTTGAATATGTATTTATTGATATTATATACACATAGACTTGCACATATATGTCAGTCGGGGTCGATCCTACTTCGCGAAATTCAGCAGTTGCGGGGGTGTCTCGGTCCCAATTAACCGCGGAAAGTGAGGGATCCCTGTATATTAAAAAGTATCAATACAATATATACAAAGTCAACAATCAGATATTGGGGAACCAACATAAACAGAGTCAACACAAGGCGCACGGTCATACACAACAGCACGAGAAATGACAAAATCAGAAAAGGCGGCACAGACACTGCCAAACACAGAGGAGACAACTCACACCCTGAACTCTGATTTGTCTGCTTTTTAAAAACACAACCGGAATCACCAATCACCAACCAGGAGGTGGGGCCAAGTTTCAGGTCATCCACCTAAGACATGGACAGGATTCAGTTCCATGATCTTGGACCAACAGATGAGAGGAAACAAAACAGGGACGTAACATACTTATTTTAAACCGGAACCAACCCAAGTTGGGGGGAGGGGAGAAGGGGAGAGGGGGAGGGGGAGGGGGTTGGGGCTGCCGGAGCCTAACAGTTTTGGAACTGAAAGGTCACTGGTTCGATTCCTGAACCAGCAGGAAAAAAAAGTGTAGCGGTGGTGGAGTGAGCGGCACCTTCCCTTCCTCCACATAATTGGATGAAGTGCCCTTGAGCAAGGCACCCAACTCCCAACTGCTCTCCGGCACTTCCAACGTGTGTAGCAACCCACTGCTCAGTGTGTGTATGTGTGTGTGTGTGTGTGTGTGTGTGTGTGTGTGTGTGTGTTTTCACTGTTTACATGTGTGTGCTCACTGTTTACATGTGTGTGTGTGTGTGTGTGTGTGTGTGCTCACTTTGGATGGGTTAAATTCAGAGGAAATAATTTCCTTTGCTGAATAATACATACAGTGATACCTCTGCTCACGAACATAATTGGTTCCCAGAAAGTGTGTGTGAGGCGAAAAGTTCGTCTTCCGAACATTTATTTCCCATAAGAAACCATTAAAATGAGAATAATCCGTTCCCAGGTCCCCATAAAACATAATTTTCTACTAAATAAACCTTAAAACTACACAAAAATATACCTTATTTTATGTATAATAAATGTGCTCTTGTATTGTAATTAAAGAAATAAACTGTACTGTATAATAAAGTCGTTTTATTTACCTTTGTGATGGTAGTTGATGGCTTGATGGAATGGAGTGGGAGGAGGAGGGGGGGAGTGGGAGGAGGAGGGGGGGGTGGGAGGAGGGAGGGAGGGAGGGCGTTACTGTTTGGAAGGAGTGTTTGGAAACGCCTACTGTTTGGAAACACCCTTAGCCACACACGCACCCTTAATAGCTTCCTTGTTCTTAAGGATGGTGGTAGACTTAGCGTACTGGTAGTGGGATGCTGAGTCACACAAACGCACACCTCGTTCGTGTTTTTCAATGATCTCCGCCTGTGGTGGGGTCTTTTTCGGTCCCATAATAGCAAAAGTACACTCAATATGGTCCAAAATGTCTATCAAACACAAACCACTTCCGCATTCAAAGAAAGGGGTGTGACGAACTGTGACGCCGTGAGCGTGCGTCAGCTTCTCGTGGCCGCCACCGTGGCGCTGTTCGACAGCGTGGTTTGATTCGTCCGCCGAAAACTAGTTCGTCAGCAGAGACAATATGCTCGCAAATTTAATGTTCTTGAGGCGAAAAGTTCGTGAGCTTAAGCGTTCGTCAGCGGAGGTTTTACTGTATATCAAAAAAATAAAAAATAAAAAACAACAATCAAACAACAAAAAAAAAACCCTTCTGTCTGAACTTCTACTATTACACAATATCATCCCCAAAATGTCCACTCATAAATATCCTCCGAATAATGAGCAACGTGTATATTAAAAATATCAAAGTCCCATTAGCAATGTGAATGGGTCGTTTAGAGAAAACGTTTCCTAATAAATGCTGCTTCTTACCAAGGACATAGAAAAAAATAAAAATCCCTCAAGCATGACCACCACCACCTAAAACAGCCTTGATTAATATTAGTTGTCACTACAAACTGTGTCACCCTGTAAGGATTTACCCACCATGACTGCTAGCACAGTCCTGACAGGAGGCCTGAGGGAGAAGGGCTAGCATGTGGGAGCGCAGACCTAGCCTTGTACACAGATCACGAAACATGATGATGAAAATCACAGTGAGTATGAGAGCACAGCATCCACACCTGATGAATAAAATCTCATCGTCACTTACAAAAATACAAGACATCCAAGAGAATCAAGGTCCAACACTGTTATTCGGTCCTGTCTTAAAAACAGGATGCAGGATTTACTGGCAGATATTTAAACGCTGCCTGCAAGCATCAGTGTGACTCATTTCTTCCCACAAGTGATAGGAAAAACCACACCCAGAGATTAACCTTCAGGAAATAAAATTATCCCAGACCTTAAAAACCCATTGAAAACCAAATCTCTAATTTACTCAGCAACTAGAAGAGGAAACAGTTCTGATTTCTTCCCGAAGGTCAACAGCCACATAGTTCAACCTGGAGAGATTATAATCGTGGCACGGATCCTCGTCAAACCAAAGTTCTCATCAACTACAAGGCAGGAAACATCCCAACCACAAATGAGCATTAAGAAAAGCCACACCATCCCTGGCGCCATCAAGAATAACCAATTAGCACATGTATTCACGTCAGAGCAGTTAGCAGTTAGCATAAAAGGAATCTGTTTACAACTCGCACTAGAATCCTGCAGACATCTCATTACACTAACTGTCTTAAAAACTCATTAAATATCACAGAATAAAAGTTTAAAAACTGTACCGGTCGTGTGCTTAGCTTGTAGGCCAGTTGTGGCCCAAGGGTAAGGTGCTGAATCACCAATCCTAAGGTTAGGAGGGATAGTGAGTATATTGGTAGTAGGATGCTGATGTTGGAACTACCAGGCAGAAGGCCTAGAGGAAGACCAAAGAGAAGATTTGTGGATGTGGTGAAGGAGGACAGGAAGGTAGTTGGTGTAAGAGAAGAAGATGCAGAGGATAGCGTGAGATGAAGGCAGTTGATTCACTGTGGCGAACCCTGAAGGGAACAGCCGTAAGGAAAAGAAGAAGAAGAAGAAGAAGAAGAAGAATATGGAGAAGATTGGGAGGTTCAAGCCCCACTGTCAATGGCTGTCATTGCTTCTTCCCAGTGCAGCGAACTGGGTTATCAAAAGCCGGCCATGTCTCTCACTATCTGTGGTGAGAGGTTCATGTAAAAGAACCATTGCTTCTTCTTTTCCTTTCGGCTGTTCCCTTCAGGGGGCGCCACAGCGAATCATCTGCCTCCATCTCACCCTATCCTCTGCATCTTCTTCTCTTACACCAACTACCTTCATGTCCTCCTTCATCACATCCATAAATCGTCTCTTTGGTCTTCCTCTGGGCCTTCTGCCTGGTAGTTCCAACCTCAGCATTCTACTACCAATATACTCACTATCCCTCCTCTGTACATGTCCAAACCATCTCAATCTAGCCTCTCTGACTTTGACTCCAAAACCTCTTACATGTGCTGTCCCTCTGATGGGCTCATTCCTGATCCTATCTATCCTCGTTACTCCCAAAGAGAACCTCAACATTTTCATCTCTGCTACCTCCAGCTCTGCCTCCTGTCTTTTCCTCAGTGCCACTGTTTCTAAACCATACAACATCGCTGGCCTCAACACCGTCTTGTACACTTTTCCATTCATTCTTGCCGATATCTTCCTATCACACATCACACCGGACACTTTTCTCCAACCATTCCAACCTCTGCCATTGCTACCATTGCTGAGTTTCACAAAGAGGAGCTGTGTACCTGTCAGCGTGTTTCCGCTCTGAGATGACCTGGTGAGCCGTCCAGGGTGTACTCTGCCCTGGCCTATAGTCGGCTGAGATGTGCGCCAGCCTCCCCTCGACCCTAGTTGGGATTAAGCGGTTCAAGAAATGAATGAATATGCCGAGTTTTTTCCTTTGCACACAGATTAGCAAAGCAATTAGCTACAATCTCAGCTACTTAATCAAAGGGTTATTTTTCTTCATAATCCTTTCGACAGTCAGACATTGTATGGACAAATTAAAAATAGCAGTTAAATGTTTTTTTGTTTTTTTTTCTTGTAGTTGAGCTGAGAATGAGAGGAAGTTGTTCAAAACTAGCACTGCATGGAAACTCACAAACACCTAATTAAGCTAACAAGCAGAAAACATATCTGACAACATAGTAATGAATGTGGTTGGTTGTTTTGTTTTGTTTTTTATTTATTTTAGGCTATGTGCAAGCTTTGTTGACAGAGGACCAACGATAGTATTAGTTACATAGAGTACGCGATTCAAAATGCTAACAGTTGACAACAAAATCTGACGTCTTAGTAAATGAGAATATCTTGAACATGGCCAGTTTTTTCTAGTTTCTTTCCAATTTAAACAATAAATAAAACTCTTCCTGGATATTTTAAGCTTTTTATTTTCTTGTTCTATTGGCAGATGATATCCATCCATCCAAAATGTGAATATCCTTTCATCCACCTATCAATTTTTTTCTACGTATCCAAGTTCTGCCATGAAACCTCGTCTCAGCTGGAGGTGCCCAGAACTCCCCTGCAGGGAGGTGACCAGGAAGCATTCTAATCAGATGCACAAACTACCTCAACGGACTCGTTCAAGGCAAAGAAGCAGCGGCTCTACCCCGAGCTCCCCGGAGATGTCTGAGCTTCTCATCGTCTGGAGGAAACTCATTTAAGCTGATTGTGTCCACAATCTCGATTTCTCCGTCACTGCCCAAATCTCATTACTGTAGGTTAGTGTTGGAACGAAGACGGACCTGTAACTCAAAAGCTTTGCTTTTGGGCACAGCTCACTCTTTACATCATCAGACAGACGCAGCGCCATCATTACTGCTGACAGAGCAGAGTAAGAAATAAATGCGCAAAATAATTTTGTCCATGGAACAAGAAAAAAATTCTACTGTAGAAGTAATTTTAGTACTTATTATGCCGATGAATTACACACACACACACACACACACACACACACCTCGATCTATCTATCTATCTATCTATCTATCTATCTATCCATATATGAATATATATATATATATATATATATATATATATATATATATATATATATATATATATATATATATAGTATAGGGACAATATAGGGACAATATAGGGAGATATACAGATATAGGGGGCAGTGGTGGTCTAGTGGTATAGGGCGCTGGATCGCTGATCCAAATCCAAATCACTGTCCCCCCCAGTGCAGCTAACTGGGTTATCAAAGGCGGGCCATGTCTCTCACTGTCTATGGTGAGATGCATGTAAAAGAACCATTGCTGACTTTCGTAAAGAGTAGCTGCAAAGCCGTCAGCGTGTTTCTGTCCCTTGCTAAAAAGGGTTGTGACAGGAAGGGAATCCGACGTAAAAACCTCTGTCAAATCAACCGTGCAAACCAGATGATTCGCTGTGGCAACTCCCGAGTAAAAGGGAAAAAGCCGAAAGGAAGACAGACAATACATATATATATATACAGTGGTACCTTGACTTAGGAAATTAATCCATTCGAGGGCAAGCTTGTCAGTCAAAATGTTCGTTAGATATCCAAGCCGCTCCCAAACTCATATAACCTGACACAAACATGTATATTTGACCTAATAGATTAAAGATAAACATGTAAAAACAATAAATATTCCATAATAATAATACATGTACATTAACATTAATAATAATTAACAATAACTAATAATAAAACAAGAATAAACTATAAGTCAACGAACTCTTCTGATCATCGTCTGCGGTAAAGATATCACGTGGGTAGGCATGAGATGATGCGTAACAGAGGAGGAGGAGGAGGAGAATTTTGTGTATGTGCACGCTACAAATGCCAGCGAGGAAAAGCTTGTGGTGAGCTCCCACAAGGCCAGTGCTTCTCAAATAATGGGGTGTGCCAGTGAGATACCCCCCTGGGGGTGGGGTGGGGCATTGCCACCTATTGTATAGGATACAGTCAATGATCGGAAAGGAAAGTTGACTTATTATTATTATTATTATTATTATTATTATTATTATTACTATTAATGTTAATGTAAAGATACGGTTATTATGAAATATTTATTGTTTTTACATGTTTATCTTTAATTTATTGGGTGAAATATACATGTTTGCAGCAGGTTCTATGAGTTTGGGAGGGGCTTGGAACAGATGAATTGGTTTTCTTTTATTTTCTATGGGAGTAATGGGGGGGGGTTCCTTCCTGTAGGGGGCACCACAGAAAAAATAGAAAAGCATCTATAAATCTATAAATCTATATCTATAAATCTTTATATAGCTCTATATATCTTATCTATAAATATTTCATATTTTGCAGTGTTTCTGTTGTGTCGTTTAAATCTTTATTTTTCTTGAATTTATAATAAAATGAATCAGTGAATAAACAGTTTTCTGCCACTTCATGAAAGGAACTGCAAAATACAAATTAAAGTTGTGAGTGGGGAACTGAAGAAATGTCAGAAGAATTATTCTTATCCAAGAAAAAAAACTTTTTCTCTTTCAAAAGTTGGACATCGCTATTTTGTTCATAAGATATCTTTTCGTGCATCTTTAACACATCATGTTCCTACACTGTCAAATTACAAATATATTCTGCTAAAGAGGAAACGTGGCGAGAACTTGAGAATTTTCTCACAGTCGCATCAGTAATTAAAAAGGCAGCTTGGATGACGGTTGGCGCCAGTTCAACCCGAGCCCCTTCTCACCTCGCCTGTAAACTCTCAGTTATTGCCCGTGGTGCAAATCCTCGCATGTCAGCATTAAGTGCAAGAGAGAGGCGGTGTTACATTCCTCCTCTGCCCCTCCTGATCGCACTGTGAAGGCCAGCAGAACCGAGATGCTGGCACCGACTCCGCCTCGCCTGGTATGTGAAGGTTTCCGGAGATGAACAATTACTTTGATGCATAATTGATGCCTAGGTCTCCTCTAAATGTTTAACAAATCCCTGCAGGGCTAGAATACTGTCTCAGTGTGTGTGTGTGTGTGTGTGTGTGTGTGTGTGTGTGTGTGTGTGTGTGTGTGTGTGTGTGTGTGTGTGTGTCAGAACAAGACAGAGTGTGTTCAGAGTTTATGGTCCTCAGTTGAACCTGTCAAAATCTCTTGTGGTGTTGTCAGCATCACACAAAGTAGCTGGTCCTATTCGCTAACTCCACAAAATATGAGACATGAGATTTGTTATCAACTGCCTTATACATATTTAGACAATATAGGGCCACGGGGAGATGGTGCCTATCTCAGCCAACACTATGCCAAGATGGGATACACCCTGGAAAATTGTCAGAGCATTGCAGGTTAAAGACGCACAAAACTATTACCACCCAAGGGCAATTTGGAACAGCCAGTTATCCGAATGTGCACTGTGGGAGGAAACCTGAGTTCCCGGAGGAAACCCACGCAAAGACAGCGATAACATGCAAACTCCTCACAGGAATGCCGGAAGCTTAATGCGGGTGTCTCTTTGTGAAGCTTGGAGGGTCTCCCTGTGCTTCTGTGGGTTTTATCTGTGTACTCTGGTTTTGTCCCCCCACACTCTTCCAACATGCACATTAATCTAATTGGTTCTTTCAAGTTGCAAATTGCAACTGGGTGTGAATGTCAGTGTGAGTAGTTTTGCGTGTGTGTGTGTGTGTGTGTGTGTGTGTGTGTGTGTGTGTGAGGGTGTGTTGTCCCTGCGATGGTCCGCTGAGCTGTTTGGGGTGTACACTGCCTTAGCCCAGTGTCAGCTGAGAGAGGCTGCAGTCTGTATGTGACCCAAATAGGATATCCCAGTATTAGAACAAGATATTCCGATCCTTTTTGCCCGGGTTATTCCTGTTGTATTTTAGCGACATGCTAATACATGTCATTTAGCGACAAGCTAATCCCTCGCTTCAATGCGGCTTCAGTATATTGCATTTTTTTTTTTAAATATTCTTCGAATGAAAAAATAATGAAATTAAGGAAAAATAGGGGAAAAGGTGAGGAAAATGCTGGACAAATAGGCGCAATTATGCAAAAAAACAAAACAAAAACAAACAAACAAACAAAAAAATATTCAAAACCTCCCATCAAAACTAGTTACATTGTTGTGAGGTGCACATCTGAGTGCCTGCACGCACATCTGTATGTTTATGTATTTATATTTTATTTACATCTTATTCATTACATTTGAATGTTTAATTGTTATTATAATCATTTCTAGCATTGAATATGTATTTATTGATATTATATCCACATACACATGTACTTATACGTCAGTGGGGTGGGGGGTAGGGGGTGGGGGGACCTACTTCACAGAATTCGGTGGTCGCGTAGGGATCTCAGTCCCAATTAACCGCAGAAAGTGAGGGATCGCTGTCTACGGCACTTAAGGTAAGGTAATGTCCTTTGGGCCGGTGCTTGTCCCTGGCTTCCGTAGCGTGAAGCGACCAGGAGTTCAACTCCTCCTGGATGGGACGCCAGTCCATCGCAGGTTATCTTCCCAGTACTGTATATTTTTACTGGTACCCATTTATACTGCTGGGTGAACAGGGGTCTTAGCACAGTGTGTGTGTGTGTGTGGGGGGGGGTCTAACTGGGATTTGAACACACAACCTCCTGATCATGAGTGCAGCACCCTAAACACTTTACCACCGGCCCCACTATACAACACTTAAAGTTTCCAGGTATTTTCCTTCTGATTCACTTTGTGGCGTAATTCCCTTCCGTGCAGTCGTTTTAGAGGCACATTGTGTCTAATTATGCAAACTGTGCAGTTATGGACGCGTGTAAACAGACCCTTCCAATTACATCTGGATTTCTACATGTCTACTAGTATAACGATGAGGCAAAATACACAATACATCTCTGAATTTCAACTTGAAAATGAGCTCTTAAGCGACTGTGTGATTATGCCTGTGGGGTTTCCATTTCCTGTTTTAATATTACTTACTGACTGATTTAAATCTCATCTCCCTGTTTTCCACGCGCTGCGCCGATGTTAGTGCCTGCAGTATTACTCATCCTTTTCGAAACCAGTGGATTTTACAATACTATGGTTCAGTGACGTGTATTGAGGTTGACAGCTGGTGAGGCACTGACTCTTTTAGAGTCAGATTTACAAACACAAATGCGCTCAAAAGAGTAGATTATTTCTCATTTGATTGACGACAGACATCAAATAAATTCCAAAGAGAGAACCAATGACACAACTGTACATGGAGTTAATATGGTGTTTGATGCGGGGTGTAATGCATCCCATATCATGATTCCTTCTATTTAATTACGTGTATTACCTTTTAAAATACTGAAAATCTTTTAGAAATGTGTTGTGTTTTACTTCTCATACCAGCATGCTTTACACAAACATGTGATGCGTATTTCATTCGAGGTGAATTTTTTTTCCAACTGTGTTTATCTTCCTTTAGTTATTACCACTTGCTTTGATTGAAAGTCCAGATTTGTGATTTATTTTTTTCCATTTTAGAAATGTAATCTTCCATCTTGATAAGGCGGATTGTAAAGGAAACAAACAAAAAGATTGTAGGATTGTTTCATTCAGGACTCTGTGGGCTCACAAGCGCCCACTGCCATGAGTCAGGGGTACTGTTTGCCTCACCGAGAAACTTTTTGTCTTGGATTTTATTAATCTGCAGCCTAAACAAGTTACAGAAACATATTTTATTTATTATCCACATTCTGAAAAGGCAGAGCATACACTCTTCCAACATGCACATTAATCTAATTGGTTCTTTCAAGTTGCAAATTGCAACTGGGTGTGAATGTCAGTGTGAGTAGTTTTGCGCGTGTGTGTGTGTGTGTGTGTGAGGGTGTGTTGTCCCTGCGATGGTCCGCTGAGCTGTTTGGGGTGTACACTGCCTTAGCCCAGTGTCAGCTGAGAGAGGCTGCAGTCTGTATGTGACCCAAATAGGATATCCCAGTATTAGAACAAGATATTCCGATCCTTTTTGCCCGGGTTATTCCTGTTGTATTTTAGCGACATGCTAATACATGTCATTTAGCGACAAGCTAATCCCTCGCTTCAATTCATGCGGCTTCAGTATATTGCATTTTTTTTTAAAAATATTCTTCGAATGAAAAAATAATGAAATTAAGGAAAAATAGGGGAAAAGGTGAGGAAAATGCTGGACAAATAGGCGCAATTATGCAAAAAAAACCCCCAAAAAACAAAAACAAACAAACAAAAAACAAACAAACAAAAATATTCAAAACCTCCCATCAAAACTAGTTACATTGTTGTGAGGTGCACATCTGAGTGCCTGCACGCACATCTGTATGTTTGTGTATTTATATTTTATTTACATCTTATTCATTACATTTGAATGTTTAATTGTTATTATAATCATTTCTAGCATTGAATATGTATTTATTGATATTATATCCACATACACATGTACTTATACGTCAGTGGGGTGGGGGTAGGGGGTGGGGGGTCCTACTTCACAGAATTCGGTGGTCGCGTAGGGATCTCAGTCCCAATTAACCGCGGAAAGTGAGGGATCACTGTCTACGGCACTTAAGGTAAGGTAATGTCCTTTGGGCCGGTGCTTGTCCCTGGCTTCCGTAGCGTGAAGCGACCAGGAGTTCAACTCCTCCTGGATGGGACGCCAATGCGTTGTGTTTTACTTCTCATACCAGCATTCTTTACACAAACATGTGATGCGTATTTCATTCGAGGTGAATTTTTTTTCCAACTGTGTTTATCTTCCTTTAGTTATTACCACTTGCTTTGATTGAAAGTCCAGATTTGTGATTTTTTTTTTTTTTCCATTTTAGAAATGTAATCTTCCATCTTGATAAGGCAGATTATAAAGGAAACAAACAAAAAGATTGTAGGATTGTTTCGTTCAGGACTCTGTGGGCTCACAAGCGCCCACTGCCATGAGTCAGGGGTACTGTTTGCCTCACCGAGAAACTTTTTGTCTTGGATTTTATTAATCTGCAGCCTAAACAAGTTACACAAACATATTTTATTTATTATCCACGTTCTGAAAAGGCAGAGCATATAATCTGAGTGTTTGGAAGCATTTCATCTGTGATATATAAAGGGACTGTGACATGCTGCTTGCATCACATACCAGTTTGTGAGGGACACAATCCACTGAGCAGCCCAGCAAAGCACTGCCTCACTGTGCAGCTCCGCCCTGTATTTGAGCAAGACATGTGGAAATTCTGCTCTTCTTTATTGAAATTTTTATTTACTTTTCTTTTTATTGTTGATGTTTGTCTGTTTGTTTTTTCTATATTTCTTTTTACAATTTATTAAGTAAATCTGAGGAAAATGTTAAAACTTTACACCATAGCTAAAGGTAACAGACTTAATGGCGACATGCTAACTAGCCAAACTTTTGCTAGCTTAAGCCTCATTATTTCAAACTTTGGTAGGGATTTGGTTACCCAAAGTTCCTGACTAAACTGTTAATGTTCCTGACTGTTATATTTTGTTTCTATATACATGATATATGTGATATATACATGATATATGTGATATATGCATGATATATGGCCAATAGCCCAATAGAAGCACAAGCACTTAGCTCGTTTCCCAAGCCTCTAGTTGTTTAATAACAGCATTCAAGACTTCAAAGTTATAAACATTGACAAGTTATTAGCTTTCCTCTTCACCGTGTACACCACAAACCTCACGTACAACACAGCCACCTGCCATTTACAGAGGTTTTCTGACAACTCATTATAGTCCTTAGCGGACACATCACAGAGGATGATGACACGGAGTACAGAGACTTGGTCCAGGACTTTGTCAACTGTTGCCAATGGAACCACCTTCAGATCAACACAGAGAAAACCAAGGAGCTGGCGATGGATTTGTGCGGGCACTGAGACCACTGAATATCCAGGGAATGGACATTAAAAGTTCGGATTCAGAAGTACCTGGGTGCTCACCTGAACAATAAGCCAGACTGGACTCATAACACCCATGCACTTTACAAGAAAGACCAGAGCAGGGTCTAACTTCTAAGGAGACTCAGATTGTTTCGAGTACAGGGAGCTCTCCTGAAGACCTTGTTTCTCACGGTGGTGGCATCAGTTATTTTCTTTGGAGTGGTCTGCTGGAGCAGCAGCATCTCCACTGCTGACAGGAAGAGACCGGATAAACTGATCAAGAAGGTTGGTTGGCTCTGTGCTGGACGCCCAGAACTCACCACCGTGAACACTACAATGTTCTCAGTGTTCTCAGAAATTTTCCAGTATGCAATAATCAGTAACTGATAGTCATCTGACCAAATTCATTAATTATTCATTACCCGGTCACTCTAGTTGTCTGTTGTCTGTCTGTCTGATTTTTGTTTTTTGAATAACTTTCTTTTTTTCCTTTTGGCTGTTCCCTTTCAGGGGTCGCCACAGCGAATCATCTGCTTCCATCTTCATAGCAGTCATATTAATGATTCGCATGCTTGATTTGGCATAGATTTGGACGTCGGGTGCCCGACCCGACAAAGCCTTTTAGCAAGGGGCAGAAACACGCTGACGATTATGTAGCTACTCCTTATGAAGGTCCGCAATGGTTCTTTTACATGAACCTCTCACCATAGACAGTGAGAGACATGGCCGGCCTTTGATAACCCAGTCAGCTGCACTGGGGGGACAGTGACAACCTTGTGGAGAGTCTGACTCAAACCCCCAACCCTAGGATCAGCGATCCAGCACCTTTTACCACCAGGCCACCCCTGTTTTTAAAAAAATAATATACACACATAGTATGTCTATATTTAAGTGATTATTTATTTGTGTAATTTCCTACTTATTGTTTATATCTTCATTTATTCATTCACTCTTTCATTCATTTTCTGAACCACTTAATCCTAATCAGAGTCACGGAGAGGCTGGTGCCCATCTCAGATGACTCTGGGCGATGCCAGAATACACCCTGGACATCAGGCCATCACAGGGCAGAAACATGCTAATGGCTATTGTTTATATGAACAGTAGCCATTAGCGTGTTTATGTGCATATATAATATGTGTGTGTGTGTGTGTGTGTGTGTGTGTGTGTGTGTGTGTGTGTGTGTGTGTGTGTGTGTGTGTGTGTTAATTTAACTTTATCTGTATAATTTATATAGTTTTTTTACTAATTGTTTGTATCTATATTTGCTAAATATTTTGTCCACTCCTATATTTTTATGTAAATTATTATTATTATTATTGCCTTTCCACCTTTGTTTGTACATCTACCCGCTTTGCTACTGTAGCATTCAAATTTCCCTGCTGTGGGACAATAAACGATGATGTTATATTGTCTTATATTATTATTAATATTTCTAATTATGACCGATTCCATGACGATTCACCTCACTGCTGTCAATCCTTCAATTTGACCACATTTTATTATTTCCTTATTGTTACCATATCTGACTTTTCTGCTTTATTTTCACTCAAGTATCACTTTATAAAACCACAATAGCCACCTACTAACTAACTAAATTATTACCTTATATTGTGTCATTAGCTAGCTTAAGCTTGGGTTTATGTTTCCCAGTTGCTTAGCAACAGTGTTCTCATGACTACCACCTGACACCAGAAGTGTTTTGTGCATTTTCTTTTCCATGTTAAAATTTACATCAAATAAATGTTAAAATAATAATAATAATAATAATAATAATAATAATAATAATAATAATAATAATAATAATAATAATAACCCAGAGGAATCAGTGACAGCCACATCCACTAAATCCAACCATTGCCTTCTCTTTGTTTCTTTGTCTTTGTGATTTTACACTCCTACTTATCCACACATGCACACACGCTCAGTTTCGTGTTAATAAAAGCTTCTCAGCATGTGAGACTGTACAGGTGTACGGCTGCCCATTCTAAGCCAGCGCCATGCGGCAGGCACAGACCTGGCAGCTGGTGTGCCAAGCCGCTCATTCTCCGCCATCCTAATCACTCGAGCGCCACTTTCACCTAAATTTCTCGCCATCTCCTTCTCGCCAACTTTGTTCCACCACACTTAAACAGCCGTGTGTGTGTGTGTGTGTGTGTGTGTGTGTGTGTGTGTGTGTGTGTGTGTGTGTGTGTGTGTGTCTTTTCATGGACAAGTGAACAATATTTTCTCAAAGAGTACTAACAGAAACTATTTGCAATTGATTGGCTCTGGAGTGAATTGGTGGCATGATTCAGCAGTGACCCAGATTTTTAGGCTGAGCCTCAAAACAATGACTTGTTAATTCAGCACAGTGGGACCGGCTGAGCTTCCCCGCAGTTTAAACAAACATGGCTAAATGATTCCCTGTGAATTATCACTCACCAGCGTACCAGTCATGATTAGTTGGTGAGCCAGAATGAAGATTATTACTACAACAACAACAACAACAACAATAAAAAGGCCTAGAAAAAGGATTAGCACAGAATCTGCTGTCTTCATGGCCTGACAGAATATCTAATTAATATAACTAAATGAATTGATATTTGTTCAACTCTTTTTACAAATACCATTATTGCAAACAGCTTTCAAATAATAATAATAATAATAATAATAATAATAATAATAATAATAATAATACATTTGGTTAAAAGTTTATATTTAAGTCACCCTGAACTTAACTGTTCCCGGATCCAGCATTATATGGATTAAGTCGCAGTGTAGTGTTTTGAGTAAAGGCCAAAGGAAGTCGAAAACTGCGTAGCTGGACGAAAATTGCCAAAAATACATCCTTCGAAGCATAATCTTCAACAAGACCAATTTCAAATACCATAAACACAATCTATTCATGCTAAAATACCTGATTAAGAAATTACTTAATGTCCAAGTTGTTGAGAAACAATGGAAAAACCCACTTATCTTGCCTGTTTTCAAACTCTTTTGTGATTGCTCAGCGTATTTCCTTTTAATCCATAATTGGTACCAGAATACTCTACACACTTACTGAAAAACTCCCCAAATCAGACCGTGATAAACCATTGAAAAGCTTCAGAACAGAGATGACTTGGCATGACCAGAACGCCTTAGTTGCTCGCAAGACGCTAGAACAATCGCTCTGATTTGTCCAGAGTCGAATTCATTCAGGCCATGATAATTTCTGTAATTGCTTTTTTCTCAAAAGTAGCATTTCCTGGTTAGTAACATTCAAAGTGATGTAACTTAGTGAATTTTCACACTATAGTCATGTATTATTCCTCATTTTGAGGCAGATTTAATTATTTATTCAAAATATATGAATATTTCAATACAGTAATCTCGCCACTTCTTGTTTCCTACTGCATGTCCACCCAATATCGCGGGATTTCCCATCAGGAAATTAAAAAAAAAAATAAAGATTTTTCAAAATTCACAAGCAGTATAGCACTGCATGTACATTCAACTACACTACCCAACATGCTCTGTCCTCCTACTTGACTTGAGTGCTCTCTGATTGGCTGTGAATCCAGCAACCTGATTGGTCAAGATTATATTTTCTAGCATCCAACACACCATTCCTCCCTCATGAAGCAATGACTTTTATTGAGCTCAGGGGAAAAGCACTGGGGTGCGGGAAAAATGGTTTTCACCGTAGTGGTGAGGGAAAAACAAAAAACAAAATCACTGGGAGAGTATCAACATGGAAACTGGTCAAGCATGGAGATATTTTTAGCGCACTGATGGCTGAGTGAATTCAGGTGCGCTCTCTGGATTTCGCCTTCAGGTAACAGCCAGCCCCTCACCAGCACATGCAGTGTATGGAGAAAGAGAAAGAGTTCAACGCTTGTGATTTTGGACACGAACATGATAAGTAATAAAGCAAAGGCTCTGGAGGTGCTGACGAACCCCAAACCAAGCACCAGTGCTGCCAGTGATTCTCTTTCTCGACGTGACCGTGGATTTGTTATTTATAAGGTTTGCTATACAGTATATATATATATATATATATATTTATTTATTGTCATTATAAGGTGTATCATTTATTTATATATTAATACACTTTGCCTGTATGACATTAATATGCATAGAACACTTTAAAATTAAACTCTATATAAATTTTATATAATATATAGGTGGGTGGGTGTTTTTAAGAAGTGCCAGAAGTCATTTTGTGGTTTTTCGCATTTCGCGAGGATGGGGGTGGTGGTCCCCATTTACCGCGAAATAAGGCAGATTACTGTATTTTAAATTTCCTTCTTGATCAGTATTATGCTGGAGCGGGTCATGTTTATTTCTGACGTACACTAATAATTTTTCGAAAGTTTAATTCTTTTGAGCTCATGAAAAAAAAAAAAACGCTGTACCCTATTTACACGTGATTGAATATCCATGATGCAGGTTTGCTTACTTTATTGAAGCTATACAAAACTTTTCCTCTATCGTCCTCTATTTTTCTACTGCCTTTTGAGTACCTAATCAGAAAAGAAGACATTTTATTACATAACCACGGAACTGCAAAAGTAAACTTGCCTGTCCTGAAGACCTTCCCTGCGGCAAAAAAAAAAGAAAAAAAAAAAAGTGTGCATGGCTTTATCTCAAAGCACCGATAGTGACTGAAGTCTTCTTTCATAAATGTTTAAATAAATTCCTCCACACAGGAAACTTCAGTTCTTTTTGCCCGTTGTTAAATAATACCACATTTACAAACAGTTTTAGTACCCACCCACTCCATTACAAAAAAAAAACAAAACAAAACCCTCATTCTTTTGCTGTTGCTGTTTTTAAATCATAAATACCTACATTAAGCTATAAAATGAGGACATCCTTAATAATATCTTCCTCTTACACTACACTCCAAAACAACGCATTGAAGCCATACATACATACACACACACACACGATACATAAACCTATAATACCAGTACATCATCTTTTTAAAGTTACACCATGACACCAAATTACACTTCATACAAAATTAAGTAGACATTTCTATAGCACTAAGGCTGATCTATTATGCTCCAATAATCTCATTCTATAGCAGACCCCCAGATTATAGCTCTGCTAATCCATTGCTGAAAGACAGCAAGCGTCATATGGTATTATAGTAAAGCTTTAGCACACAGTGTCTTGTGTAGATAGCGAGACATTATACACATCCATATCTAAGAGACTGAGATTTAGGCCTGTGATGACAGACTGCATGCTTGGATTAGTATTTCAACCAGAGCTACAATGACAGTTACTGTAGAAGGTGTATTAATATAGACAGTGCATGCAATTATCTAATCAGGAAAGTACACTGCAGAGGTTCATAAAATCATGCAGATGCATGAGAAGATGAGGGGGAAATGTGCTCTCAAGGACAAGTTATGCTTCTGAGTAGTCATAGAGTAGACTTGTACCCTGTGCCGTTGTCTGAGCCATAGTCCGAACTGGACTTACTCAGAAATGTAGCTGCATGTTATGGCTATGCAGACCATAACAAATGGGATTTGCTCGCCTGCTAGCATTGCATTTTCTAATATAAATTTCCTTCTGGGAAATTATAAATGTACTCATGTGATATTTCTTTTAATATAAAATTATGAAGTGCAGGGCTTCTTAGCAACTGTAGTTCACTATATTGGCCGGTTTATTCGTGCATCTAATCATTTGGATATAAACACAAGTCAGACTGAAATGTTTTTGAGGGAATCATACTGTACAATACACCAGAGTTCAGAAACACTTCACGGACATTTTTAATGAGAATTCACTTAGTGTATAACTCAAGACACGGGGGTTCCTTTTCTGCTAGCAAATCTGTATAAACAAAAGGTATGCATTTTATTTTTATTATTCTAACTCTGACATAAGGTGGCATAGTGGTTAGCACATCCACTTCACAGCAAGAGGGTCCTGAGTTTGATTCCGAGCTTGGAGGTTTCTGTGTGAAGTTATTCCGGTTTCCTCCCACAGTCCAAAAACATGCACAGCAGGTTAATTGGCTGTTCCACTTCAAATCAGGTGTGAGTGTGATTATGAATGGTTTTGAGAGCATTGGTCTTGTGATGGCCTGATGAGGTGTCCAGGGTGTACCCCATCCTCACCCAGAGCTGGTTGATGGGCGTCAGCCTCCCTGCAACCCTAATTAGGATTAAGCGGTTAAGCAAATGAATGTATGAATATATGTCAATGATAGACATATGGTTTCTGAACTCTGGTGTGTATACAGTACTAGTATATACATATATATATGGCGGCACGGTGGCGTAGTGGTTAGCACGTCCGCCTCACAGCAAGAAGGCCCGGGTTCGATTCCCGACCTGGGCGTTTCTGTGTGGAGTTTGCATGTTCTCCCCGTGCTTGTGCGGGTTTCCTCCGGGTGCTCCGGTTTCACCCGCAATCCAAAAGACGTGCACTGTAGGTTAATTGGCCGTTCTAAATTGACCGTAGTTTCTCTCCTGCAGCGGCACTGGAACCCAGTCGTATCGGCACTTGCCCTTCCATTGGATCCTTCCGGTGGTGCCGAGACAGGGGGGGGACTTGCTGCTTGGGTAACAGCCTGTCCCTCATTACTCCCTACCCAGGCTCTGTGCATTGGGGAGTATCACCAGTCGGGATACTGGCCAGAGCGCAGCCATAGTCCTTCGGGACTGAAGGAGGCCTATGCATATATATATATATATATATATATATATATATATATATATATATATATACACACACACATATTTTATTATTATTATTATTATTATTACGTTGTATGAATGTAATGGGGGACTGGTATAGATTTAGGTGCATATACATTTAAACATGTGCTGTGTGGGGCACATCCTCCTCACAGGAAGAAGATCCTGATTTCGAGTCCTAGGCTTGGTGAGGGGCGTGTCTATGTGGTGGTTGCATGTTCTCCCCATACTTGCATGGGTTTCCTCCACAGTCCAAAGAGATGCAAAATAAGCTAACAAGTGGCTCCAAATTTCCCCGAGCTGTGAGAGTGAATTGTTGTATGGGTGTATACAGACCATGTATCCCGCCTTTACCCAGTGTCAACTGAGAAGGGCGCCAGTCATCCCACGGCAGCAGTACGATTCTGTGTAAGTTAGTGATACGTGTTTTACATATATAATCATTGGAAAAATAGGACAATATTGTAAGTCAAATGGTACAAAACATATGATTCTGAGTGTATCATGTGAACCAAAAAGTGTTTGAAATTTGTATCACTCTCATAACACTGAGAATTAGCTGTGAAATCCACAATGAGGGTCAAAGGGCATTTTCCATCCTGACTCTTGTGTGTTTTATATGTTTTATTTTACAATGCCCCCTAGAGGACATGATAACCTTATATCAGTGCTTCTCAAATAGTGGGGCCATGATGTCAGGGTGCGGGGGTGCTGTGTGATGCCGGGGGGGAGCCCGTATGACCCTGGGGAACATGGTTTTCTAGAATTGTGTACGGGAATTAAGTGTAATTGCACCTCTGCTCCACTAGTTGGCAGTAGTGCTCTCATTGTCACGCTATGGTGTAGCGGTTTTTCGTACGAGCAAACAATATGAAGTGCAGTAAACAAGCCCTCAAGAAACAACACAGAAAATTTTCTAACAGGAACGAAGAGAAAGGTGAAGAGAGACGGAGACATTAAGACATAAATAAGTTGAATGAGTTTAAACAATGATGTATTTTTTTCAGGCACATTGGTGCACTTTAAATCTTTTCTGTTACAGATTAAAAAAACAATGTTAATGAAGTTTTTCTATATTGTAAGTTGAATTATATTCCTTTCTTTTTGTTTTTAATGTTAATAAAGATACAATGTTATGCAGAGGTGTACTAATAACAATTTTATAGACAAATTATACCATTTATAGTCGCTGGAGGGGCGGTGGGGGCATGAAATGTTTTTTCCCGGGGGGGGGGGGGGGGGGGGCCACAGAAAATAATTGTAAAGCACTGCCTTACATGCAAGTTTACATACTTTACCCCTCATGAGAGCCAATGCCATTCCAACAGCATAGATGAATGGCCAGACTGGTTCCAGGAAGTCCACAGTAACTCAAGTAACCCCTTTCTACAATGACGCCAAGAGGAAAGCATCTCACTATGTTGTAAAAATATTAAACTTTGAACCAGAATAATTACTTTTCGTGACACCGAATGAGAATTAACAATGCTCATTAGGATATTAGCATGATTTTGCATCATGCTAACACCTGACACATCCAGTCGTAATGCTAGATTTACGCTTAGCGAATTCCTCAAGGATCATGAGATGCAAATGATTCTTTAATTGCCCCGAGCAGATTTTTCTTGAAAAGGCTCATTTATTAGCTGGAATACAGCGATATATTTGGTGTCGTTGCGATTGATTGAGCGAGTTCCAACAACCAAGCCTTACAGGCCTTTCTTTTATCCAAGCCAATTCAATATGTTCCACTCGCCTGAATCAATCCATCAATGGCTGAATTTTTATTACAAAGAGCATCTGTAAATGTGTAGGATGCCAGTCAGGTGGCAAATACGTTTCTTTTTCAGGGCTTGGCGGAGGATGACTTATAGAGCTTGAGGGGGAAGCGTTGGCTGCTTAGACAGGAGTGAGGGAATATGAGAAAGAATTTACAGGAAATCCACGGGGTGATGTGTTCATCGATGGTAACCTATTATATCAGCGTCCTGTGACACCAGCTCAGAAACATCTGTGCATCTTGAACTCATTGACCCAGTTCATGCTGCCAATCTCGCTCTCTCTCTCTCTCTCTCTCTCTCTCACACACACACACACACACACACACACACACACACACACACACACACACACACTACCTAGCCATTACATAACCTTCTGCAGAGAGATGTGTTGCAATGCAGTCACACTGTCACCATATCACCTCTTGCATTTAACTTCAACGTGTTTTATGTTATGCAAACCGATATTGCCTTAAAAATCTGTAAAGGAAGTGATTTCCAGCTCGAAAGTCTCGAGAAAAATAAAACACACACTACTTCGGCTACTGCTTCATCCTGTATTGGGAAAGTTTCATGAAGTTTTAGCATAACGAGATCCTTATGAGCGCTGTGACAGGATGAACAAGAGATTTATGAGATCCAGGTTTCAACAGCGTCTGGATGAAATTCTAAATACGAGCGTGATTCAGTTCGGATGCCGCCTCTTATGCAATAGTAAAAATACTGCTGATAGTGACAACTTTCTTAATTGGTTTAAAACAACAAGACACAACGTAGACGAAAATAATAATAATAAAAAAATCGTAAAAACAGCGTCAGATCTTTCTGGAGTGATATGTTCTACTACTTTCCTGAAAAGAGGAGACGCTTAAAAGGAGAGAATGTGAAGTGGGGCAGTCATGGTCTGGTGTAAAGCTGCTGGATTACTGATTGCAAGGTTGGGGGTTCAAGCCCCACTCTGAACAGGTTGTTATTACTGTCCCCCCAGTGCAGCTAACTGGGTTATCAAAGGCCTGTTATGTCTCTCACTGTCTATGGTGAGAGGTTCATGTAAAAGAACCATTGCTGACTTCCGTAAAGAGCAGCTGCATAGCCGTCATCGTGTTTCTGCCATTCGATGGCCTGGCGAGCTGTCCAGGATGTACTCTGCCTTTGCTCAGAGTCGGCTGTGATCGATGCGAGACTCTCAGCAACTCTAACTAGGATTAAGCGGTTCAGAAAATGAATGAATGAATGAAAGAATGAAGAATATGAAGTGTTTGAGAACACCTTGATCATTAATGTGAATAACTGATATCGATCTGAATGACCTTTTTGTCTCAGACATGTTTTGATGTATGAAAATGTATTATGAGGCTATTTCAGTACACTGCAGATAGCATTGACATCAAGAAAAGACCAGTCAAGGCAAAATCCAACAGAGCAAAAATGCTCTTAGATGGATGGAGCTGGCTGTATGTTCTGTATAAAGGCAAAGCAAAAAAAAAAAAAAAAATCCCCAAATGACACTCAGGGCACTGTAGGAAGGTTAAAAAGACACAGGGATGCACCATTCTCTCTTTTTTTCTTTCCAAATGTCATCTGAAATCCGAGTTATGTAATTTAAAATCTGTAAAATCAAATGTAATCTGTAACCGCATGTAATCTGAGTCATCAGATGGAAATACTGATATTATTAGTTTATTATATAAAGCAAGTGGTCTTGTAGAGTGAAAACCCCAGCCAAGCCTAGCAATCCCTTATATGAAATAAAATGAAAAAAATAATTCTTCCGATCTCACAAGATTAAAGAGTCTTTGAAAACACTTCTGATTCCAGAATTTGATCCGGAGCTTCTACTGAATCTGAGCCTTCACTGTCCAAAGCCCCACCCCTGTTCAAAATGTCATGCAAATTAGCACATGAATGCATAATTCTGGTAAAAAAAAATAAAAATAATAATAATAAAAAAAATCTCAAAATAATGACCAACCCTTCATCTATAAAAACATAAAATTAACAGATAGATATATAGATAGATAGATATATAGATATATAGATAGATAGATAGATAGATAGATAGATAGATAGATAGATAGATAGATAGATAGATAGATAGATAGATAGATAGATTGATTGAAAGAAAGAAAGAAAACTCAAATGCACAGGAATGCCTGTACTTGTAACTATAGAACTTTGGAGGAAATATGTGTGAGCTGGATATTTTTGAAGAAGTTTACTTACTGCTTACCTGTTTGTTTAAATGCTTGTTTGTCAAGAAAATGTTATGTACACATTTTGTGGAAATTTGAAATAAGGCCCAAGTAACACTCCATTATATTTTGGAGATGATCCAGATCAAAATCTGGATACAGATAATTTTTTTTTTTAAAGATTCTTGAACATTGTTAAATAGGACTGATTTTTTGGATGTGTCATACTGCAGTAGTCCAGCAGGTGATGCTGCATACTGTTATGTATTTATTTATTTTTGGTTGGTATGGTGTGTTTTTAGTTTCTGTGCATTTCTAGTTATTCGTATGCTCATTTTCTAACCCTTTTAATTCTAATTAGTGCCACAGGGAGACTGGTGGCTGTCTCAATTGACTCTGGGCAAAAGGTGGGGTACCCCCTGAACAGTTCAACAGGTCAACACAGCATACATACAACCATTCACACTCACTTTCACACCTAGGGGCAATTTAGAACTACAAATCAGTGTGCTGTGTTTTGGGACTGTGGGAGGTAACTGGAGCACCTATGCAAGCACAAGAGGAACATGTAAACTCCACAAAAAAGAACAAACAAACAAAAACAAACAGACAAAAAAACAACCTAAGCTTGAGAATCGAACCGAGGACCTCCTTACTGCGAGGTGAACCTGCAAACCAATGCCTTGTTTCCAGTTAATTATTTATTAGTTTACGCTACAGCTTTTGTTACCGGCCTAAAACTGCAATATTATACATTTGTTTGCTTAGTAAGACACGAGATATTAACTTTTCAGGTCCAACCCTCTACCTCAAGTCCAAAAAAAAAAAAAAAAAGGTAAATTATCAGTCACACAATACAAGCAAAGTAAGGAGGAAATGGCAGCAGGTGAATCATAATTCATAAATACATGTAAAAAAAAACAGTTAGTGCTAGTGAGCGCTAACCTTGCCAAGCTAACAAGCAAACCTCGCCATATCAATGTTTTTTAAATCTGTGGAACATCCACTACACAAATCGTTGTGAATGAGCTGCCATTGTCCACTGTGGCAATCTGATGAAGCATTATCGAACCAGAAATGGATGTTACGTCAAGTTTAACATCACAAGATGAATCATTAAAAATATCATCAATTTGTCTTTGGGTTGGTACATGGACCACTATCTGCACCAGGTACTGATATTAGATTGGATTGTTTGCAGCACACACACACACACACACACACACACACACACACACACACACACACACACACTCGCCTCAAAAAGTTGGTGTATTATGCATCGTAAGCAGTGCTATGGTTACGCCTGTACACACTTCTGCCCCCAGAGATAGAGACAGGGAGACAGAGCCATGTACCGGGGCCTTGTCCCTGACTCTCTGCACACTCAGTCAGCTCCATGTTGCATTATTAACTTGGGCGGCCCTAATAAAACATGATTCCCTCGTTTGCCTGTTTTTTTTTTTTTTTTTTTTTTAATCATGAGCCGCTTGGCTGCATTCCCAGTTGTCCTGCTCTCCCACCTTCTGTACCTTCGCCTCATTCAGTGCCTTCATGCCTGTATATACTCCTGACCGTGCACTGAGTTCTGAAAGTTAACTCCATCCGAGGAGAGGAAGCTGATGTTCGGGTTGCGCATGTCTTCCAGCAAGTAATGTCACACCTGATTTGCATATATTTGTCTAGCTTTTAAAAATGTTCCAAACAGCCCCTGGAGCGGCTAAATATCCTTCAGCATTCGTGTCGTGGATGACTAATTAGACCATGCATTTGGGGTTTGAATTTCTCCATTCCACGTCTCATACGCCTCCTTCCCTCTCTCTGAACACACACACACACACACACACACACACACACACACACACACACACATATATATATATATATATATATATATATATATATATATATATATATATATATATATATATATATATATATATATATATATGTATATGTATATGTATATATATATATATATATATATATATATATATATATATATATATATATATATATATATATATATATATATATATACCTTAATTTTTCAGAACTGTATATAATATTTAGGTAGTGATTCTTCAGATATTGAAATACATATTGTTCCGCAGAGGCATTTCCTTTCCCCATTATATGACTCCCAGTAATGTACTATACACATCTATATGATTAACAGCCATTCACACTAAGCTTGGTGAGTGTCACTGAATAATACATTAAAATAAATATTGGGTATATAATAGTATATAATAACGTGATCCCTCACTTTTCACGGTTACTGGGGACCGAGACCCCCTGCGAACGCCGAATTTCTGCAAAGTCGGATCGACAGCCCCCTGACTTACATATACGTACATGTATATGTGTATATAATATCAATAAATACATATCCAATGCTATAAATGCAGCATTTTCATTAACTTTTCCCATATTTCCCCTTAATTTCCTTATTTCTTTATTTTTCAATGACTATTTTTGAAAAACCAGCAATGCACTGTAGCCGCAGAAGCTGAAGCGCGACGTAGTGAGGGATCACAGTACTATTCAATTGGCGTGGCAAGGTGGTGCAGTGCTTAGTACATTTGCCACGCTGCAAGAAATCCTGTGTTTGATTCCTGGCTTTGATTCTACTAGGTCCAAGTAAATGTTTTAGTAAATACACCAAAACGAACAAAGCATAGACGTATACTAAAACTAGATTTTATAATTTTATATAGATTTATTATATACTACTCATAAATATTCAGGGAAAAGAAACTAAAATGAGATTTTTATACTTTACATTTATATATTTTTATGACAGACGCAGGAATGAGAACTGTGAATGTGAGCATTATCCCTCCGTCCAGTCATCCATCGATCCATTTTTTATTTAAAGTAGGGTCATGAAGAGGCTACAGCCAATCTCATCTGACTCTGGGCAAAGGAGCGCTACACCCTGAACAGCTCACCAAAGCGTTGCAAGCTAACATATACACATCAGTCACACTCACACTGAGGGGCAAATTGGAACAATTGGTCAACGTATGTTTTCTGGAAAACACATGTAGAAATTATCCTTTTCCTTGATTAACTTGTTCATGGTGATTCCAGGTTAAAAACAAACAAACAACAAGTTTAAAATGAAATCTACTGACATTTCTTACAGCATGAGAGAAAGGAGGCGACAAAAAAGTGAGACTTGTTTATTTCAAAAGCGTGAAAGACAAAAGAGGTAAATGTACTGTATACACAGATACCGTGACCCTAATTAACCAGTACCATGGTGGGCTAAGCAGATAATACACTTCATTTATTTTTGCCAAACTATTTAATCTTATTAGGGACACAGGGAGAAGCCTGAGCACCCTGAGCTGCTCATCAGACCACCACAGGGCCGCAATAGATGCTTTAGAATTTCATTATCAAAAAATTCATAAATTTTTTTGAACCACTTAATCCTAATTAGGGTCACGGGGAGGCTGGTGCCCATCTCAGCCGACTCTGGCTGAGGGCAAGGTATACCCTAGACAGCTTGCCAGGTCATAGCAGGGACAACACTCACACAACCATTCATACTCACACCTGGGGTGATTTGGAACAGTCAATTATCCTACTGTGCATGTTTTTGAATTGTGGGAGGAAACAGAGTACACGGAGGAAACCCACGCAAGTATGGGAAGAACATAAGAAGCAAAATTTAATCAGTTAAATAATTTTGCCTTGCTATGTTTCACAAGTGTGTGAGTGTGTGAGTGTGTGTGTGTGTGTGTGTGTGTGTGTGTGTGTGTGTGTGTGTGTGTGTGTGTGTGTGTGTGTGTGTGTGTGTGCATGTGTGTGTGAGGGTGTGAGTGGGTGTGGAATGTGTAGCCTTTCTGCCTTTTGGGTAAACAGCTGAAGGTCTTGTTCGTGTAGGTTTCATCTCTCAGATAGTCATTAAACCCACAGCCTGGACTGCTATCATTTATTCACAAACGTCAATAAGAGCACAAAAATGAGACGGAGTGGGTGTGGAGATGGGCAGGGGCAAACAAGCGCTGACAGAAACTCCAGACAAAAGGAATCCTTGATCAACTTGTTTTGAAGTGCCTTTAAAAAAAAAAAAAAAGAAGTCCTTGCGAGCGCAAATTGATGAACTTCAAATTGTCTCACTTTTATGGCAAGGCGAAAGTCCTCCACTTTGCATTATCTTATAAATATTCATAAGTAGAGATCCAACTTGATGCAACTGCGTGAGGTGAATCATTGTTGTGAAATGAGTGCTGATTATCTGAAAGTTAAAAAAAAAAAAAATTCCACTGAATATTTTTGTATATTAGGAAATGCAAATAAATGTGTATGAAACTATTGATTTTACTTATACGTTTACTACAAGATTCTTCATTCATTTATTTTCTGAACTGCTTAATTCTAATTAGGGTTGCAGGGAGGCTGGCGCTCATCTCAGCCAACTCTGGGCGAGGGGAGAGTACACCCTGGACGTCTCGCCTGGCCATCGCAGAGCAGAAACATGCTGACGGCTGTACTGCTACTCTTGTCGAAAGTCAGCAATGGTTCCTTTATATCAACCTCACACCATAAACAGTGAGAGACATTGCCGGCCTTTGATAACCCAGTTAGCTGCAGGAGGGTGGGGTGGGGTGTGGGGCGTGGGGTGTGTTTGTGGGGTGTGGGGCGTGGGGGTGGGGGTGGGGTGTGGGGGGTGGGTGGACAGTGACAACCTGTTGAGAGTGGGGCTTGAACCCCTGATCTTAGGATCAGCGGTCCAGCACCTTTACCAACAGGCCACCACTGCCCCCTACCAGATATTATTATTATTATTATTATTATTATTATTATTATTATTAATAATAATAATAATAATAATAATAATAATAATAATAATAATAAAACTAAAATCCTCCCATTCATTCATTAGCTAAAATCTTTATCCTACTGGGGTCACGGGGCGGCTGAAACCAATCTCAGGTGACACTGTTCGAAATCAGGAGACACCCTGAAAATTTTGGCACTCCATCACATAGCAACACACACACACACATCTATTAACACTCACACTCACACCTAGTGTCAATTTGGAACCGCCCATTATGATAATGTGCATGTTTTTGGTCTGTGTTGGGAGATAACTGGAGTACCTGGAGGAAACCTGTGCAAGCAATGGGAGAACATGCAGACTCCATATGGAAATGCCCTTGCTGAGCCCGAGACCTTGAACCTAGGATCTTCTTACTGTGAATGCGAACATTCTGGGTTCATGTTTCAGGCTTGGCGAGGGTCTTTCTGATTGGACATTGCATGTTCTTTGTATGCTTCGGTGAGTTTCTTTCTGGTCCGCCACAGTTCACAGCATTACGCTAATCAGCTGTATCTAACTGCCCCTAGTGGTGAGTGTGAGTATGAATGGTTGTGTATGTTCGCCCTGCAATGGACTGGTGAGCTGTTCAGGGTTCCCTACCCTCACTCAGTGTTGACTGATGGACATGTGGGTAGTATTCTTTTGCTGTTTAGTCTTTATAAATAAAATTAAAAAAAATTAAAACCCAGCGCTAAGTATAAAAAGGTGACACTTCAGGACTTAACCCCCGGGAGGATGAGGTGAGGTCCATGACATTCTGTTGAATTCAGTAATCAAAGACTACCTATTCCTACTCGGCAGCAGTTTATTATCAAACCCCGGGGCAATTTATTCATATATACACACAACGGATGGAAATAATACTAAAACTTTCGGTGCCAAATTCTATAAATCTTTGTAATAGCTGCTTCGGATGTTTTAAATCAGGAGTTGGTTTTGCATCTTAAGCACCTTTCAACATTGACTTATGGTGCCTTATTGGAGATAGTTCTATTTCTTTGCTATGATTGATCACCATGACCCTTCAGGGTGACGATTAACTGTTAATCAGTTCATTTGTCACTGAGCTTTAAAGTATTTTTAAAAATCGGATTATGGATATGTATGTTCACAAATCCTTCAGAGCTAACAGCAATGTAGCAGTGATATTAAAGGAAAAAAAAAAAATCAACATGTATGCATTCTCTGTCCACCAAACCGCTTATATCCTATTAGGGTCGCGGCTATCTCAGCAAACTCTTGGCACCCTGAGCAGCTTGACAGACCATTGCATGGCCAACACATTCATTCATTTTCTGGACTGCTTAATCCGAATTAAGTGGGGCTGGTGGCATAATGGTTAGGATGCTGCGTTCATGATCGAGAGGTTGTCTGTTCAAATCCCATGTAGACCCCCACTGTGCTAAGACTAGATCCCCACTGTGCTAAGGTTTTAACAACAATTGTGCCTCTGTTCACCCAGCAGTGTAAATGGGTACCAGTAAAATATACTGGGAAGGTAACCTGCGATGGACTAGCGTCCCATCCAGGAGGAGTTAAACTCTTAACTCTTTAAAAGGAGTTAAATACTTCACGTTATGGAAACCAGAGATAAGCACCGGCCTGATGAGCCAATATGGCTCGGATGTAAAAAGCCCAAAGGACTTTACCTTACCTTAATCCTAATTAGGGTTGTGGGGAGGCTGGTGCCCATCTCAGGTGACTCTGGGTGAGAGTGGGGTACACCCTGGACAGCTTGCCAGGTCATTGCAAGGCAGGAACACGCTTTTACTCTTGTCAAAAGTCAGCAATGGTTCTTTTACATGCCTCACACCATAGACAGTGAGAGAAATGGCCGGCCCTTGATAACCCAGTTTGCTGCACTGGGTGGGGGTGGGGGTTGGGGGGATGGTGTGGGGTGGGGTGGGGGGTTGGACAGTGGCAACCTGTTATGAGTGGGGTTTGAACCTCCAACCTTAGGATCACTGATCCAGCACCTTCCCTCCAGACCACCACTGCTCACGACCAACACACATACAACCATTCACACTCACTCTCACACACACACAGGGGAAAGCTGGAACTGCCTTATTCTACTCTACAGTATTTTATGCACTGTAGGAGAAAACCAGAGTACCCAGAGGAAACCCATATTAGCACAGCGAGAACATGTGAACTCTTCACAGAAATGCCCGAGCCTGGGAACCAAACCCAGGCCTCTTCGCTATGAAATGAACATGCTAACCACTACACCACAGTGCATATACACATTTTTACTTATTTGCCAAATTCTATCAGGGTCATGGGGAGGCTGGAGTGTATCTCAGCCAAAACTGGGTAAACAGCTTGCCGGACACATCTATTTGCATTCATACCTAGGGACAAGGGGCAGTGGTGGTCTAGTGGTATAAGGTGCCGGATCACTGATCCAAAGGTTGGGGGTTCGAGTCCCACTCTCCACAAGGTTGTCACTGTCCTCCCCCAGTGCAGCTAACTGGGTTATCAAAAGGCCGGCCATGTCTCTCACTGATTATGGTGTGAGGCATGTAAAAGAACCATTGCTGACTTTCGACAAAAGTCGGCTGCAAAGCTGTCGGCGTGTTTCCGCCCTGCGATGGACTGGCGAGCTGTCCAGGGTGTACTCTGCCCTCACCCTGAGTTGGCTGGGATGGGCACCAGCCTCCCCGCGACCCTAATTAGGATGAAGCGGTTACAGAAAATGAACTGATGAACCTAGGGACAATATGGAACAGATAATTAGCAAAATGAGAGAAACCAGAGTACCCAGAGGAAATCCACATGAGCATGTGCAGAACATACAGGAACACCATCACCAAGCCAGGACTCGAATCCAGGACGTGGGTAAGGTGGGAATGCTAACCGCAACAGCCCCAGGCGGCCCCGATGGATATACATGAGTAAATGGATGCTGTGCACTGTATCTTATTTTTAAAATTCCAGACACAGAGTGTTTATAAACTGAGCTGATGGGTCTTGACCCTCATTAACCTCTTGATTATGCAACATACCACATGTCCTGTCTTCCTTTAAAAAATAACTTTTATTCAATGAATAGCATTTGTATTATGTATTTTGTTGAAATAATCATCCCTCATTAATATAGAAGCATCTACTTCGAATCGACTCATCCATAATAAAATTAGGCTTATTACCTCGGCAGATGGTGGGAGACTGAAAATCTCCTTTAACGCATTGTTTTCATCTATTTCCATAATTTCATCACATCAGCACTAACTGCAATGGGATTAGATAGAGGCTGTGGCTTCCAAATCGTTTTATATGCTTTTCATAACATGTTATAGCAAAACAGTAAATTTGATCCGACGTGAATAAAAACGTGATTTCTGACAAAGCCGGTGCACAGAGAGGATACCGTGCCCGGCTCTGATCAGGGTTAATAAGCTGTGATAGGACTTGCAATCAAACAGGCTGGCGCCTCATGCAGGTCTGAGCTGTTGTAACTACCCTCTGAAAAAGAGAGGCTGAGTTTTGTTTTGTTTTTTGGTTGTGTCAGGGAATTTAAACTGAGGTGAAGAATGAATAGTGAATTATAGTGACATCTCCAAATAAATGTTTAAAATGAATTTAAAAGAATTAAATATATGAAAACTGATGCTTTGCTTTATTTATTATTTATTTATCTATCATAAAGGGTAGGGGCAGTGGTGGTCTAGTGGATAGGGCGCAGGATCGCTGATCCTAAGGTTGGGGGCTCGAGTCCCCACAAGGTTGTCACTGTCCCCCCAGTGCAGCTAACTGGGTTATCAAAGGCCTGCCATGTCTCTCACTGTCTATGGTGTGAGGCATGTAAAAGAACCATTGCTGACTTTCTTAAAGAGTAGCTGCAAAGCCGTCAGCGTGTTTCTGTCCCTTGCTAAAGGGTTATGACAGGAAGGGCATCCGACGTAAAAACCCATGCCAAATCAAATGTGCGAATCAGATGATTCGCTGTGGCAACTCCCGAGTAAAAAGGGAAAAAGCCGAAAGGAAGAAAGAAATTTATCCATTATAAAGGCACTAGCTTAGATCTGTTAATACTGATTATTAACAATGGCATGCACACATGTTTAGTACAGTCGTACCTCGCCTTACAATAGTCCCAGCAAACGAAAAATCCAGGTTACGAAAATCATTTTTCAAAACTTTTTGCCTCTGTATACAAAACAAGTTCTCCTGACAAAAAGTGGCATTCAAACATTCAAACGCGCCAAACATTAAAACGTGCCATTCAAACAATGCACGAGCTAATCTCCCATTGACTTCCAACATCCCGCTCTGCTGGCCGCCCATTGGCTAGGAGGGATGACGCAGCTCCCGCCCATTGGCTATCTCCCAACATCCCGCCCCACTGGTCTCCCATTGGCTAGGAGCCATGACACAGCAATTACCAGAGTTACTGTTGTTTCATGAGTTTTTTGAGTGTGCTCATTGCAACTTTATTTTTTGACCTTCCATAAACATTTGTAAGATTATAATTCTGCTAAGAAGACATGGTCAGCACATGGGCGCACACACACACATGCACGCACACACACACACACACACACACACACACACACACACACACACACTCACACGTGTGTGATTTCCGGTGCGAGTGACAAGAAGAAGCGGGCTTGTGGCATGAGGTTGAGTGATATCACAAAGGAATATGGCCAAACCAGTCTACTATTGGTACGATATTGAAGCAGATAGAGGTCTTAAAAGGTATACTTTTATAATTTTTAAAGGGTTTATGGGGTAGTATTAGGGGCCTTGGAATGAATCCCATGTTTTGCATGTAAGATGCCGTTCAACTTACGAAAAATCCAGGTTAAGAAAAAGGCTCTGGAATGGATTAATTTTGTAAGGTGAGGTACCACTGTATTTCATTCAAAATACCCAAGATCATCTATTACGATCATTTGCTCACAAATACATGTTACTTCATGTTAATTTTCACAGCACAATGTCACCCCCTGTGTGTTTGTTGATCTTTTATTTTCATATAGATGACTGGAATATCAATAGCATGTTTGATTGTGCATATAGAATGTTTGCAAGCTTTTATTAGCTCTCGCCCACAGTGGCTCGGGAGCTATAGTGATGGGTCTCCGTCCGTCCATCTGTCCGTCAGTTTGTCAGTCCATTTGCCCACCACACTTTATTTTCCGGACATTCTGAGTCTGTGGCTTACACACTTGATATGTTGGCTCATTACTATGTGTGTCAGTGATGTTGACCTGCTTTTCAGGGTGTTATGGGCATGTAAATAAATGCAAATATAAATGTGACTCTATAAACGTTGTGTATAATTATATACAGCTAGTGTGCTGAACATAGCGACATGGTATTACTCAGCTGTTTTTTGGTCATCATCTTTCCATTCGGGAAACATCCAGCATAGACCTAATTGGGCATGAGCCCTGGTGGCGGGTCAGGTGATGTGAAATTTTCCCGAATGGAACTTTCTGGAACTTTATGAAATCTATATTAAGGGCCTGTTGCTGACTGACTCCAGTATCTTCGGGTCTCTTCAGCTGACACAGATCACCTGAGGAGTCTCTTCGAGTCTCTTTGGGTCTCTTCAGTGCATGGATGATCTAAGGAAACTCATCGCGGCAGATCATCTCAGCCAAGGCGCATCATGGAATCACCCAAGTTTCTTCGTTCGGGACTTCATCACCAAAGTCCATCATCCACGTTCACCCACAGCCCATGCGAGGATGTTCATCATTTGTTTCTTTCAACACGTGGGATTCCAAGCCTTTCCCTGCCAGCGCGCGCGCCGTTGCTAAATTTACCCTGCTGCAGGTGCTTGGTGACTATGGGACCCTTTGTTTAATTTGTATGTTGTTTAGCTTTAAGATGTAAGCTATTATTTTGTCTTATTTTGTTCATATTATTAAATTGTATATAGTTTGTGTCCATACGTAATAAAATTGAGGGCTCATCCAGGATGGAATGCATTTGGCATGTGTAACAAAGGTCATAGAATAGAAGCACAACTCTATATTAGATTTCCAGATATTTACTTGCCTCTTGCTGAAGCTGGGGTTTTCAAATTTGCTATGCTTGTTCTATAAAGAGCCATTATGAAATACGTTACCCAACTATGGTGTGGAGTGAAAGCGGGTAAGGTTAACATTGTCATCTCATTGTCATGTTCATTTGCATCATCTGTCTTGTTGTTATCCTTCATGGTCCCTGTTTTCGTAAATGTTTATTTTTTTCCTTGATGCCGATCTGAATTCGATTGTGTGTGTGTGAGTGTGTGTTTATAATTCTGTGTGAGTCTTAACAGTGGTGTTTGAGCCTCTTTTTTGTGGGGGTTTCAGTTTCATTATTAAGAATGACTGTTAGAGCGAATACATGCGTTCATTGACCTTTCATTTGTTATGGATACTTGCGCACATGCCTGCTTTGACCAACTTGAAGACAAAGTTAAACTTCCAATTGTCTAATTAGATCATGACATTTGCTCTTTTGAGAGCTCCTGTTTAGGTAAATACAATGATTATTGTAATATTACTTTAGTACAATTTCCATAAACTCTTAAATGTCTAGTAATAGTAAACAACAAAAACAATATACAGAGAGAATCGTCGACTTCCGACCGCTTTTGGTTCTGGCAGACCGGTTCTAAATCGATCTGGTCGTATGTCGACTTTCCATCCAAATACACTCACGCCAAATAAAAACAGATGAATAAATCTCGCACATTTAAATCGATACATCTATTTTCAATTCCACGTCACTGTGACACGCAGCGGAGAGCCAATCCTTTCTGTACTCCACTGTGTGGGCGGATCCGATAGCTTCAAACTCCAATTTTATTGGATTATAACAACAGTCACAGACTGCGCATGTTGTTTGAGTAAAGAGATAAATTTCCCTCGTTTTGATCGTCTCATTTCCACGAAGCCAAGCACACACAAATGGACAGACATGGAAAAACTTGAACCTGCAGACCAGCTGATTGTCAAAACTTGGGACGCGCTTCCGGTCACATAAACACTGCAGCATGTGAGTCCAATAAAATTAGAGTTTTAAGGTATCGGACCCGCTCACACAGAAAGGATTGGCCCTTGGCTTCATGCCACAGTGGCGTGGCATTGAAAGTAGATGAATAGATTTGCTCTGAGCAGTTAGAAAGTGAAGCTGCATCATCTCCCGCTTGGCCTTTTAAGATGCTGGTGCTGCCGGCAGCACAAACAACTGCCATACGCAACACTTGCACTGCATTGCCATGAATCATGCTGCACGACTTTTGCGGTCGTAAAGTCGATCAGACGTAACTCGGATAGGTCGTAAGTCGATGACTCACTGTATATCTTACCCAGAAAGCAATGACATTAGGAGTGAACACAGACTCGTGGTCTGCGGACAGAAAAACACCCACACAGTTTCCTGTGGGATGAAAATCAGCAGTTCACAGTACTTTCCGCATAGCTCACACAAAAGTTAACACTAACTATGTTTTCTGCTTGTCACCATGCAATTGAGCAATAAATAACAACCAATCAGCATTGATTCAAAGTTTCTATGATGGGCACACAGAGACACGAGAATACCATCGGAGTCATGGTGCATGCCTTTGGTGGTCCTCTGAGGAGCTCTACTTGTAAAGCATGTTGCTGAAACTAGCTTCATAGCTGCAGCTGCCAAATAGAAAAGAAACAAATACATTCAAATCAATCAGAATCATGCACTCAACGTGCAGTGGTATAAAACATACAATGAGATACACATACTTAACTTATTAGAAGGAAGATGGGGAAATTGTGGGTTGCCTGAGGATGTTATATCTGGTGAGAGACCGAGGATTGGGGTTGGGGAGGGTGTGCCCTCAGAAGTTCAGAAAAGACTGCAGGCATGGAAAAGATATATCTTATTGACTTAAAGAAAGCATAGTCTGGTCTGTATACACATCTGGATCCACAAACAAGAGGGTTGCAGCTCTTTGGGCAGCTGTAAAATTTTATGGCATATTGCTGAAGATAAATGGAGGGGAGTGTTCAGGGTGGAAAAGGATTACAAAATGTTGACAGTTTCTATCGTCTGACTGAAGCGCTCTTCAGCTGTAACTATCGCGTTATCACCGTTAATATAGTGGGAATTCACAGTCAGAAATAAACAGCACACAAATCAGTTGTCAAATTACATCCCTACTGTGACATCCATACAGTACGTGTGTGTGTGTGTGTGTGTGTGTGTGTGTGTGTGTGTGTATGTTAACAGGTGCTGACTGGAGGCAAGATGACCTCCAACACTCTTTAGTGAGAAAAGGTCTGCGATATCACACACACTATAACCACATTCAATCTAATCGGGAGCACCTCTAGGGGACTCGTACAAGATTTAATATAGCTGAATGTGGCAGCTTAGTCAGCCAAACAGTGGCACTGAGGCAGCGCGTGCGCTCTGTGAAAATAGAAAACTCAACAACGGTCCATTTGAGCATTATGTATGGTACATAGTCATTTATTCTTAAAACCAGATTTTAAACTGTTGGTAAATTCTTGATTCTGATTGGTCGTAAGCTCACTTTTTCACAAAGATGGTGCCATCACGTTGAAAGCTTGGTGAATTTTTCACAAAGGTATAATTATCTGTTAAAAACAAATAACTTGTGCTCCACAGCTAATATATATATATATATATATATATATATATATATATATATATATATATATATATATATATATATATATATATATATATATATATATATATATAGTGACTGTGTGTGTGTGTGTGTGTGTATATATATCTAAATTATTATATATCTAAATTATTATTATATATAAATATATATATCTTATACATATAGTTGATGTATGGATGGCTGGTTGGATCAATGGATATATATATACACACACACACACACAGGGATCCCTTGCTACTTTGTGGTTAAATTCATGGGGCTTCAGTGCATTGTGTTTGCTTTAAAAAAAAAAAAAAAAAAAAAAAAAAAAAAAAAATATATATATATATATATATATATATATATATTTATATATATATATATATATATATATATATTCATCAAATTAAAAAATAAGGAAATTAAGGAAGGTAAGGTAAGTCTGTTGGGTTTTTACACCTGAGCCTAGTGGTTCATCATGGCTCATCAGGCCGTGTACTTATCCCCGGTTTCCGTAGCGTGAAGCGACCAGGAGTTCAACTCCCCCTGGATGGGACACTAGTCCATCGCAAGTTACCTTCACAGTATATTTTACTGGTACCCATTTATAGTGCTGGGTGAAAAGAGGCACACTTGTGGTTGAGACCTTGCCCAGGGATCTTAGCACAGTGAGGGTCTCAGTGGGATTCAAACTCGCAACCTCCCGTTCATGAGCGCAGCACCCTAACCGCTACGCCACCGGCCCCATATTAAATTAAGGAAGAATAGGTGGAAAAGTTAAGGAAAATGTCACAAAAAGACCAATTCTGCAAAAAAAAAAATCCTACTTCATGGATTTCGATGGTCGTGTGGTGATCTTGGTCCCAATTAACTGAAGAAAGTGAGGGATCCCTGTATATACTGTATATTCATCCATCAAACAGCCATCCATCTATCCACCTATTGTCTGTAGAAGTTATTCGGAAGCCGGAAACAATCCCAGTTGATGTTGTGCTAGAGGTGGACTACACCCTGAACAGGTAATGTCATGACAAATGGGGACAGGGGGAAAAACAATGATAACAGCAGTGACATTCTTTGACAAATAATTGTAATTGTTGGCAAGTTAGTGGTATTAGAGTAAAATTGACTACGTTCTCATTGCAACCGAATCTCTCTCAGGGTGGTAACTAGTTATTTTCCTATATAACAGCATGTCATGTCTGGCTTATTCCTCATATAACTGATCCTGATAAACCTCCTCCCTGATTGATATGCCATGCACCTGTCCATAAAACAAAGGCCCTCCTCCTGTTTTGTACCCTTCCATTGCTCCCTGGGCACTTATACCTCTACTATTGAATAAGCATTCAAATAACGTCTGCGGTGAAGCCCGCTCCCATAAACCACCATCTGTGTCAGCTTTTTACTTTGTATGAAATAAAGGATGGAGAATAGCAAGAAAGTGCAAGTCCAGCACAAATCAGGTCAGCTGTGATCTGAGAGCAATCGTGTGCATGCTAATGCCAAGCACTGCAAGTATCACACACACACACACACACACACACACACACACACACACACACACACACACACACACATATATATATATATATATATATATATATATATATATATAAAAACGCTGGAAGAAATGGAGATAATGAATAACAAGTGGATGGTGGTGCTCCTCAGCTTCAGGGTTCCTGGTCCAATCCTGATCACCGTTCGTAAAGAGTTTCACATTTTCTTTTCTGGGTTTCATCCAACCTTCCAAAAACTTTCTAAAAACATGCAGGGCAGAGGATTCGCTCAAAATTGCCCTTAGAGGTGAATGTGAGTGAGAATCTGAGGGTGTGCATGCACCGGCATTCCATCACTGGTTTATTCCAGCCTCACACTTGGAGATCCTGGGATATTCTCTGGATTCACTCCGGCCCAGACCAGGATAAAGTGCTTACTGAAGATGAATAAAGGATTTCATGAAGTTCACTTCAGGGTTTTGTCCACTGGCCATTGGATGGTTGTTAATGGTGCTCACTTTCTAAACTTACCTGGAAGGAAAACGGAAATTATCAGTCTCAGTATGAAACCCTAAGGAGTTGTTTGTTTGTTTGTTAATTTATTTACTTGTTTTAATCCTATCAAAAATGTTTTACTGGGATTCCTCACTTTCCGCAGTTAATTGGGACCGAGTAGGATCACCCCCCCAACCCCTCAACCCCCCGACTCACGTATATGTTCAATTCAGTTCATTTTCTGTAACCACTTAATCCTAACCAGGGTCACGGGGAGGCTGGTGTCCATCCCAGCCAACTCTGGGCAAGGGCAGAGTACACCCTGGACAGCTCGCCAGGCCATCGCAGGCAGAAACACGCCGACAGCTTTGCAGCTACTCTTGTCGAAAGTCAGAAATGGTTCGTTTACATGCCAGACACCATAGACAGTGAGAGACATGGCCGGCCTTTGATAACCCAGTTAGCTGTACTGGGGGGACAGTGACAAGCTAGTGGGGAGTGGGACTCGCACCCCCAACCTTTGGACCAACGATCCTGCGCCCTATACCACTAGACCACCACTGCCACTTCACATATATGTGTATCAATAAATACGTACTGCATTCAATGCTATAAATGCTTATAATAACAATTAAACAATCAAAAATAATGCATAAGATGTAAATAAAATATAAATACACACACTTACAGACACGTGCGTTTTTTTGTTTATTTGTTTGTTTGGTTGTTTTTGCATAATTGGCCTTGTTTTTGCTGCATTTTCCTTAACTTTCCCCCTATGCTTCCTTAATTTCCCTATTTTTTTAATTCGATGAATATTTTTAGAAAAAAAAAAAAACACACAATGCACTGAAGCTGCATCAATTGAAGTGCGAAGTAGCGAGGGATCCCTGTTCAGCAAAAAAATGTGTGAGCATGATGTAGACATAAGCAATCAAATAAGTGCTTGCTCACTCACTCCACACCCAAACCACTTACTCCAATGAGGATGGAGCCTCAGTCCAAACTGAGTAATGGTGTACACCCTGTAGACCTAACCGGACCATCACAAGGCTAACATACACACACACACACACAATCATTCATACTCACACGGAGGAGTAATTCGGAGCAGTAATTTTTTTAGCTTCATGTGCATGGCCTTGGACTGTAGGAGGAAACTGGAGTACATCGAGGAAACAATATTCCGCCATACCACCCCAAATAAGTTCTGTGCTCATTAACGCAACTATATGGTGGCGCTTCCTACTTTGGGATTTTTTTTCTCTCAATCACTTTCCTGAAATGTATTCGTCGACAAGTCCAACCTATCAAGTATGCTTCTCTATCATGGGACCACAGCAAGCAGTTGGTAGAGGGGCGGCGGTGACAAGCCAACTGCATGTTTTTTCAGGGTTTCCATGATTGGTCAGCGATCGCTCCGAGCAAAGCACACGCCACCCCTTTCTACTTCCCTGACATCTCAGTTAACTGATGACTGTGTACATAACCCTGGACTTGAACTTATGATGTCCAGGTTGATAGTAACAAATATTGCTGCCAGCAAGATGTAAATATATCATGGGTTGAAGCCAGGTGGCATCAGCCTCACAGCAAGAGGGTCTCGGGTTCGATTCCCAGGTTCGGGCGTATCTATATGAGGTTTGTATGCACCCATGGTGTTTGCATGGGTTTCCTCTGTGTGCTCTGGGTACCTCCTACAGTCCAAAGACATACATATTAGGCTGACTGGCTGTTTCAAATTGTCCCCAGGTGTGAGTGTGAATGGTTGTGGGTTTAGCCCTGCGGAGGTAGTGGTCAGGAAATGAGTGAGTGAGTGAGTGAGGTCAAGACCACACCTACTACTGGACTTAAAATCTGAATACAGTAACAAATACTGTCAGTGCAAAAGGGCAAACCTCGTCTCTATTGGAGAACATTTTAGGCAGAAGGTGACAGCAAAAGAGTCTCCTGTCATAATGAATCCAGAAAAAGAAGATTGGATGAAGGGGAAGTGAGTCGTGATGGACTTCCTGCACCAGAGGTGGCCAATCAGTCAGAGACCAAGAGCCACATTTTTTACTGTATTATGGCAAAGAGCCACACACACACACACACACACACACACACACACACACACACACACACACACACACACACACACACACACACACACACACACACACACACACACCTCTACTCAGCAAGATCTATTGTACTTTCACACACCAACATGATAAAATGCTCAAATCTTTGAAGGTAAGAGTGAAACTGATTCAATAGCCGTGTTAATTTCCGATATTCGGCGTTCAACAGTGTGGCGGGACAGTTGAACGTCCGATACCACACGTTATAGTTTTGGTGTTTTCAGGAGATAAGATTTCAACAACGTCACTGAGGTATTTTTTTAACGCACTGCACTCTCCTTCATTATAAAGTGGACAGTGATGGCCTGGTGGTAAAGCGCATTGGATCGCTGATTCTAAGGTTGGGGGTTCGAGTTGCACTCTCCACAGGGTTGTCACTGTCCCCCCAGTGCAGCTAACCGGGTTATCAAAGGCCGGCCATGTCTCTCACTGTCTATGGTGAGATTGATTAACTGTTGGGTTTTTACACCCGAGCCTAGCGGCTCATCACCCGATGCTTATCCCCGGTTTCCAAAGCATGAAGCAATCAGGAGTTGAACTTCTCCTGGATGGGACGCCAGTCCATCACAGCTTACCTTCCCAGTATATTTTTACTGGTACCCATTTATACTGCTGGGTGGACAGAGGCACACTTGTGGTTGAGACCTTGCCCAGGGGTCTTAGCACAGTGAGGGTCTCAGTGGGATTTGAACTCATAACCTTCCGATCATGAGCCCAACACTCTAGCCACTACACCACCGGCTCCACAGTCTATGGTGAGAGGTTCATGTAAAAGAACCATCGCTGACTTTCGTAAAGAGTGGCTGCATAGCTGTCAGTGTGTTTCTGTCCCTTGCGAAGATTTGTGTCAGGAAGGGCATTCGACGTAAAAACCTATCCCAAATCAAATATGCGAATCAGATGATTCACTGTGGTGACACTGAAAAAGAGAAAAAGCCAAAAGATATAGTAGAAGAAGAAGAAGAAGAAGAAGAAGAAGAAGAAGAAGAAGAAGAAGAAGAAGAAGAAGACCCATACTGGGAAGCTTTGCGATAGTTTCATCTCATGCACATACGCATCTGATGAAAATACCGTATCGAACTCAAGCGAATCGAACACGCACATTAAAAATAAAACACAAACTTTGATCTGAACAAAAGAGCCGCGTGAAACCAAACAAAGAGCCGCGAGTCGGCCACTCCAGTTCTACGCAAACAGTGTATGGCCGCGGCATGATTCCATATTTGGATGTACCAATAGTCTCCAAAGGGACAACCCTTCACATTTCCAATTTTCCCATCGCTAGCAAGCGGGAAGGAGGTTACCTCACTCAATGCTAACGTTGATTTATTATTACATGCACGTCTCGCTCAATACTTTTGATCAGTTTGAGAACTTGGAGCGTGACGTTTTATTTTCTTTTTTCTTTTTTTTTTCCCCCTCCCTGATAAAAACAATGACACGGTGAATGTACGACTCAGATGATTAGTTATAGCTTGAGGGCACCTCGGCTTGTCAAGTCTCTGTTTGTGTTTTGCATCTCATCTTCGTTCCCCTTACATAAATGTCAACCGCAACATCAACAATGATATCAGCGAAGGAGATCTGAATAAGTGCCAGCTCATGTGCCTGAGGCCGTCTGAAAACCTACTTGACAAGTATTTCTGTTATGTCCCGTGAATAAATAAAAGGTGTTTGTCCTCTGAAATGAAATTATTACTTCTCACCTTGCATCCCTCCATTTCTTTCTTTCTTTTTTTTTTTTATCCTCCTGGCTGTGTATTTTTGAGATATAAAAGGGTTATATGGGGGCATTCTTAAAGATTAAAAATGTTCCACCTGTGACAGGTAGAACTATTAATCATGCGGTATATTTCTTTTGAAAGAATGAAATTGTGTATTTATAGAAGCAATTCGGAGTACCTGCTGAGCCCGGAGACGATCTAATTTGCAATTCGGCAGTTACAGCGATGGTTTTGTTTTGGATTACCTTCCTAAAGAGAGTGTTTACGATTAAATTTTGATTGAATTTCGATTTCGGTCCGGTTGCCATGGACACGGCATGTAAAATCCTGGAAAGAGAGATCAAGCACCGCCTTCCTGCACGTCCTTCTTTCATAGAGTACATGCTGGTCCGAAATCCTGGATCGATGTATGCAAAGAGTTTCTGAGAGAAAATCTTCCAGGAAAGGTCTTTAGATCCACCACCAACTGTTCACATCAGAAGCCGAGCTGTTTGAGCTGAGATGAGGGGGATCGAAAGCTGGAGAAGACTAACAGACTAAAGCTCCGCCGCATCGATAGCTTAAGAACTTAAATTCTAGCAGTGAGAAGTTTGAACAGTATTGTAAAATAAATAAATAAGTAAATAAATAAATAAGGCTAAACAATGTAAAAATAGACATAGATAACCGTGAGAAATGGTGGAATGGTGGTTTGTACACGTCCACCTCACAGCTTGAAGGTCCTGGATTCAATTCCCAGCCTGGGAATTTCTGTGTGGAGTTTGCATGTCCTGCTCGCGGTTGTGTGGGTTTCCTCCAGGTATTCCGGTTTCCTCCCACACTACAAAAACATGCAGAGTAAGTTAATTGGTTGTTCCAATTTGCCAGTAGATGTGAGTGGTTGTGTGAGTGTTGGTCCTGCGATGGCCAGGCAAGCTGGCCAGAGTGCACTCAGCCCTTGCCCAGAGTCAGTTGAGATGGGCGCCAGCCTCCCCACGACCCTAATTAGGATGAAGCGGTTCGGAAAATGAAGGTGAACGCTGAACGTCCCGTTTCTGTGTGAGCTTTGCATGTTCTTGCCGTGCT
>CM045731.1:21915000-21930000 GCA_024760905.1 Plotosus lineatus
GGTTACAGTTAGAGTTAGGCTTTGGGGTTATGGTTTAGGGTTAGGGTTTAGAGTTACGGTTAGGGTTTGGGGTTAGGATGAGATGTTAGGGTTTATGGTTAGGGATTAGGGTTATGGTTAGGGTTACGGTTTAGGGTTAGGGTTTAGAATTACGGTTTGGGCTTAGGGTTATGATGAGGTGTTAGGGTTTAGGTTTAGGGTTCTGGTTAGGGTTAGGGTTTAGGGTTACGGTTAGGGGAGATGTTAGGGTTACGGTTAGGGTTTAGGGTTAGGATGAGGTGTTAGGGTTTAGGTTTTGGGTTACGGTTAGGGTTAGGGTTCAGGGTTACGGTTTAGGGTTAGGGTTTAGAGTTACGGTTAGGGTTTAGGGTTAGGATGAGGTGTTAGGGTTTAGGTTTAGGGTTACGGTTAGGGTTACGGTTTAGGGTTACGGTTTAGGGTTAGGGTTTAGAGTTACGGTTAGGGTTTAGGGTTAGGATGAGGTGTTATGGTTTAGGGTTAGGGTTACGGTTAGGGTTAGGGTTTAGGGTTATGGTTCGGGTTAGGGTTTAGGGTTACGGTTAGGGTTATGTTGTGAGCATTGGTCATGTGAGCAAATGTCCTGGAACCATTTTATCCAGATGTTGTGGAACAGCGTAGCTCCTGTTATAACTACAAACAGTCACCCCGTCAAATGGATGAACGCGACATGATGTAAGGGCAGAGTTGGCAAAATGATGAGGTATGAAATGGAATTTTGGTAACAGATCTGGTTTTGGGCGATGGCATCCCACCGCTTGATTATTTCTCTGTAACAGCACACCTTTACCGCATGTTTCATTGCTTATTTATTATCCATTCCTTGTTCATGTTCATGAAATGTTGTTTCACGTTGGCGTTTGTGCTGCGTATACCAAGATTTACTGTGACAGCAGGAAACCCTGAATGGTCTTCGGAGAGGAAGATACCAGTATTTATGAAATCCAGTGTCAAAGCCCTAAGGAATCTGATTCACACTCAGCTGAAGGCACTTCTGCACTTAGTAACCAAAATGCCTGAGGGGGCCTGAAGGTTTAGTGGCAGATCAGCACACAATGCACTCCATCCAGCCTCTGTATGCCCTGACACTGCGCCTATTATAGATGATGAGCATGTCATGGAGCAGACGACTCAATTGTACAGTTTCGGGTAAGAGTTGGCTGCGGATTCGTTTCCAAGCTGTGTCCTAGTCAGTGGGTGCATGTTGTTGACCTTACACACAAAACTGTGAGTCCTTCCAACACTTCTATTCACTTATATATGGTCTCTAGCAATATATAACCCCCCCCCATCTTATCAACACTGCAAGTGTAGCACTAGCTACGTGCGGAAACTAATAACTGAGGAAGGGGACTGCTTTCTAAAGGGTCCCCGCACAGCTCCATTTCCAAGAGATACGTCGATTGTCACAGAAAGACCCTCCATTTCAAAAAGCCAAAGAGTTGTTGAGTTTAAGATAAAATTCTCCATTACCAAACCGTTATCAGGAATCAGCGGCTTCAAGTATTTTCTCTTGCACCAAAATCACTAGAAAATGTTATTACCTTGATGATTGTTGTGGTGCTCAGGTGTCACCGAAGCAGCAGTGCCTCAGTAAATAGCAAAGAATGATTTGGGTTTTTGTCCATCATGTATTTCCATGATAGTCCTGTAAGCTATAGCGCATGCTAGATGTAACCAAAAGAGCTCCTTTTGTTCCCCAGAGCGTCACCACCGCTGCCTTTCAGTCAATCCTTGAGTACGCTCTTTTGTTCACACGTCCCCTGGGTGAGGTAACAATTATGGAAATTGGTCTAATTATGTTGAATATTAGCCTGTCCCAGAAAAAAAAAAAAAAAAAAACGTAACTACAGGCAAAATTGCTCAAGGCTTCAACATGTGCTCGGTAGAATGAGTATGTCAGTCCTATGAGAGCAAAACATATGGACGGAAGCCTTGGATGAGGCACCAATCCCACGTTATAAAAACCGCTGACCATAAAAAATGGACTTTCAACATGTGTCCACCAGGTGCAGGGTGCTCTGAAATATGATGGGGTCCTCTGTTCACTGCCATTCTGCCACGCCAAAATGAACCTCTCCCACCCCCACCCTCAGTGGCTACCATTTCCTGTCATTTCCATTGAAGCTGCCACCAAGAAGAAGTATTAATGTGTAGAGATTGGATGTGGGGTGAGAGAGCCAGGGTCCTAATAACCGGGTCTGTAGCTAAGATCCTGGCAGACAGTAGTGGGCTGAGCAGATGGGATTACATGGGGGTGGAATAAGCCATCAGTTTAAGCATTCAGAACTTCTTCCTCCCCTTTGGGTCAGAATGTACTGTAAATATATTATATTTATCTCGCTAGGCTAGCAAGGCGGGATAGGTTTCGACTCTTTAGTCTTGGCAGGTTTGTAATAACTGAGGAAGGGACTGCTTTCTTTAGCGTCCCCAGGAAGCTTCAATATGAGATGTATCATCGTACTAATGAATTCGAGATGGCAATTGGTCAGAAGGGGTGACACGGTGGGATAGAGGTTTCCTCTCGGCACTCTGGTTTCCTTCCAATCGCCAAAGACATACACACTAGGCTAAATGGCTTTTCCAAATTGCCCCTAGGTGTGAGTGTGAATTTCACTGAATGTTTGTGTGTGTCGGAACTGCAAGCTATTCAGGGTGTACTGCGCCTAGTCCTGTCAGGTCAGGTTTTGCCCTACTACTGGTATCATGTCAGCCAGTACAACCTGTTGCATGGTCAAGTGATCGGCGACTGAACCGGCATTGAACCGGCTCCCCCACCAGGTTCCAAATGAGGAGGCTAGCAACCCAGTAGGAATAAAAACAAGACCTATCAAAGGGTGGATGAGCTCTTTCGAGTCAACGGCCAGCTAGCTAGAGATGGTGTCTCAATAAAAACACCCTGCAGAAAGAACTTTGGGCCTCTTCTGCGGATTTTTTGCCCATAGTATACAACCATGAGGGGCGGCACGGTGGTGTAGTGGTTAGCACGCCTGCCTCACAGCAAGAAGGCCAGGGTTCGATTCCAGGCCTGGGCGTTTCTGTGCAGAGTTTACATGTTCTCCCCGTGCTCATGTGGGTTTCCTCTGGTTTCCTCCCACGGTCCAAAAAACATGCACAGTAGGCTAATTGGCTGTTCTAAATTGCCCATAGGTTCACATCATGCAGAAGGCAATGGCAAACCACTGCACTATCCTTGCCAAGAAAACCTCCATGAAGATGATAATCAAGGCGTTATCCTTCATGGCAGGTCGCCAAGAGTCGTCCTACGACTCGGAAGGTACCAGACCAGACCAGACCATGCAAACATGATGAGGCTGTTGTGACTTCTGCCTCCGCCAGAATTCTGGCACGGCACCCAGATTGATTGACCCCACCTACTACCCAGTGTTGACTGACATTGTAGTAATACATGCAAATGAGTGAGCGAAGTGATCAGAAGCTGCAGATCTTTTCCTTAAGAAGTCCAATGTTTACATGGCATTTACGGAAGGAGTCTCCAGTGTCAGAGAGAATGTTTTCTACCATCAGAACTTGGGACCCGGTGTATAAACAACTGTTTATAGTTTGTATACACTGTAAGGAATAAGAATAGAATTGCGAAGAGATGTTCTACAGTGGTGTAGTGTTTCTCACAACAGGAAGGTCCTGGGCTGGTGGAGTATTGGTGCCTGGGTTTCCTGTAGGTGCTGTGTTTTTTCTCTCCCAGTCTAAAGACATGCACATTGGGCGAACTGGATATTTTTAATTGCCCCTAGTGAGGATAGTTGTCTGAGTTGGCTCTGCGGTAGTCTGGCAAGCTGTTCACAGTGTTCCGTCTTCACCCACAGTGAGCCGGGATGGGGCTTCAGGCTCTTCATAACCCTAATAATTAATAAAGCTGTTCAGAAATGAAATGAAGATCCCCAGTGACATTATTAGCTATTTGTGTGATGTAATGTAAAAGAAACCTGATATTTCGGGTGATTAAAGGCAGCACACCACCTCATTATTGATGATTTACTTTTAACTGCATGCAAGAGTATTTTATTCCTTAGATGATAATACAAAGGAACATAATATAATGTTTACATTCGATGGAACTTTACCAGTTTAGTTTCATATTGCTGTTTTGATCAACAAAGGTTTCAGCCATCCATTCATCCCTCTATCCGAGGGGTTCACAACCAGGGGTGCTCGCAGCTCCTGGGGGTGTGAGACATTATTCCAGGGGGTGTGAGAGGCCAGGCTGTAACTTTTGAAATAAATATCTTCTTTTGATAAAAATTTAGTATGATTCCACATCCTTTATCCTTGAGCAAAGTATAAAATGTAGGGGGTGCGAGGTCAGAGTAAAGTTTTTTTCGGGGTGCAGGAGTAAAAAAAAAAAAAAAAAAAAAAGGTTGAGAACCACTGCTCTATCGATTCACTTATCTCTCTATCTATACAGCTATCCAACCCCCCCACATCTATCTATCTATCTATCTTGCTCTACGTCTACATCCAATCATGAGGAAAGGAAGTCGATCCCTGAAGCTTGAATGATACTCATACAGAGACTGTCATGGCTGTAATCACAATGATCTACTGTATGGTTCACCACGGACTCACTCACACCTATGGGCAATTTGGAACAGCCAATCAACCTACTATGCATGTTTTTGGACTGTAGGAGGAACCCGGAGTACCCGAGAGAAACCCACGCAAGCACGGGGAGAACATGCAAACTCCACACAGAAAAGCCCAGCCCTGGATTCGAACGCAGGCAGGCCTTCTCGCTGTGAGGCAGATGTGCTAACCACCGTGCCGCCCTCTCTCCCCGCCCCCAAGCCTACTGAACCTATATCCACCAACCCACCTTTCTCTCTGTTTAGGTTTTAATGTTTTAATTATCTAACATTCTCTCTGTTCATATTCTGCAACCACTTAATCCTAATTAAGGTTGCAGGGAGGCTGGTGCCCATCTCAGCCGACTCCGGGCGAGGGCAGAGTACACCTTGGATGGCTCGCCAGGCCATCAACACACTGATGGCTTTGCAGCTACTCTTGTCGAAAGTCAGCAATGGTTCTTTTAATGATAACTCTTGATTGTCAAAGTACATTACATACATGAAATTTGCTTTGTGCTCTGGGCACCTGTCGCCACTGTACAGCACCAGTTATTGCGTTGTTCTATCCTGTGATGCTGAACGCCAAGCAGGAAGCAACAACTGGCAAATTTTAACGTCTTATGGTATGACGTGGTCGGATTTGAACTCTGACTATGCGGAGGATAAACGGACGCTCTACCAACTGAGCTAAATCCACGGTTCTTTTACATGAACCCCACACCATAGACCAGGGGTGTCAAACTCGTGCCAGAAAGGGCCATGTGGCTGCAGGTTTTTGTTTCAACCAAGCAACAGCACACCTGACTTTGCTCATTTAATCAACTCATCTGAGTCTTCAGGCCACTGATTGGTCAATCTGTGTGCTCTGTACAGAGACTGACCAATCAACTGCATGAACACTCAACTCAGTTGATTAAATGAGCAAAGTCAGGTGTGCTGCTGCTTGGTTGAAACAAAAACCTGCAGCCACATGGCCCTTTCTGGCACGAGTTTGACACCCCTGCCATAGACAGTGAGAGACATGCCTTTGACAACCCATTTAGCTACACTGGGGGGGGGGAGTGAAAACCCATTGAGAGTGGGGCTTGAACCCCCAGCCCTAGGATCAGTGACCCAGCACCTTTGCCACCAGGCTACCACTGCCGAATTATCTAACAATGTTAACTTATTTTTGAATTATTTTCATACATTTACATTTACAACATTTGGCAGGTGCTCTTATCCAGAGCAACATATAATTATTTTATACAACTTTATTTTAATTGAGGGGTAAAGACCTTGCTGAAGGGCCCAACAGTGAGGACAGTGGGGATTGAACCGCTGACCTTTGGATCAGTAACTCATCATCTTTTCCACTAAGCCAGCACTGCCCTCTATACGGATAGAGATAAATAGAGTATTTACAGTAGAGTTCAGATTAATCAATATGAGAGTAATGTGAATTATGACACACACGTTCCATTGATTTCCATGACCTTTTTAAAGGCTTTTTGAGGGCTTAATAGACTCCAGAAGTCCTCCTAATCAAATGGGCAAACAAGACTTAAAACGTCAGTGTATCTCCATAGACTTAATGTATCCGGTGAGAAAAGGACTAATGACTGGACACCGCATGCTAGTTTTACCGCCGCCCAGAGAATGGCGAGACTGGAGGACAGAGGATGTGTTTCCAGATAAGGGTCATCTTAAAGCCACATTTCAGTCGCTTTATGTTTCCCCAGACACCCATTCGACGTTCACACATCACGATGTGATGTTGTAATTACACTTACCACATGCAAACAGAAAACCTTCGGCTACTCCTCAATAATTTTCTCGAATGTGCAGACATAAGACTGGACTGAAACGCTCCCTGAATTGCAGGCTGGTGCTGAAAGTAGATATTTTCTCGTTATAGTTTTTCCTCCATAATGGTCGAGCAAAGTGAAAGAGTGATGGAGTGCAAGAGTTTGCTCTGGTGCCTCAAAGCCTTTTAAAACTTCCTGTGAGAGGTGTGAAATCTACACTGTAAAACCTTTTCCAGCCCATTAAACATCACTCATGGATAGTTTTCTCAACCGTTTCTGACAAGTTCGGGTATACGCACTGCCACGCAATTAAAGGTTTCACCGATTACGCATGAAGCCATTTGTCATCTCGTCATCGCAACAAACTTTTCATCTTGGTGATTAAATTTAGTAATGTCCGCACTAATACCTAACTTAATATTCTGCAAACGGGGAAACTGCGATATGATTCTCATCTCAATGCATTTTTAAAATACAAACCAGATTCCAAAAAAGTTGGGACACTACAAATTGTGAATAAAAACTGAATGCAATGATGTGGAAGTGCCAAATTTCAGTATTTTCCTCTGAATAGAACATTGATGATGGGTCAAAGGTTTAAACTGAGAAAATATATAATTTTAAGGGGAAAATATGTTTATTTTATTATTTTGTCAACAAATCTCAAAAAAATTGGGACAAGGCCATTTTCACCACTGTGAGGCATCTCCTCTTCTTCTTACAACAGTCTGCAAACGTCTGGGAACCGAGGAGACACGTTTCTCAAGTTTAGAAATAGGAACGCTGTCCCATAATTGTCAAAAACAAGCCTTGAACTGTTCAACTGTCTTGGGCCTTCTTTGTTGCACCTTCCCCTTTATGATGCGCCAAATGTTCTGCATAGATGAAAGATCTGGACTGCAGGCTGGCCATTTCAATACCCGGATCCTTTTCCCACGCAGCCATGATGTTGTAATTAATGCTGAATGTGGTCTGGCATTATCATGTTGAGAAATGCAAGGTGTTCTCTGAAAGAGACGGCATCTGGATGGGAGCATATGTTGTTCTAGAACCTGAATATACCTTTCTGCATTGACGGTGCCTTTCCAAATGTGCAAGCCGCCCTTGCCACACGCACTCATGCAACCCCATACCATCACAGATGCAGGTTTCTGAACTGAGCACCGATTAAAAACTTGGGTTGTCCCTGTCCTCTTCAGTCCGGATGACATGGTGTCCAAATTTTCCATAAAGTTGTTCGAATTCTGATTCATCTGACCGCAGAACAGTTTTGCACTTTGCCACACCCCATTTTAAATGACCCCTGGCCCAGAGAAAACGCCTGCGCTTCTGGGTCCTGTTTAGAAATGGCTTCATCTTTGTACTGTAGAGTTTCAGCTGGCAACGAGTGGATTGTGTTCACCAACAATGGCTTATGGAAGTATTGCTGAGCCCATTCTGTGATTTCCCTTACAGTAGCATTCCTGTTTGTGGTGCAGTGCTGTTTAAGGGCCCGAAGATCACGGGCATCCTGTATGGTTGATGATGATGATGATGATGATTTTATTTGATTTCAACATTAGCAAATAATACTCATACATATAGTGCAATATATCAGTCAATAATAATTTATACCATACAATAGTTTATAATTTGGGGTTTCATAGATGGCATAAAAAGCAAAAATTATTTGTACAATGCTCACACCAATATATTACAAATAAATAAAGTAAACCGTAAATTATTTGTATTACTGATATAAAATGAGGTATTCAAGTACAGAAAACCAAAATAACATATAAAGTATAAAAAAATAAAATAAGACTGGATAAGAACAAGTATAGATAATATATCAAATAAAAATTTGGTAACAACTAGTTATACAAATGTAGAATAATAAATACAATGAAATAAAATAAAATAAAATAAATTAATTAATTAAAAAAAAACCCTCTATAAGTGTAGTTGAAATCAAGGAGACCCCATAAAGTTTGGTAAAACTTATTTCCAATTGGGTTTTTCAGCCTTGACCCTTATGCACAGAGATTGTTCCAGATTCTCTGAATCTTTAGATGATGTCATGCACTGCACATGATGATAACTTTAGACTATTTGCAATTTTTCAGTGGGAAATACCTTTCTGATATTGCTCCACTATCTTTCTGCGCAACATTGGGGGGATTGGTGATCCTTTACCCATCTTCACTTTGGAGAGACACTGCAACTCTGAGAAGCTCTTTTTATACTCAGTCATGTTGAAAATGGACCTCATTAGTGGTAATTGGACTTCCAGCTGTTTTTTATAAGTGGAATTGACCTTTCCAGCCTCTTATTGCTACCTGTGCCAATTTTTTTGAGATTTGTTGACATCAAGAAATTCAAAAATCAACATTTTTTTTCCTTCAAATGATACATTTTCTCAGTTTCAATTTGACCCTGCCATCTATGTTCTATTCACAATAAAATATTGAAAATTGGCACTTCCACATCACTGCACTCAGGTTTTTTTCACAATTTGTATAGTGTCCCAAAATGTTTGGAATCCGGTTTGTAGATTAATTGACGGACTAATAAAATGAAAAATGCAATGAAAAATTCAAATTATTTTAAAAATGGTTGGTACACAGATTCACTAGACTTCATTAATTCGTTTTCTGAACCACTTAATCCTCCTAATGAGGGTCTCAGGGAGACTACCTGGCACCCATCTTAGCTAACTCAAGGTGAGGACAGAGCACACCCTGGACAGCTCTTCAGACCATCACAGGGCAGTAACATGCTGATGGCTATGCAGCTACTCTTGACGAAGGTCAAGAATTGTTATTTTACATGAACCTCACACCACAGACAGTGAGAGACCTGGCCAGCCTTTGATAACCGAGTTATCTGCACTGTGGCGACAGCTGTGACAACCGCTGTAGCTGCTATAATATGCAGTGCCAATCGACAGTTTGGTCCATCTTTCAACTAGTACTATACATAACTTAATTAAAAATTGCATGAAATTCCTCAGACTTGCTAACATTGAGATAATGATCAGGCAGCCAAATATATGTTTCACCTAACAGATTGGGGTGTTACCTACCAAGGCTGGAGGCAATAATTGCTTATTATCCCAAACCATGGAATCATGTAGTTCACATGTAGGACATACTCATTACCCACCATTAATATTTTACAGTGATCACTCGCTACTTCAAGCTCCAGTTTCTGCGGCTTCAGTACATCATGGATTTTTCAAAAATATTCGTAGAAAAAGAAAAAAATAAGGAAATTTAGGAAAAATAGTGAAAAAGTTAAGGAAAATGCTGCAAAACAAGGTCAATTATGCAACCCCCAAAAATAACAAAACAAAAACAAAACAAAACAAAAAAAAACCCCAAAAAACAAAAAACAAAACACAACCCAAACCCCGCCCCCCCACCAGAACTCTTCACATTTTTACGTGAGGTGCGCATCTGACTGTTGTTGTGTGTGCGCGCGCACGTCTGTATGTATGTGTATTTATATTTTATTTACATATTATGCATTATTTTTGAATGTTTAATTGCTATTATAGGCATTTATAGCATTGAATATGTATTTATTGATATTATATACACATACAGTATACATATACGTATACGTCAGTCAGGGGGGTTGATCCTACTTCGTGAAAGTCGGCGATTGTGGGGAGATCTCGGTCCCAATTAACCGTGGAAAGTGAGGGATCCCTGTATAATCATTATTTTATACTTTACCTCCTCAACAGTACCGAGATGTTTTGCTTCAGCGTTGCAACACTATGTCTCTACAGTAGCCCAGTATAGAAGAACCTCTAGTTTTTGGTTTTTAAAAAGTTATAGCATAAATATGGGGGAAAAAGACAGTAAGACAGAATAAGGAGTGTAAATAGTTTGTGGCGGACATGGCCTGATGGTTAGGAAAGTGTTTTTGCGACCAAGTCACCAGATTTCCCTTTCTCCACCTTCTTGGCTGAAGTGCCATTGAGCAATGCACTTAACCTCCAACTGCTCACCGGACGTGATAACATGGCTGCCCACTCCTCTAAATGTGTGCACTTTACTTTGGATGGGTTCAATGCAGACCCAAAATTAACGTGTATACTTTCATCATGCAATCATTTTCTGAACTGTTTATTCCTAAGTAGGGTCACAGAGAGGCCAGCACCCATCTCAACAGACTCTAGGAGAGGGCAGAGTACACCCTGGACAGCTCACCAGGCCACCACAGGGCACCAAAATTAATATAGGATATAAAAATAAATAAAGTACTGTACTCTCCAGGTACATGACAACCACCATACAGTCTAATACTGTATATGCTTGGAAAGGGGCAGGTCTTCAGTCAGCGTCAATCAACTAAATCCTACATCCTGTACCTTTTAATGAAGCAATAAACCAAGAGCAAGTACAAGATGATTAAAATCAAGCAATTATTCAGTATGAAGCCCCATGCTTTGGGCTTTATACACCATATTAATATATTTTCAAGGTTTTGTGCACACCTTGTGACACCGACTTTAGAAAACTGGGTGTGCTTGATTTAGACATGACAGCTCCTTTTATTCTTCTTATCGCTCTTCACTATTTGACTCCTGAGCCCTGCGGCTCACCCCAAGGCCACTTGACACGGCAAACATCCTGGCAGGAAGTGCAGAGGTCAGGGTGAGTTCAATGTTGGGTCACAGCTGCGTGTCTGAGGACATGGCTGAGATTACGTCCCCCCTCAGGACGAGCTCTGAATTACTGAGTGACGCTAACGGCAGCGACTGTCTTAACTAACAACTCTTCCCCTGACAGAGACTTGGAAAACCTGTCAGCAGGGGAGAGAATGAGGGGGAGCTTCAAAGAAGCCGCTTACCGCTTTGGCTTTGATATTATTACATGGGGCAGTCTTCACCTTTGGGCTGTGAGTTTTCTTTTTCTTTTTCTTTCGTCTTTAAAAAAAAAAAAAAGAAATGGATCAAAGACAATGAGCATCGGTATTGTTCGGGAGCCGGAGAACAAGACACAATGGTGATGACTTTGTTTGGATAAAAGGACAAAAAAATAAATAAATAAAATTAAAATGAAGAGTGCAGAGAGGATTTTGGCTGCTTTGTAATTAAAACAACTTCAATGGAACCCGGTTGAGGTCTCTGGGGAAAAAAAAAAAAAAAAAAAATATATATATATATATATATATATATATATATATATATATATATATATATATATATATATATATATATATATATATATATATATATATATATATATGAGTTTTTTTGAACAGTATCTTGTAGCTAATGGTTGGTATTAGTGATTGCTGAATGAGGCGTGGTATGGTATTTATAATTTGTCTGCTAAGTGCTGAGAGAGAGAGAGAGAGAGAGAGAGAGAGAGAGAGAGAGAGAGAGAGAGAGAGAGAGAGAGAGAGAGATCAGACTGAAAGGCTTTCAATGTCACCCAGCCCACACCCCCCACCCACCACCACCACCACCACCACAATCCTCCCCAACCTTTCTCTTAACTCATTCCATCAGTCATGAAAAGATGTCTCTGATAATAATAATAACACCGTGTTATCAGGATGAACAAAGCGTATGAGATCTAATCAGCTCCAGCGTAATCCTTCCTGTCTTTGGCATCGGCATCAGGTAGCAGGAGTCTGATGAGGACCAAATAATTTAGGTGTCGCTCCTCCCTACCCCTCCGCCTCCCGCCTCCCGCCCTCGGTCTCTCTCTCTCTCTCTCTCTCTCTCTCTCTCTCTCTCTCTCTCTCTCTCTCGATCACTCTGTTCTCTACTGATGAAAGAAAAAGGCTCATGGTGCAAATTCACACTGAGAAATACAAGATTAATGAGTCTCTCTGCATAAATGACAAATTATTCCACCGACACCCCTTCCCCATCCTCCTCCTCTCCCCCCGCCCCCACCTCCCACCCCAACTCTGATTCATTCTTCCTAGCTCTTCATAATATGCATGACTTCCATCATATCTGCCAGTGGCAACGTACAACGCAGGCTGCAGTAAAATCGTTCGAAACAACACCCGTGGAATTTCTCGAACTCTCTGACGCGATTTGCGCCCTCGAAAGTAATCAGGAGCGCGTCATCGCTATTCAGGACAGAAGTTGGTCTCCCTTCATACCTTAATCCTCCCTGCGCTTTCCTTCTGGCCTCCTCTCTCAGCATGATAACTTCAAGACAATCAATTACGAAGCACCGAGTAATCAATTAAGAGCCAGCAATGCACGTCGAGCTCAAGAAGGAGCTCCATCAGCGTTCTATTTTAAAGCCCTTAAACGTCTCTGAAATCCCTTGCGCTTTCATTACTTTCTTCATTTTTATTTGTGGATGAAAAACAGGCACTTAATCTTATCTGTCCTTGTTTGTAATTCCTATCCGAAGCCACTGCATCTGGATCACTCGTCATTCACACTTTTTTTTTTTTTTTTTTTTTTTTTGATGTACTGTATTAATCCCGCAAGGAAAGTTTGGCTCTGCATTTAACCCATTCACAATGAGCGCATGCCCTCTTGGAGTAGTGGGCTACCACACACTGAGGAGCCTGGAGAGCAGTTGGTGGTCAGGTTCCTTGCTCAAGTGCACTTCAGCCATGGAGCTGGATGAAGGGAACATACAACATTTATATTTACATTTACATATGATACCCATTGAAGTTCATTCCACCACCTTGGAGTCAGAACAGGGAAGAGTTTAGATGCACTTTTCCCTTGTCCCTTGTTAGAGGGAGTGATCAGTCTGACAGTGCTAGAGGATCTACGAGAATGTGGTGCAGTGCGAAATGTGATAAGTGCTTTGAGATAGGAAGGTACGTGTCCATTTTTGGCTTTGTAGGCAAGCATTAGTGTTCTAAATTGAATGCGAGCAGCTACAGGAAGCCAGTGGAGAGATCGTTGCATGGTATTGTGTGGTAAAATTTGTTATGGTTGAAAAAAAGCCTTGTAGCTGCATTCTGGATCTTCTGCAGAGGTCGAATAATGTACAACTGACTTACACCATCATCAATCATTTTTTTTCTAGCAACTTTAGGTCCCAAACATGCTCCTCCAACCATTTGACCACTGCACCGCCAAACTGCCGAACTGCCAAACCGCTTAATCCTAATAGGGTTGCAGGAAGGCTCGAGCCTATCTCAACTGACATTGGGAAATGTTGGGGTACACCTCAAACAGCTCACCAGACCATTGCAGGGTCACACATACAATCAGTTTACACTCACACCTATATTGAATTTGCAACAGTCATTTTGCCTAATATGCATGTCTTTGGACATTTGGAGGAAACTGTAGCACCCGGAGGAAATCCATGCAACCACGTGGAAAATAGTAAAAAAAAAAAAAAAAAAAACTTTTCCGTGAGGCAGACATGCAAATCTAATAAACAGTCAACAAGTAGAATTTATTCTTTAAAAAAAAAAAATAAAAAAAATAAAAAACTGTCATTGTGAAACAAACCTTTCATTTTTAGGGTTAAAGGGATCCCGGAACACCTTCTGGCCAACACTTTGCAAGGACGGGGTGCACTCTGAACAGGTGTCAAGACTATCAGGGGCCAACATAGACACCCATTCACAACAATGGGCAAGCAAACATATCCAATTAGACCAATGTGTGCATCTTTGAACTGTGGGAGAACACCACAAAACCTAGAGGAAACCCACCAAGCACAGGGGAACATGCAAACTCCACACAGAAACACCCAAGTCCAGGACTTGAACCCAAGACCACTTTGCTGTGAGGTAGACATGCCAATCACGACACCACCATGCAGCCTATCCAGATTAGGACCAAAAAAAAAAAAAAAAGCAAATGCCTTAAATTTGCTTAGGGAGTTGAAGTGAAACAGGACACGTCGCCATTTCTTGAACATGATTTCCCATTTTGCTTCTCATAATTGCCTGTTTCCTCGAAGTGCACACTTTTTCAGCCAGAGGTTTTAATATAACAGGATGTATGAGGGGCAGGAGAGTTTGTCGTGCTCTGTCATACTCAGGAGGCTGCCAGCATATTGCATCAATAAAAAAGAGCTGAACAGATTTATCTAGATGAAACACTCAGTGAACAAATGAACATCTGACACCAGAACTGTACAGAAAAATAAACAAACAAACAAAAAAACTTTTGAACCTTTAAGAAACCTGAACCTGTTGAGTCACCGGTTAAGTCGTTGACCTGTAATAGAGTCACTAAACACACACTACTGTATCAAATGACTCGATCCATGAAGTGATAGCGATGATTGGATAATGGTGAGTTTGGATCGGCACTGAACACACAACTCCAGCCTTAATGACAGGAGAATGTCACAGTCTGAGCTTAAGTGAGCACGATTTGATGGCGGGAAGCGACAACGATGTGGGCACTTCAAAAAGAAAGTGCTCGCGTTGATAATAGGGCTCCATTTAGCCATTTAGCGGGGTATCTTATTGCACCACTTCAAGGGATTTCACCACTTTCAGCCAGAGAGCACAGAAGATGCTCCTTTAGATGTGTCTACTTGACTCAGACATGTGCGGACACACAGATGCAACACTGGGGGATTTGATGAGGCATGTTTTGTTTTATATATTTTTTTAATGGAAATCAATCTATTGCCCTTTCACAGCTCATCAAACCTTGA
>CM045731.1:21940000-21962500 GCA_024760905.1 Plotosus lineatus
CCTGTGAGGAAACCCATGCAAGCACAGGACTCAAACCCAGGACCTTCTTGGTGTGGGGTGGACATGCTCACCCCCCCCCCCCCCCCCGCCGCCCCCCACCCACCTACCCAATAAGATGAGTGCTGTTGGATAGAAATCCATTAAGAGTCAAAAATCTTCTTGTTTCAGGTTGCACATTCTAAACCCTGAAGTCTTAGAAGTCTGGCTGTCCCAGACATCGCGTTACTCCATTCCAAACCCAGACACGGACAGACGCAAGTTCGTGCTGGACTCCAGCGTGTGTGAACCCGCAAGGAATAACACGGATGCTCTGAAGGAGTTTTCTGTGCGTGATTTACATTTATCGATTGTGTAGAAATAGGTCATTAATCACCAAGAACTCTGGCCTTTGTTCACTCTCTCGCACAACTGGTGAAGTCAGCAGTAAATTTCCATGGACAAACATGTGTAGAACTGATTTGCAAGCCACTTCACATCTGTCCATCTCTTTCTCTCTTTATGTCCATCTCCCTCCCTCTGTCTAATGAGAAAATAGATGAATTTGACCTTTGTAGAGTTTCCGAGCCCAATTTCCCACTACATCTTTAAATAATTTCATCTCCACTCATAAAGCTGTAATACTTTGAATTCGTGATTGCTGGAAGCCATTTATAGGTGCACGTTTCAAATCCACCTGTATTCATGCATATACCCCAAAAAAACTTCACCTTTGTTATGAATTCGAAACAAAAAGAAGAAATGAAAGAAGGATGAGGACCATGCTCGATCTCAGATCAATTCCTTCGAGATGAGAATCACGATGAAGCTGATTCAGGATGGCGTTGTGATTTCTAACATCTTCTTTCCGTACATCGCTCAAGCGACATCTACAAATAATAGACAGTATATATAATATTTGTATTATTTTAAAATAAGAGTGGCGTGATGGCGTAGTAGTTGTACACCAAGAAGGGCCTGGGTCTGATAACCAGCTCAGGTGTATCTGTGTGGAGTTTGCACGTTGTCCCTGTGCTTGCACGGGTTTCCTCCTGGTACTCCGGTTTACTCCCACAGTCCAAAACCATGCACAGTATGTTAATTGGCTGTTCCAAATCTACCGTGAGTATGAACGGTTGTGTGAGTGTTGGCCCTGCCGTCCCTCCAGGGTATACCCTGCCCGCACCCAGAGTCTGTTGAGATGGGCACCAGCCTCCCTATTACCCTGATTAGGATTAAGTGGTTCAGAAAATGAATGAATGGATTTCAAAGTAAAAGACTTGCTTAGTCCTGGCATGCTCTAAAAATCGAATACTTTTCTTTAGAAATATCCCAACACTGAGCACTGTTGAAGTTTAAACTCATTTCGTTAAAAAAAAAAAAAAAAAAAGAGCATCAAGAGAGCACAAACCTCCACCAAGCCCAGCAAACCGTCCTTATGAACCAAAATGCCAATGTTAAAGAATCGTTTAAACTATTCCAGCATTCAGGATTTGATCTGTAGTAAAGCACCTCACAGCAACCTCACTGCATTCGACTCCCAGGCTCAGTTGCTTCTGTGAGGAGTTTGCATGTTCTCCCTGAGCTTATGTGGGTTTCTCCAGGTACTCCAGTTTCCTCCTACAGTTCAAAGACATACACAGTGGGGTAACTGGCTGTTCTGAATTGCCAATACGTGTGGGTGTTAATAGTTGCATGTGTGTGTGTGTTGCCCTGCAGTGGTCTGGTGAGCTGTTCAGGGTTTCCCTGATTTCTTCCGGAGTCAGCTGAGATAGGCACCGTCCTCTTTGTGACCCCAGAAGGATAAAGTGGTTTGGAAAAGGAGTGAAAGAGAGTAAATTAAACTTCCTCTCCATCACCCTGGCATTTGATTGAACTCAGTGTAATGTTCTTAACCTGCAACCTACACTAAACGCAACAACAACAACAACAACAACAACAACAAAAACAGGAAACACGTCCCAGGAATCAAGTTTCTGTATGTAATACAATGATTCCTCTTTACTTCATGCTTCAGTTTCTGTGGCTTCAGTGCAGTTCATCGCGGGTTTTTCAAAAATATTCATCAAAAAATGTAAAAAAAAAAAAGAGGAAATTAAGAAAAATGCTGCAAAACAAGGCCAATTATGCAAAAAAAAAAAAAAAAAAAAAAAAAAAAATTCCCCAACAAAACTACTTACATTTTTATGTGAGGTGCGCATTATTTTTCAATGTTTAATTGTTATTATAAGCATTTATAGCTTTGAATATGTATTTATTGATATTATATACACATATACATGCAGTGCTGTAGTGGTAAAAATATAAGTGAGTACACAATGGCAGCGAAGCGACCGAGGCGCGCAGCAACACCTCTGCCCATGAAGTGGGCTGAGGTGCGCGGAGCGCGGGAAGAGTGCGGCTGTGGCTTTGAAACTATTTAACACTTCATCTCCGCATTTTTATTTACACAGTCACGGAAATTGATGTTGATCAACTATAAAGTAGACCGAATTAAGTCAGTCCACGCAACTCTGCCACTCAAACAAGTGGATACATGGCGTGTACGTCAGTCAGGGGGGTCGATATCCATTAACGGCGGAAAGTGAGGGATCCCTGTATTCAGAAAATATGACAAAAATGTGTTAAATTCTTGTTGAGGATGATAAACAGTTGTTACTGTAGCCTGGATTATTAGGCTGATTTCATCTAACTGGAAAAAATGAATCATTTTTTGACCAGCAGAACAGTCCTCAATTTGGTTTTATACTCCACTGGGGCGATAATTTAATGTAATGTAAAAACTGGGACTATATTTAATGTAACGTAGTGTAATATCATGACTTTTTTTTTTTTTTTTTTTTTTTTTTTTTTTTTTTTTCCAGATGAAGCAATGTTCATGTGGTGCCATTACTTGAAGTCATTGGAGATATTTATTCTCACTGGTCGGGACACGAGAGGAAATGTCTATTAGAGATGCATTTCCTGAGATGGCGTCAACAGCATTTGAAAGCACACGCCATTAAACACAAGTGCAGCAACAAATTATTCTATTACAGTAAATGCATAGTTTACTTTTTTAATGTATATATTTTGGTATATGGTCAAAGGTGTAGCTCAAGTAATGGCTTCCCTTGGGTGCAGAATAAATGCATAACTTATGTGGGGTGTAGAAGCAACTTCAACTGTGGGCTGACTCATTATTTTGAACTTTAACCCTGGAAATACTGATGTACTGTTATTTTTTTAAGCAGTGCATTGACATTTATTCTGTCATCTATGGCTTTTTGGGAGTTTTTTAACCAAAAGTCATAACTAAATTTATTTAAGGAATGAATTTCAGCATAATATGCAAAGGTGCAGCCGTAGCCTAAAGGTTAGAGAAGTGACTCTGGGATTGAAAGGTTGTTGGTTTGATTCCTGAAGCAGAAGGAGAATTGTGTGGTGGGAGTGAGCGGCACCTTCCCTTCCTCAAGTTAAATGGCTGAAGTGCCCTTGACCAAGACACCCAACTCCCAACTACTCTCTGGGCGCCCCAAAGTGAGTGGCAGCGCCCTGTTCCGAGTGTGTATGAGTCTGTGCTCACTTTGGATGGGTTAAATGCAGATCAAATAATTTCCCTTACAGTTTTAATACAATTAAAGACAAGTGTATAGTACAGTAGGCCCCTGTTTTTCGCGATGGTTCGGTTCCGCCCCCTTCCCGCAGATCAAGGAAATCCACGATGTATGTAACCCTATGTATGATATTACTAAAATATGCTTCATAAGCACATTCTATAGACAGTCTTCCTCATTAATGGAAGTTCTATAAACATCGATTGATGCTACTACAAAGAGCTTGACAAGCTTCTATGTAATATATAGGTCTTCTTCCTGTCTGCATCTTCAGCAGGTATCTCAGGGTCTTTGCCATTTTGCCCCTTAACCTGTACGCCTCGCCTGAGTGGGGCAGCAAAGACTGTGCAGTGATAGCCTTCACCTGCAGACTGGTATTTACCTCTGGTGGTCACTTAATTGGCTGCTGGGATCCAGCCTTCGTTTCTCTTAATTCAAAGCCAACGTGAGCTTGAATCTGCTGATGATCCCATTGCTTTGATGGCTTTCTTTGACATGGAGGGTGACAGACCTATCCGACTAAGGAAACGTCTCGTTGATAGTGCGACAAAGCCTCTACAACCAACTTCTATAGGCTTCAGGATTGCTTTCCAGCCTCTTGTATCAGCTTCGTCTACTAGGTCTTGGTACTTGGTGGCCTTGAGCTCGTGTGATGCTTCCACTCTGACCTCCCAGGGCACTGTGAGCTCTATGATAAGAATAGTGTGCGGGCTTCTTGACAGCAGTACCATGTCTGGCCGCAGAGAAGTGCGCCTAAGTTTCTTTTGTACATCAACATGTAACTCCCAGCCGGGTGCTTGTGACAGTGGTGAGCTGGTCTGAGTAGACTTGACAACTTTCGACTTGTCGTCTTCCTTGCGGAAGGAACTATACTTGTTTTGGGCCTCTATGTGTTAATTGGTGATTGACACCCATCCTATGCTGGTCTACCCATGCCACGATCTCCTTCAGTACGTTGTCATGCCTCCAGCAGTAATAATGCAGTAAAATATAGGAATGATTAAGTAAAAACTTTTTTTCATTTTTCACTGTGATAATATTTATGAATAAAATAAAGCACTTGGGCTCCTTACCAGAAGCTAGATAAGATGCAGGGCATTTGAGTGACATCATAGGGCTTAAATAACCATTAAAAACTCGAGAAAACAATGTGAATTCATAATATATTTGGATAATATACACTATTTCTCTCTGACAAGGCTGTCTAATAGATTTTGGAGTGTGAGCTTTGGGATTTGTGATCATTCATCCGCAAGAGTATTATTGAGGTCAGGCACTGATGTCAGGTAGGGACACCTGGGGCAGTTGGAATTCCAGTTCATCCCGGACGTGTTCAGTGGGGTTGAGGTCAGTGCTCTATGTAAGCGACTCACGTTCTCCCACTCCAGCCTTAGCACGGAATGTCTTCACGGAGCTCGGAGAGGGGAGGGGACTTAGTTCTAGTGAAGGGAATTTGGCACCCAACAGCACCTGAAGACCTTCTGTACAGTCGTGGGCTTTCAACTTTGTGACACCAACTTTGGGAAGAAGTGACATAGGGGTCTGATGGTCAACGTGGTCCATAAACGTTTGTGAATATTGAGCATGTGGTCAGTGAATGTCCCCGCAAAGATAGAAGTACAGAGTTATATGTGTGAGGATCTTAGTTTTGTTATACTGCTGGAGTTTGAGAGCTAAAAATCAAAGAGAGAGATAGATAGATAGATAGATAGATAGATAGATAGATAGATAGAGAGAGAGAGAGAGAAAAATTTTTATTCTTCATCCAACCAGAAATACAAATAAGCCGTTATCTCCTCCAATCCTAATACTGTCTAATATTTTATATATCTGTGTAATTTATACTTCACATTCCTTCAATATCACACATCATTCTATAATACAAACATAAACATAAGTATTCCATTACTGTCTGTTCATATTTAGTGTTTATTTGATTTATTATTGCTTTCCCTGATCCTTTGTTATTGTCTGTCTATAATTTGCTCATATTATTTTTCTTCAGTAAAGAGTTTTTCCAATAAAGTTTCCATTGTGCTTGAGAGATTCATAGTAAAGAGACAGAAAGGGAGAGGTGGAACTGCCGATACTGTGCTGTGAGAAAGTCTTTGCTCCCTTTCTAATCTGATTCATACTTTTTTTAAATTCTTAACGATCGGGTGTTTGTATCTTCAGCTATATTTAGTATGACTCAAGGAAACAAACTACAGCGCTTTTAAATGATCTCGTGATTCAATGAAGAAAACAAACTCACAGAAACCAAGACAGAGACGCACAATGAGGTCAAATGGTCAGTGAACCCTCAATTTCCGCGGTTAATGTGGACCGAGACCCTCCGCGAACACTGAATTACCGTGAAGTAGGATTGACTACCCCCTGACTGACGTATACGTGCATGTATGCCTATATAATATCAATAAATACATATCCAACGGTAAAAATGGCTATAATAACAATTATACATTCAAAAATCATGCATGTGATGTAAATAAAATATAAATACACACAGAGACAGACATGTGCGTGCGCGCACACACAGAGACACGCGCGCATACACTCAAATGTGCAGCTCACATAAAAATGTAAGTACAGTGGCACCTCACCTTACAATAGTCCCAGCAAATGAAAAATCCAGGTTACGAAAAACATTTTCCAAATTTTTTTTGTCTCTGTATACGAAACAAGTTCTCCTTACGAAATGTGCCAAACGCGTCTTTCAAATATTCAAACAATGCATGAGGCTCTCCCATTGACGATCTTCAAACATCCCACCCCGCTGGCCTCCCATTGGCTAAGGGGGCTGATGCAGCTACCTTCCATCGGCTAGCTCCCAACATCCCACCCCACTGGCCTCCCATTGGCTAGGAGGGATAACACAGCTCCCTTCCATTGTTATTATGGAGCTGTATCTCCCATAATGCTTTTCATGTAAAGGACAGAGTTACTGTTGTTTCATGAGTTTCTTGCTTTATTTTTTTGACACAGGCTTTCAACCTTACATAAACGTTTGTAAGATTATAACTCTGCTAAGAAGACATGGTCAACACATGTGCTCGCACACACACACACACGTGCACGCGCGCACACACACACAGACACACACACACACACACACACACACACACACACATACACACACACACACGATTTCCGGTGCAAGTGAAAAGAAGAGGCGGGCTCGTGGCATGTGGTTGAGTGATATCACAAAGGAATACGGCCAAACCCGTCTACCATCGGTGCGATATTGAGCAGAAGGAGGTCTTAAAAGGTATACTTTTATAATTTTTAAAGGGTTTAGGGGGTAGTATTGGGAGCCTTGGAATGAATCACATGTTTTACATGTAAAATGTGGTTCAATTTACGAAAAATCCAGGTTAAGAAAAAGGCTCTGGAATGGAATAATTTCATAAGAAGAGGTACTACTGTAGTTTTGTTGGGGGGTTTGGGTTGGTTTTTTTTTTTTTTTTCTTTTGTTTTGTTTGTTTGTTTTTGCATAATTGGCCTTGTTTTGTGGCAGTTTCTTAACTTTATCCATATTTTTCCTTAATTTTCTTATTTTTTTCAATTTTCGATGAGTATTTTTTTAAAACCCCACGATACACTGAAGTTGCAGAAATTGAAGCTTGAAGTAGCGAGGGATCACAGTATATATATATATATATATATATATATATATATATATATATATATATATATATATATATATATATATATATGCCAGGATGCCAGAGGAATGGAGGAGAAGTGTGCTGGTGCCCATTTTTAAGAACAAGGGAGACGTGCAGAGTTGTGGCAACTACAGAGGGATAAAGTTGATGAGCCATACGATGAAGTTATGGGAAAGAATACTGGAAGCTAGACTAAGGGCAGAGGTCAGCATTTGTGAACAACAGTTTGGTTTCATGCCAAGAAAGAGCACCACAGATGCAGTGTTTGCCTTGAGGATGTTAATGGAGAAGTACATAGAAGGTCAGAGGGCGCTGCATTGCTCCTTTGTGGATCTGGAGAAAGCATATGACAGGGTGCTGAGAGAAGAACTGTGGTATTGCATGAGGAAGTCTGGAGTGGCAGAGAAGTATGTTAGAGTGGTGCAGGACATGTATGAGAGCTGTAAGACAGTGGTGAGGTGTGCTGTCGGTGTGACAAAAGAGTCCAAGGTGGAGGTGGGACTGCATCAAGGGTCAGCTCTCAGACCCTTCTCGTTTGCTATGGTGATGGACAGGCTAACAGACGAGGTTAGACAAGATTCCCCATGGACTATGATGTTTGCAGATGACATTGTGCTCTGTAGTGAGAGCAGAGAACAAGTGCAGGAAAATCTAGAGAGGTGGAGGTATGCCCTGGAAAGGAGGGGAATGAAGATTAGCCTCAGTAAGATAGAATACATGTGCATGAATGACAAGGACCCAAGAGGAACAGTGAAATGAAGTGGAGCAGAGATAAGAAAGGTGGAGGATTTTAAGTACTTAGGCTCAACAATCCAGAGCAATGGAGAGTGTGGAAAAGAGGTGAAGAAGTGTGTGCAGGCAGGTTGGAATGGTTGGAGAAAAGTGTCCGGTGTGATGTGTGATAGGAGGGTATCGGCAAGAATGAAAGGAAAAGTGTACAAGACGGTGTTGAGGCCAGCGATGTTGTATGGTTTAGAAACAGTGGCCCTGGGGAAAAGACAGGAGGCAGAGCTGGAGGTAGCAGAGATGAAAATGTTGAGGTTCTCTTTGGGAGTAACGAGGATGGATAGGATTAGGAATGAGCACATCAGAGGGACAGCACATGTAAGACGTTTTGGAGACAAAGTCAGAGAGGCTAGATTGAGATGGTTTGGACATGTACAGAGGAGGGATAGTGAGTATATTGGTAATAGGATGCTGAGGCTGGAACTACCAGGCAGAAGGCCTATAGGAAGACCAAAGAGACGATTCATGGATGTAGTGAAGGTCGTTGGTGTAAGAGAAGAAGATGCAAATGATAGGGTGAGATGGAGGCAGATGATTCGCTGTGGCGACCCCTGAAGGGAAAAGCCGAAAGGAAAAGAATAAAGAAGAAGAGAGAGAGAGAGAGAGAGAGAGAGAGAGAGAGAGAGAGAGAGAGAGAGAGAGAGAGAGATGAAACAGCAAACACAGTAACAGACAGATAGAAAGAAAGTAAAAGAGAGACAAAGAAAGAGAGAAAGAGAGAGAGAACGGGAACAAGAGACAGTAAGAGATAGACAGAGGGAAGTGAGAGGGAAATAAAGAGAGAGAGGGTGGAACAAAAGATGCCAATAGAGACAGAATGGGTGAGGTGGAACAAGAGACGCAGTAAGATAGAGGGAGAGAGAGAGAGAGAGAGAGAGAGAGAGAGAGAGAGAGAGAGAGAGAGAGAGAGAGAGAGAGAGAGAGAGTGGTGGACCAAGAGACAGTAAGAGAAAGATGCGGGCGTGAGGGGGGTCTCCTACTAACCCTGTGTTAAACTGAGTAATAGCTCCATATGTTTTCGTGACCCCACACTGCTTCAATGTCATCCTGCTTCTTCTCTCTGCTTTTCTTTTCATTCTCCTTCTGATTTATTTTTAACATTGTTTTAATAAGCTGCTTTGTGTGCGTGTGTGTGTGTGTGTGTGTGTGTGTGTGTGTGTGTGTGTGTGTGCATGTTTTCTTTCTACTTCATTACTCTTCCTATCCACATCCCTCACTGATGAACAGTAGGTCTCTCTCTCTCTCTCTCTCTCTCTCTCTCTCTCTCTCTCTCTCTCTCTCTCTCTCTCTCTCTCTGTCTCTCTCTCTCTGGAAAATGGATTCATCAATTGTTAAACATGGAACAAAACAATAAAAGATTTATGCCGGTGACTTTCAATCTTATTTATCTCGATTTATACGATAGAGAACCACAGAGCTGAGAACGGAGAAATCTGGAATCTGCGTTTTTGGTGTGCATATTTTTTTTTCTTTTTGTTTTTGTCCACATATCCAACGCATGGCGTAAATGAGGAGTTTCTTTTTTTTTTTTCATCATGTTCTCCCTAATTTTAGAGGTATCTAATTCCCCACCATCGGTATTTCCTTCCCTATCAAACAACCACCACTTTCCAAGGAGGCATGAAAGCATGCGCACACACACACACACCCTCTCCGTGACGTGTAATATCAGCCACCCGCCTGTTTTTGAACTGCAACACATGCTTATTTGATTGCGGTCTAACACACTCGGAGGGAGAGTGCTACGCAGCCCCCTCGTACGAATGAGCTCACAGACGCCTGTGATTTGCTGGCGATTGCTGTGAGTGACAGGGAGCTGAACGTATGCTATCCCTCACTCCTGTGAGAGATCAGCCAATCAGCTCACATGGACTCCCGGTCATGGACAGCTGTAGCATTAACCCAGATTCGAACTCGCGATCTCCAGGTTAATAGTCACGCATCTTGTCGACGCGCCACTCAGGAGCCTGGCGGGTTTTTTTTTATTTGATTTGATTTTTTTTTTTTGTAAGTTTGAGCATGAGCAAATTACCAGTCAGTCTGAAACTCGCCAGACCATTGATCTGTCAGAGCGCACGGTTCATATAATTGAATAATTGCACAAGCATCACCTGCAAGCTCCTCGCTTGAGTGCAGTCCTAAAATCGTGCTCTTTTGGGAATTCTTCTGTTATTTTAATGTTTAGCGCTAACCATAGCCACCGGCCATGAAGCAGTAGCTGGATTTGATCAGGCCTGACGTCTCGGCACATACACACAGCTCCAAGCCTGTCCGGTCACATGCGGGAGTGTAATTAATTTCCTGTTGAACAGGAAGTGAGGGGGTGCTGGCTGGGTTAGTGGGATGGGAGAGGGCTTTGGTTCAAATCGAGAATAACTCCGGAATGAAGGAGGATGGGAAAAAAAAAAAATGAGCAAGCAGTTTCAGCTGGCAAAAAGATGCAGGGACACATATGAATGTCATGAAGAAGAAAAGAAGAAAAATAACTTCATCTTTAAATAACATGAACTTCAAGGTAATGACTCTCACCTACAAGCTAACACACTCGCACTCGTTTGCTCAACCGCACGCTGAACAGCTCAGCAGACCATTGGAAAGCAACACACACACATAACGATCCACACCCCCACTCACATGTCGGAAAGTTGAAACAGCCTGTTAGCCTAATGTGCATGTCTTTGAACTGTGGGAGGAAACTGGAGTACACGGAAGAAACCCGCACAGACACGCATGGGAGAGAACATGCAAACTCCTCATAGATACACTCAAGACCAGGACTCGAACCCTGGACCTTCTTGATGATCACTTTGACTTTTTACTTCCACCTATGAGAGCTCAGCCAATTGGCTTCCATGTGTTCCTAGCTGCGGATGGCTGCGTGCTACTGGATTCCAACTTGGGATCTACAAGGTGTATTGGTATGAGTATCAGAGACATTATAACGACCTTGTTTATTGTTTGTTAAATTGCTTATTTATTTGTTTTGTTTGTACCGCTACAGTGTTTTTTAGACCCCCGGCATGCTTGCTCTGCTACAGTGATCCCGTGTGACTTCGTACTTCAGTTTCTGCGGCTTCAAGTGAATCACGGGTTTTTCAAAAATATTCATTGAGGAAAAAAAGGAAATTTAGGAAAAATAGGAGAAAAAGTTAAGGAAAATGCCACAAAACAAGGCCAGGTATGCAAATAAATAAATAAATAAAAATAAAAAACTATTTACCTTTTCATGTGAGGTGCGCATCTGAGTGTGTGTGTGCGCGTCTTTCTGTGTGTGTTTATATTTTATTTACATCTTATGCATTATTTTTGAATGTTTAATTGTTATTATAAACTTTTATAGCATTGAATATGTATTTATTGATATTATATACACATATACATGTGGTGAAGGAGGACATGAAGGTAGTTGGTGTAAGAGAAAAAGATGCAAAGGACAGGGTGAGACGGAGGCAGATGATTCGCTGTGGCGACCCCTGAAGGGAAAAGCCGAAAGAAAAAGAAGAAGAAGATACATGTACGTATACGTCAGTTGGGGGGGGGGGGGGGTCAATTCTACTTTGCAGAAATCGGCGGTCGGGGGCGGTCTCGGTCCCCATTAACCACGGAAAGTGAGGGATCCCTGTACAGTGTTAAAAATTAATCCGTTCCAGAGCCTTTTTCGTTACCTGGATTTTTCGTAAATTGAACCGCCTTTTACATGTAAAACATGTGATTCGTTCCAAGGCCCCCAATACTACCCCCTAAACCATTTAAAAATGATAAACTACCTTTTAAATACCTTTTAAGACCTCCTTCTGTTTCAATATCGCACCGATGGTAGACGGGTTTGGCCATCTTCCTTTGTGATATCACTCGAGCCCGCTTCTTCTTCTCACTCGCACCGGAAATCACACACCCGTGTGTGTGTGTGTGTGTGTGTGTGCATGCATATGTTGACCATGTCTTCTTAGCAGAGTTATGATCTTACAAATGTTTATGGAAGGTTAAAAGCCTGAGTCAAGAAATAAAACATGAAACTGGGAAGTAGCTGCGTCATCCCTCCTAGCCAATGGGAGGCCAGCGGGGCAGGATGCTTGAACGTCATTGATGGGAGAGCAGCTTGTGCATTGTTTGAATGGCACGTTTTAATGTTTGAATGGCGGGTTTGAATTTTCAAGATAGCGCTTTCATGATGTGAACTTGTTTCGTATGCAGAGACAACAATCTTAGAAAAATGCGCTTCGTAACCTGCATTTTTCATTTGCTGAGACTTTTGTGAAGTGAGGTACCACTGTATAATCACATTTTGTGTGTTTTTGTGTTCATTCATTCATTTGCAAATCTGGAACAGCCAATTAGCTTCATGTGCATGTCTTTGGACTGGGGAAGGAAACTGCAGCACCCAGAGAAAACCCACATAAACATGGGTGGTGGTGGTGAGGGTGGGGTGGAGGTGGGGGGGCATGAAAGCTCCATACAGGAATTCCCTCGCCAAGCCAAGGACTCAAACCCAGGACCTTCTTGATGTGAGGTGGATGTGCAAGCCACAACTCTACGGTGTACTGTGCACTTTCCGAGCATGGTCGTCAAAACCCAGGACCTTGTTGCTGTGAGGCACACATGCTCACCATTACCTCGCCGCGCCGCCACTAAAAGATAGTTCTTTTTTCAATATCTTGCAGTAAATCCCACTTTTAGACTCCCCCTTCTTCACCCCCCCTCTCTCTGTATCTTTGCGTGCTCCCATCTTGTTTTTCATACAAATCTGTCTTTTATCCCGCCTACAACTGCAGCCCACCTGTTGCTTCTGCACTCTTTCTCTCTCTCCCTCTCTCCCTCTTGGTTCCCCATCGGCACCCTGGTGGTTCAAATCACCTGCTGAGACTTTGATCTGTCATGAGACCTGATTGAGCAGCACTGTGTGTGTGTATGTGTGTGTGTGTGTGTGTGTGTGTGTGTGTGTGTGTGTGTGAGAGAGAGAGAGAGAGAGAGAATCAGAGCAATCTGGCCTTCTCTCCCAGACCACAGAGGATTTGTTTGAGGATATTTCCATCTCTTGCTCTCACACACTCTCACATGGCTATTGGCCTAAACAGCATCTTCACATTACTGACGGATGAATATGAAGTGCACTCCAGAATCACAGGCGGTGGAAAGTTGTCCAAGATCAGGCTGGGAAACAGCCACTCCATGCCTCATTTAAGCTTTTTTAAGCTTCCCAGACATGTCCGACTGTTTCCTGGAACAGATCTGTGGGTGTTTGCCTATGCTAGCGATCTGTATGCACCTTGGGCTATTAACGACCTTCTATTTAAAAACCACAATCTGATCAACTACAAACATGTGAGAATGAAGGGAAAACAGGATAGCTCTGTTACACTGTCAGAAGCGTTTATTTATGGCGTCGGCTTGACTGGCATCACCTTAGAATGGAGAGTATTCGCTGTTTTTCTGACTGTACTGCTATCAGGGGTGTGGGGTATCGGGATACCTGTTAGAGGTGAACAGGGAGGCGGGAGCCTATCTCAGCTGACACCAGCAGATTGAAGCACACCCTAAAAACAGTTCGCCAAACCATGCCAGGGCCAAGACAGACACACACACACACACACACAGTGAACCATTCTCACTCACACTCACACCTAGGGTCAGTTTGGAACAACCAGTTAGCCCAATGTGCATGACTTTTTTTTTTTTTTTTTTTTTTTTCACAATCACAATACCCAGATGAAACCCTTGCAAGAACGGAGAAACCATGCAAGGTCCACAAATAAACACCCGCCCCAAAATATTTTTGTGTAGAGGATCCATGTTCTCCTTCTGCTTGTGTGTGTTTCCTTCGGGTTCTCCGGTTTCCGCCATCATTCCAAAGACATGCAGTTTGGTTAAACGGCTGTTCTGAATTAATCCCAAGTGTGAGTGTGAATGGTTGCATGTGTATCGGCCATACAATGGTCTGGAGAGCTGCTCAAGGTGTCCTCTGCCCTTGCCCAGTGTTGGCTGAGATAGGCTTCAGCCTCTCCTTGACGGTAGTAGGATTAATGGGATTGGAAAATGAGTGATGATGAGCGTGTGAACGTATATTCAGGAAAGCGACCGTGGCATGTCTTGGTGTAAGGTGTAATTTTATAAGTATGTATTTAAACCCATCACTCACTTATAGAGTAAATTCAGCAAGACTTTAAACAGAACCAGAAATGAATTTGAGTCCCAGGCTGCAGCTGATCCGCTCCAAAGACCCTTTTTCACGTTATATCTAATAAACAGCTCATCGTTTCAACTCGCCTCCAAAGTGAGCTCTGTCTTCGTAAAGAAGGAGGACATTTCTCTGGGCTCTTAAAAAAAAAACAACAACAAAAAAAACATTTCAGACAGTCTCTCTGAGCACAAAAGAGGTGACATATGAAAAAAGAGACGCGGGTCTACTCTTCTTTCCACCCCATCACCTTTAACAGGCCCCGATACGCTAGATGTCAAACACTGATGAGAATCGCAGCTTGCGTTATTTCACACTTTACACCAGCGATCATCTTGAAATTATGAATGCAGAGCCGTAAAATCCAGGAAGGATCTCTCCGACGCGTTCGGGGGAGAACCACATGCCTTGTAAAGGATCAGATGGAAAAGGCGTCTGTCTTGTTTCAGAGTAAACGACAACACAGCCAAATGTAAGCAGCACTATATCTTAGCCAAATAGAATAAAAAAACATTCGTATCTCATTTGATAATGAGCATGCTCCACATTCCTGCACTCTGCTTAGTCTTTGCTTTAAAGTCGCTGGCTTGTGAATATATTTGTCTCACCGTATCAGTAACCAGACTCTCACTCCCTTTGCCAGCAGTGAACCGTACACGATAAAAGGAGCTTTTTAAAATCTCGAAACAGACGCTAAGCTTGTAAAACCATCTGAGCTTCGAACGGGAAATGATTGAGAAGGGAGACGTTAAGTGCGGGCGGGTACGTTAAACAAAATAATAACAAAAAATAAACACCGCTCAACTACTAATGATACGTTGTGATTATAGCCAGGCTGATGTGTTACAGAGGTTCTTAATCTTCCCACAAACACAGAGACACATTTATCAAACTTATCAAGGCAGAACAGACCTACGGACGTTTTGTCGGATGTATATACGGAATGTATATATGGCGCTTGTCATACTTCTGTACTGACCCATGTGAGAAAACTGAGCAGTCTGTGAATGAATGATTTATAAGCTTTTAAAGGTGATCCGTGATGAATTGGTGTGATTAGCTATTTAAAGCTATTATGTATAACAGCGCGTCCTTACCAGCAACATCATTCCATGCTCATTTTCAAAGTGTGTGCGAGTGTTACGACTCCTGGCATGCAAGAGACATTTTTGCCTTTCTGATTGGCTGTTCCAACCTTGTAATGACAGGAACTTGTAAGACTGGTTGGCCTGCATCACTGACCCCGTGTAGCTTAATATATTATGATTCAAGTACTGAGCTGCTCAAACAAGAAGCCCAGAAATCGTGGAAAACATTTCCTTTTCTTCCTAAACCAGTTGATGACAGCAAACTGACTGTGTAAGCACTGTTGTGTTTACCGTCACGCTCATCTCCGGCAACACGTTTCATTCTTAGAATCACTAGAATGTAACGTCTCACTGCCTCCACAAGAAATGTCAACCACACTCAACGTGTTAATATCACTTCTGGGGGAACTGACTGAGAAGATAGTAACCCCTACAAGTTCAGCTATCAGCCCCCGCTAATAATTCATGACAAAACAAAACAAAACAAAACAAACAGTTGTGTTGTTTTTATGGAAATTTATATTAAAATAGGTGTATGTGTCGCTTAAACATATTACAGGGATCCCCACGGTTAATAGAGACTGAGACCCACCATGACCACCAATTTCTACAAAGTAGGATCAACCCCCATTGACTGACATATATGTATATGTGTATATGGGGATCGGGTTGTGTGCTCAAATCCCAGTTAGACCCCCACTGTGCTAAGACCCTTGGGCAAGGTCTCAACGACAAGTGTGCCTCTGTTCACCCAGCAGTACAAATGGGTGCCAGTAAAATATACTGGGAAGGTAACCTGTGGTGGACTAGCATCTCATCCAGGAGGAGTCCTAGTTGCTTCACGCTACAGGAACTGGGGATAAGCACCAGCCTGATGAGCCACTAGGCTCGGGTGTAAAAAGCCCAACAGACTTCACCTTTATATGTACACCTTAAAAATGTACAGCCGCTCCCTGAATTACGTATCATTTGTTTTTTTGATTTTACGTTTTTTTTTTTTTTTTAAGTCAAATTTTGAGTTTAGACGTACCTACGTAGTACGCTGACGTAATGACGCAATGACACATTCATTGTTTATAACTTACAGACTGAGTGTGTGTGTGTGTGTGTGTGTGTGTGTGTCAGTTATATAGTGTGTTTCCCTTGTGTTAAGTCACGTTGTCTCTGTGATCTTTGTGTTTACACTGTTTTGTGGACTTTTGTAACCCTAAGCAAATATGGTTGGTCAGAAGCGTAAGCCTACCAGCATGGGTTCAAGTACACAGAGATGAATTAACTATCTGCTCAGATCGGCACAATCTACCATGCATACACAGTTAAGCAAAGAGAGTTGTACAATGAATGAAAACCCTCGATCCCACAAATTACAGAACAGTTACAGATATTTATTATCTTTTAGCAGAATCCTAAGAGTGTATACTTATTTTTATATTAATATTCATTAGGATTTGTACTTGTTCTTTGTATGCATCTCTTGAATAAAGTTTACTTACTTACACAAAAGAAAGAATTCTCCGCTTTGCTGGGATTCACATCAGTGCAGGCTGTGTTCTAAATGAGTTCAATGGCACCCTTGTGCACTTGAAAGAACGGAAGTCTGTATAACCCACAGCAAGTACACTACTTCCGGTATTAAGCGCCTCACATATTGTAAGCGTTGATTGACTGTTTTAAGCTTCATGTAAAGTAACTCGGTATAAATAAGTGACTTATTTAAAATTAATGTTGATATTATTTGATATATTTGATATTATTTTACAATGTTATGTTTATAATAATTGATTTATGGGTGTTTTATACTGTAATGGTATTTATGGATGTATAGTACAGTATGAGCGTCATACATCACACGTGATACGTCATACGTCACTGTAATAACTTACGTTCACTTTCAACTTACGTACAGCCATCCGGAACCAATTAAAAACGTAAGTCAGGGAGCGTCTGTATTTAGTTTTGTTGGGTTTTTATTATTATTTTTTTAACATAATTGGTCTTGTTTTGAGTATTTTCCTTAACTTTTCCCCTATTTTTCGATGCATATTTTTCAACAACCAGCAATGCACTGAAGCCGCAGAAACTGAAGCACGAAGTAGCGAGGGATCACTGTACATACACACAAATTATGCTGTCAGGATATTACGGTTGGAGGGCGGCTGGAGCTGACTTTGACTGAAGGTGGAGTCCTCCCTGTTTCAGGGCCAACACACACAACCGTTCACAATCTCACTCACAGCTAGAAGCAATCTGGAAAAGATAGCCAACTGTTCCAGATGTGCATGTCTTTGGGCTGTGCAGGAAGCAAGAGTACCGCAGGAAGCCATGCAAGCACAAGAGAGACCATGCAAACTCCATCACTGAGCGCAGGGCTCAAACCTGGGATCTTCCAGCTGTGCTAAATAATACATCACCATGCTATCATATAATTACTGAAAGAAATTGGGAGTATTCAGGTAAGAGTTAAAAAAAAAAAAAAAAAAAAATGAATAGTAAGGGATTGGAAGAATGCATGTTTATTGGAGCTTCTGAGGCATAATCACATTGAGCATGTAGACGGAGGATGTTGTTATGGACAGGAGGGCACTATATTACTAATACTGCGGTTTTATGTGTGTTCAGAGGTTTTTTTTTTTTTTTTTATGTGAGTGAATTCAAAGCGTCCATAAAAATAGCGAAACGATACCCCGCTATTGAAAAGTTGAGTACTTTCACACAGCAGGACGTTTCTCAAGGGCACAGCAGTGACACTCAGTGTGAGAATCGAAACTCCCCAGCACCAGATCAGTTTCCTGTGGTGTCCAGCCAGGATCACAGCAAAACTCGATTTGCTAGTCTGCAGTCAAACCACCGAGGCGCCAACCACCACTCTCTCATCAAACTATAGCCAGCTTTCTCCCCCAGCTTTTAAATGCAAATTCTGAACCTACAATTTTTTTAACATGCGGAGTTAACTTCTGATCGTCTCTTACAGTAAACATTAAGAAAGTAACTGAATCCGAAAACATGGTTTGTATTGAATAGATGATTTAATATATGCACAGTAAGAAGGTTTTTACTTTTATTAATGAGTACGTAGTCAGATATGAAGTGTGTGAGAAAAGAAAAAAACCCAAAGTCATTGAAACATGTACAGAGTTCGTTCATTCATTCATCCTGCGTAAACTAGCAAAATGTTTACTTATATTTTGGAAAAAAAAACAAGAAACAAACAAAAAAACAACCAACTAAGGGGCAGTGGTGGTCTAGTGGTATAGGGCGCTGGATCGTTGATCCAAAGGTTGGGGGTTCGAGTCCCACTCTCCACAAGGTTGTCACTGTCCCCCCCCCAGTGCAGTGGGTTATCAAAGGCCAGCTATGTCTCTCACTGTCTACGGTGTGAGGCATGTAAAAGAACCATTGCTGACTTTCAACAAGAGTAGGCTGCAAAGCCGTCAGCGTGTTTCCGCCCTGCGATGGCCTGGCGAGCTGTCCAGGGTGTACTCTGCCCTCGCCCGAAGTTGGCTGGGATGGGCACCAGCCTCCCCGCGACCCAAACTAGGATTAAGCGGTTACAGAAAATGAACTGAAAACAACCAACTAAATATATAAGAATAGTACAGGGATCCCGCACTTTCCGCGGTTAATGGGGACCGAGACCCCCGCAATCGCTGATTTCCGAGAAGTAGAATCGACCCCCCCTGACTGACGTATACGTACATGTATATGTGCATATAATATCAATAACTATTCAATGCTCTTCTTCTTCTTATTTTCCTTTCGGCTGTTCCCTTTCAGGGGGTGCCACAGCGAATCATCTGCCTCCATCTTCATGGAAGTCATATTAATAATTCACATGTTTTGGTTTGGCATAGGTTTTGTACATCGGATGCCCTTCTTGACACAAACCTTTAGCAAGGGGCAGCAACACGCTGACAGCTATGCAGCTACTCTTGTTGAAAGTCAGCAATGATTCTTTTATATGAACCTCTCACCATAGACAGTGAGAGACATGGCAGGCCTTTGATAACCCAGTTAGCTGCACTGGGGGGGGCAGTGACTACCCTGTGGAGAGTGGGACTCAAACCCCCAACCCTAGGATCAGCGATCCAGCGCTTTTTATCACCAAGCCACCACTGCCCCCAAATACATATACAACGCGGTGCTTATAATAATCAATTCAACATTCAAAAATAATACATAAGTAACTAAAATATAAATACCTGTACACACATACAGACGTGCGTGCGGATACACACAGATGCACATAAAAATGTATGTAGTTTTGTTGGGGGTTTTTGGGTTGTTTATTTTTTTGTTTGTTTGTTTTTTTGCATAATTGGCCTTGTTTTGTGGCATTTTCCTGAACTTTTTCCCTATTTTTCCTTAATTTCTTTAATTTTTTTTATTTTTCAATGAATATTTTTGAAAAATTCATGATGCACTGAAGCCGCAGAAACTGAAGTAGCATGAAGTAGCAAGGGATCACCGTAATAGCAAAACACCTCTAGGAGGAACCAGTAAACAACTGGAGTGATGCAGCCAAGGTTGATGAACAGCTGTCTCTGCTCAGAAAAGGAAAGGAAAGATAAGGGAAGAGCAGGGAAGTAAAGAAAAAAGAAAGAGAAGAAAGGAAAGTAAAGCTAATGAAAATGTAAGAAAATGAATGATTGAAGAAGCGAAGAAAACTGATGGAGATGAAAGGGAAAGGAAATGAAGGAAAGGAAACAAGGGGGAATATAAAGGAAATCAAATGAAACAAAATGAAAGAAAGGGGAAATGGAAAAGGTAAAAGAACAAAGGATAGGAAAAGTCAACAAAAGAATAGAAAAGTGAGGGAAAGGAAAGGGAAGGAAGTGGAAGCGAAGCATGACGGGAAGTACAGGGAAGTGAAAGAAAGAAAAGGAAATAATAGAGTGGAAGTGAAGGGAAGGGAAAGTGGGGAAAGAAATTTGAGCAAATGGGATTGACATAAAAGGAAATGAAAGAGAGGAGATGAAAGAAAAGGATAGAGAGTAAAAGTAAAGAAAGGGTGACAAAAGGAAACAGAGAGGGAGGGAAAGGAAGGAACACGTTTGGAAGGAAATAGAAGTCCCTTGGCTGAGATTTGAACCCAAAATATTCAGTCTGTGAGATGATGCTAACATGCAGCTGACCGGGTTATCAAATAGCCATCAGCGTGTTTCTGCACCACGAAGAAACTGACGAGCTATCCAGGGTGTACTCTGTCCTCGCCTGGAGTCGACTGAGACGGGCACCAGCCTCCCTGTGACTTTAATTAGGATTAAGTGGCTCAAAAACTGAACGAATCAAGTAGTATATTTTGAAATTTGAAAGTTAAGTTGTCACTGAGTCGGACAACAGTGAAGAGGGCAGGATTGTATGCACATTGAGAGAGAAGCTGGACTCTGTCTCATTTGTCAATCATAATGACAAGTTTCAAGACTTTTCTGAGCTTATGTATGAGAAACAAGGTTGGTGTTGTTATCCTCTGAGTATGTTACTCTGCCTTGTGATGCAGCATTAACAGTAATTTAAAAACATGGGCTTTGCTGGCATCCTGGGTTTGAATGGTAGCATGCATTAGCCACTTTGCTAGCTGAAATGTGCCCATAAACATCTGGTTAATGAGTCTGAATTGGCAAGTGACCAAACTGTTAAGAAAGGAAAAAAAAAAAAAAAAAAAGAGGTTAAATGCCATCAGGTCTGAACCAGTAATCCGCGCTGATATGCTGCAACCTTTTAACCCTTGTTGGGCACACAAATTTCGACCTCCTCTTCCTTAATACTGCATTTGGAACACATCCCAAGCTGTCCTGACAGAGTTAAACATCATGCCTTCAAGCTGTATCTTAATCACAGCTGGATCCGGAGACCTCCGTGGCCCGGAGCTGGACGGATTAAACCTACTTAGAACACGGGGGGGGAGAGAGAGAGAGAGAGAGAGAGAGAGAGAAGCATCTTGGGAGATCCATCCCGCAGAAAGATTACAGTCAGAGTGTGTTCAGCAAAATAGCGTGAACAGTGTCAGCCACTCTTGAGCATCATAACCCAATTCAACATGGCTGTCTGGCTGACACACGAGGACCTACATAGGGTCTGGCACCATTTCAGATGCAGCTTTAGTTTTAAAAATATATCCAGTCAGACTTCCTCACATATCTTGCAAGATTTGACATTTGTAAAGGATGTATATAGAACGACCCAGAAAACGCCCTGCTTACACATGCATCGATTTGGAATATTCGTTCATGCATGACCTCGAAAAAAAAAAAAAAAAAAAACTTCTCAGCTTCTAAGCAAACTTCGTCTGGTTTCTTATTATGTTCTGAATGGTACGGGCAGTGGGTGGTTTGGATGAAATGGCTCCAAGTTCTACCTACGTGCTGGAATGAGATATCTCGCTTGCTTCTCAGCCAACACATGAGCTCCCCGCACCCAGCATAAAGAACGATACCAACTCATTTTCACACGTCTGTAAGAACAGACGTGCTTCTGACCAGGGGAAATTTCCATACTTCAGTCTGGACTGAGATTACTGCAAGATGTTTATTAACTTTGGACTTGATGGAATTTTTTTTTTCTTTTTTATTATAATGATTATTATCTTTATGAGAGTCGCTGAGGTCATTTTTTTCATGGCAGATTCTCTGTTTATAGAGCTGGAGCATGACGGTTTTATAAATGTTTCATGAAATATTTTGTCGTACAGGTCATTAACATAGAATTTGGTACAGATTTATACATTACATTCCCCATCCATAAACCGTAGTGCTTTTTATAAAACCCAAAAGGAGGCACAAATCAGAACAAATATCTTTGATTTATTCTTTTGTAAAAGAGACAACAATAATACTATGTTGAAATACATGTGTCAAAAAACATCCACCATAAACCCACCTGTCATGGCGGATATCATTATCTGTCATGAATTGTCACGTTACAACAGAACCTGTTGTCTATTTTTGGGGAAACAGTGGTTAGCATGTCCGCCTCACAGCATGAAGGTCCTGGGTTCAAGTCCCAGACTCGTTCATATCTATGTGGGGTTTGCATGTTCTCACTGTGTTTATGTGGGGCTTCCCTGGATATTCCGGTTTCCTCCCACAGTCGTATTCATCGAAAAAAAAAAAAAAAAAAAAAGGAAATTAAGGAAAAATAGGGAAAAGGTTAAGAAAAATACTGCAAAACAAAGCTAATTATGCAAAAAACAACAAACAAAAGAAAAACAAACA
>CM045731.1:21967500-22012500 GCA_024760905.1 Plotosus lineatus
TTAAAATTCATCCTGCAGGGTCACTGTGGTGCTGCTCAAAAACCACGTTTCAACCCAAATCCTCTCTTTCTTTATCTACTGGCTGGATCGGTTATGATAGGGTTGGTCGTTCCAGTGATGTAAGCAGGTACATTCACAGAAATCAGATTCTGGGCCAAAAAATACGGCACAGATGTAACCAACCTTATCTAATACATGTGCAGCTTCGTTTTTATTTTGGGATCGAAATGTGGTCTAGTGGGAATGTTTGGCCTTGTCAAGGTTAAGCAGTGAATGTGTTCTGGATGAGGTCGTCGCCATCATTTCACTGGTAGGTGTTGATCAGTGATGAAGCTCAACTCATTTGTATTTGTGTACAACTTTAAAAAATGGACAAAGCAGCGTCCACACAAACAGGAACTTCTACATATAAACTTCAAACTTGTGAATTTATAAATATAACCAAAATGAGCAAGACCGAGGTTGTGGTGACAAGGAACGAGACCCAGAGATAAAATAAAGAAGAAATCTTCATGACACCCTTCCATTTGGTTGACATTGGATATTGTCACTATTAATTATAAATAACTTACCTCTAGGGCTATGGTCTATATCAGGGGTCCCCAACCACCGGTCCACGGACCGGTACCGGTCTGCAGCTCAATTGGTACCAGTCCGTATAAGAAATAATTAATTATTTCTGTTTTATTTATTATCTGAGTCTGAACGATCTTTAATTTTGAAAAATCTTTTATTTTGAAAAATGAGCAGATCCTCTCAGTTACATGGCGGTCATTTGAGCCCTAAAATGTGGCCCACGAGGGGACGGCACATGAACAGAGGCGAATTGGACATGTTTCAAACAATTGCATGGATTTTGGGTGAAACTGAGCCTGAGCCTTCATTCTCCCCGCTGGTGCACCATCATCTGTGATTTTTTTATTTATTTATTTATTTTTTTTAAGAAAAGTTCAACCTCCCAACCTACTTTATTTCAGCTGTTGAAAATAATATTCATGGAGTGCATATTATTATTATTATTATTATTATTATTATTATTATTATATAAATTCTATTTACAATCTGTCAAACCCCCACCCCCCTCCCGGTGATAAAAAGGTTGGGGACCCCTGGTCTATATGACATATACACCACCCAACTAAAGAAAAAAAGTCCTGCACTCTAATATTTTGTCGGTTTATCTTTTACCGTGATTACAGCATGCAATTGCCAGGGTGTTGTTTTGACCAACTTGAGCAACATCACATTCGTTTCAATGCAAAGTTGATTCGCTGTTTATCGATATCTTGAATTGATGACAGGAAAAAACTGAACCACTCCATAAAGTATTCTCCAGCACATCCCATAGACTTTAAGTAGAATTAAGGTCAGGACTCCGTGGTGCCGTTTCATGTGTGTGAATGATTCCTGATTCTTCCGGAATCACGTTTTAATTACGTGTGCCCCGATTTAATATCAGGGAATAAAAAGTCCAATGATGGGATAACCTGCTTCAATTTTATTCCTACATAATGTTGCTGAGCCTCAACATGAACAACTGAAGCACAATGCCACATACTGTACTCAAGGAGAAAGGTGGCCAAACTACAGATTAAGTGTGTAGGATCTGTACAGTGCAATAAAGGGAACCCTCGGTACTCCGCGCTTCAGTTTCTGTGGCTTCAGTGTATCGCGCGTTTTTCAAAAATATTCATCGAAAAAAAAGAAAATTAAATTAAAAAAAATGTGAAAAGTTAAGGAAAATGCTGCAAAACAAGGCCAATTATGCAAAAAAAAAAAAAAACACCCCCCCCCCAAACAAAAAAACAAAAAACAAAAAAACAAAACAAAACTACTTACATTTTTATGTGAGGTGCACATCTGAGTGTGTGTATTTATATTTTATTTACATCTTATGCATTATTTTTGTACGCTTTATTGTTATTATAAGCATTTATGGGGGCAGTGGTGGTCTAGTGGTATAGGGCGCTGGATTGTTGGGGGTTCGAGTCCCATTCTCCACAAGGTTGTCACTGTCCCCCCCCCCAGTGCAGCTAACTGGGTTATCAAAGGCGGGCCATGTCTCTCACTGTCTATGGTGAGAGGTTCATGTAAAAGAACCATTACTGACTTTCATAAAGAGTAGCTGCAAAGTCGTCAGCGTGTTTCTGTTCCTTGCTAAAAAGGGTTGTGACAGGAAGGGCGTCCGACGTAAAAAAAAAAAAACCTCTGCCAAATCAAACGTGCGAATCAGATGATTCGCTGTGGCGACTCCCGAGAAAAAGGGAAAAAGCCGAAAGGAAGACAGACAATTGTTATTATATGCATTTATAGCGTTGAATATGTATTTATTGATATTATATACACATATACATGTACATATATGTCAATCAGGGGGGGTCGATCCTACTTTGTGGAAATTTGGCTTTCGAGGGGGGGTCTCGGTCCCCATTAACCATGAAAAGTGAAGGATCACTGTGTGTGTTTGTGTTTCTGTGTGTGTGTGTGTATGTATATATATATATATATATATATATATATATATATATATATATATATATATATATATATATATATATATACACATGACCGGCCTTTCATAACCCAGTAGCTGCACTGGGGGGACAGTGACAACCCATTGAGAGTGGGGCTTTTCCAGCACCTTTACCACCAGGCCACCACTGCCCTATTATTATTATTATTATTATTATTATTATTATTATTATTATTATTATTATTCAATATGTTTGTCATAATTAATAATTACTCCATTTTGGAAAATACAGTTATGTATTACATGTAAATACACATTATGTCCAGGAGTTTATTCATTATCTGCACTACTTTTCTCTATCACTGTCACTAGGAAGCTGGAGCCAATCCAATTTGGCTTTAGGTGAGAGGCAAAACACACCCTGATCAGGTGATCTACCAGAGGACTAATGTGGACACATCACTCACCTTCACATTTATTCATAAATACCATTTAGAGTGACCACTTGACCTGTTGTCCATGTCTTTGGACTGCAGAAGAAAATCAGGGAGCATGAAGAAAACCTAAGTAAGAATGAGAAGAATCTGCAAAATTCAAACAGCAAAGCCCCACTCGGTCACAGGGTTCAAATCCAGGGCCTTCCCGTTGTGAGGCAACAGTGCTAATCCCTGCACCACCGAGACTTACCATTTACATCCAGGATAAAGAGTAGGACCCTTGCACCAGACATTTGAATTCGCATGTAGTTGATATTCTTGGTGGAAATTCTGCCAGTTTATGACGCATTTCAAAACCATCAGGGCATGGGCATGTCCCATATGTCAGTGTGGAGCAGTCATCTAATGGAAGAAAGGTTTCAGCCCAGAGATTAGCTATGCATGCATTATAACCACGTTCAAACTCTAAACACGAGTCTTTCACCATCCAGAAAGTCCTCTAGATCTGAAGAAGTAAGTCCTATAAGTGTCCCTCAAACGTTTACAAACGAGAGCATGGAATTTATATTCCAGTCAGAAAATCCCCACATCCATCAAACGACTTGCCCCATGCAGCTTTTACCTTTCTGAGCAAACCGAGCTCTTTTCCATGGGTTTTGAGGAAAGGCATCAAAAGATTTTCTCAAAAGAACAAAAGGCATCCAAAGACAAATCAATAAATCCCTAAAAAATGACTTCCACTGTGTCACATGTGGACAGAGATAAGCAGGTATGTCAGAAAGTACATTCTGGAATATAGCTAATTTAGGGATTTTTGATATAGAGCCTACGTTTGCTGGTTTTAGGATTGGCGGGCAGTCAGAGTGCCGAAAAAAGGCGTAGCTGAAAAGGTGAGACAGTTTAATGTGTTTAGAGAAATTCTCACTCTCACTCACTTAGTTGCTAAACCACTTAATCCTACTACTAGGATCACGGTGGGCGGAGGGGGATGGTATGTCTATTGGAGCTGAAACTTGGCAAAGATGGGGTACACCCTGAACAGCTTGCCAGACCATCACTGAGTAACACAAATATAGACAATTCACACTTACACCAAGGGCTAATCTGGATCAGCCAGTTAACATAATGTGTATGCCTTTTGACTGAGGGACGGATCCAGGTTACCCGGAGGACACCCACACAGGCACTGCAAACGCCACACAGAAACTCCTGTGCACAGGAATTAAACCCAGGACCTTCTTGCCGAGAGGCAGATATTCTAATCACTACTTCACTGTGTTGCACATTTAGAAAAAAAAAAAAAAAAAAAATCTCTTTATGGGTTGGAGGTGCAACAAATTTTCTGAATTTAACATGGGAAGCAATAGAGTTTAGTTACAGATTCTTTCGAAGGAGAAAATAATGCGTAAATGGATCTTTGGTGGATACTTGGCTATTGTTGTGGCCAAGAGAATGGGATATTAAATATGTGGAATACTTTAGATTCTTGTAAAAACAAAGACTGCCTTGCTTCTTAAAAAAATACAACATTGAATTAATTTAGAAGGCAGCACAGTGGCAGAGCGGTTACCACTTCAATCTGTAGCAAGAAGGTCCTGGGTCCGGGTCATGGGTTTGAGTTCAGGGCACAGTTTGGTGTGGAGTTTACATGCTGTCTCTTTTTGGGTTGCTTGTTTGGATTTCTTCCAGGGGGGTGAGTTTCCTCCCACAGTCCAAAGACATCCATATTAGGCTAATTGAATATATATATTTTTTTTTTGTTCACCCCTTTATGTAAATGTGAGTGTGTTGTCTGTGTTGCCCTGCAATGGTCGATGAAGCTGTTGAGAGTGCACGGCTGAGACAGGCTTTGGGCAGTGTTTGGGCGGTGGGAGGAAACTTAAGTACCTATAGAAAACCAACACAAGCACAGGAAGAACATGGTTGTAATTACAAAAAACACTTTTGCCAACCCCAAGGTTCAAACCTAGGACCTTCTTGCTGAGAGACGACATGCTAACCACTATGCCACCATGTTTCCCGACATCAGTGACAATTTCATCATCATCTTCTTCTACTTCTTCTCCTTTTGGCTGTTCCCTTCAGGGGTCGCCACAGCATATCATCTGCCTCCATCTCACCCTATGCTCTGCATCATCTTCTCTTGCACCAACTACCTTCATGTCCTTCTTCACCACATCCATAAATCTCCTCTTGGTCTTCCTCTAGGCCTTCTGCCTCGTAGTTCCAACCTCAGCATCCTACTACCAATATATTCACTATCCCTCCTCTGTATATGTCCAAACCATCTCAATCTAGCTTCTCTGACTTTGTCTCCAAAACATCTTACATGTGCTGTCCCTCTGATGTACTCATTCCTGATCCTATCCATCCTCAATTTCATCAATATCAATAAAATAGAAGTGATGTAGACCTTGGCGGCATGGTAGTATGGTCATTAGTATGTTTGCCTCACAGCCAGCATGCCTGCGTTCGATTTCCAGACTCGCGTGTCTCTGTGTGAAGTTCAGATGTTCTATCAGTTCATGCGTAGGTTTCCTTCCTCAATTTCCTCCCACAGTCCAAAAGCATGCACAGTGGGCTAATTGGCTGTACCAAATTGTCCCCAGGTGACAATAGTTGTGTGGTGTTAACACTGCAATGGCCAGTGCAAACTGTCTAGGGTGTGTCCTGCCCTTTCCCAGAGTCGGCTGAGATGGGCACCAGCCTGTCCGTGACCTGAATTAGGATTAAGCATCTTAGAAAATTAATGAATTTATCCAGACCCTGGATGTCTGGTTGATCTATAACTAATATATTAAACTAGAATGATGTACATTTTGTGTCCTTCAGCTCCACAATATGTCCTATCCGTCAAATTATTAAAATAATGGAAGTGAATTTAGCCTGGTTGTGGTGTAAATTCCTGTCTGATTCCCTCCCTTTCCAAGACTAATAAATCGGCTGTTGAAACTGTCGAGGCGACTTGCCAGCGAAAACACAGTCCAAACCATTGATGAACTGCAAGACTTGTTGCAGAACAGTTTAAAACGATTGCTTCCACTGATGCCCCGTAATGCAGTGTTGACACCTGCAGTGTATTTTCTCCAGAGTGTTGAATAATTTACAGTCTGTGAGGTGGATCGGAGAAGTGAGACGCTTTGTAATCCCCTCTGGCTAGTTTAGCGTTGTGCGCTGAGTGGCACGGCGTTTTGCTGTAATGATATAAACGGCAGCGTAGGATGAAATCCTTAACTTTTGCAATTGTATTATGCACATCTTCATCTTTTTAAAGTAATAGGGAAAGTGGGATGAAGAATAAAATGAGGTAATCTAGTATAATGGGCTCTTTGCTAATGTGTAATGGAAAATGGAAAACGCACTGCCATTCATAATGCAAAGTCTAGAACATGGTATAGAAATGTCTACCGCTACCTTTTCTTTTTATATTTAGTGTAATTAATCCTTTAGATAAGGCTTCGTGTTTCTTGCACTAGGGATTACTATAGATTACTGGAAGTGGAAATAAAAACAATGAGGTAGAGGATAAATTATGCAGGATAAGCATATGTACTTCTCTAGTTTGGTCTCATATGGCCAGAAGTTCTCCATGGTAGATGTTTTGCGTTCTGGGGCTTAACTAGCATTGTCCTGTTAGTGCTTCTGGACATTTCCGTTGGAATTACTAGCGGGCCCAAGAAGGTGTGACCTTTCCCAGTTAGTCATGTTGTTTGTCAAAAATTTGCCATGGGTCAAGTGCTGGATCAATTCAACCACTTGTTTTTTTTTTTTTGTTTTGTTTTTTTTTTCAACTGCCTACCACGCTTTATTTTACAAATTTCCTCTGCCAATATCTGTGTCCAATATCCATCAACGGTAATGATGGTCCCAGGGACGGTTATCACGTATCAAACCAGCTGTGTGAGACATTAGTGTTTCACTCAAATGCAGAACAGAAGGATGCCTCACTTTCCCCGGTGAATGGGGACCGACAGCCCCCCACCCCCGCCCCCCGCGCGAATGTCGATTTCCGTGAAGTAGGATCGACCTCCCCTGACTGACGTATACGTACGTGTATATGTGTATATAATATCAATAAATACATATTCAACACTATAAATGCTTATAATAACAATTAAACATTTTAAAAATGCTTAAAATGTAAATAAAATGTAAATACACACACACAGATGCGCACCTCACAGAATTCTGTAAGTCGTTTTGTTGGGGGGGGTGTTTGTTTTTTATTTTATTTATTTATTTATTTTTTGCATAATTGGCCTTGTTTTGTAGCATTTTCTTTAACTTTCCCCCTATTTTTCCTTAATTTCCTTATTTTTTTGTTTTTTTGGTGAATATTTTTGCAAAACCTGCGACACACTGAAGTCGCAGAAACTGAAGCACAAAGTACCGAGGGATCATTGTACTCATTTCGATCATTCATTTGCCAAACCAGTTATACCTATTACAGTCAGAGATGTCTGGTGCCTATCTTAGAAATTTCATGGTACATCCTGAACAGATTGCCAGACCTTCACATGGAAAATACACTAACACCACCATTCACAATCACATTCATACCAAGGGACAATTTGTAAGAGCCAATTAGCCTAATATGGATGTCTTTGGAGGAAGTTGAAGTATCTGGAGGGAACCCATGTAAGCACAGCGAGAACAAGCAAACTTCACACAGAAGAACCCAAACCTGGCAATCAAACCCAGGACCTTCTTGGTGTGAGGTGGATGTGCTAACCACTACATCCACATGCCCCATATTTTTATGAGAGGCTACCTCGGTGTCCATGGTTGTCTCAGCCACCACCTCCACATCCAACTGGCTACGTGAGACATTGTTGCGTGCCGTCAGTTTCAGAATTAATGATGTGAACTGATATGCCAACTTGTATGATGAGTAACTTTGAAGAACCATTCATTTGTTTCCTGAACTACCTAATTATACTTGGGACTCTAGGCGGGAACTGGGGTACCCTGAGGAAACCCATGCAAACACGGCAAAGCATACAAACTTGAACAGATCTTGAATACGGAACCTTCCTTGATGTGACGCGGGCATGCTAACCTTAATGCCACCATGACATCCATTTTAAGAGTCAGTACATCTTTAAGTAATGTGAGTTTTTCCATAAACACTACAGATAAAACAACAACAACAACAACAACACATAAAATGAAAACATCATTAAAGGTGGAACTTTTACTTGTAGCCTGTGGAAAGCTGTTAACTGAAGTGCGCTATTAAAAAAAAAAAAAAAAAAAAGTTCAAAAATAGTGATGTACTGAGCGAGTTTCTGCTTTAGCTACTCCGGAGACAAATGCTTCACCGAGACCGTTTTCCAATGCGCAGCAAATAATGCTTTGGGTTGTAAATCTTTGGGGATCATTAGCCCGATCCCTTTGTGGGTGGTTTTGTAATTGAGGGCCATGAGCTTTAGATGTAAAGATTACTCTAGGTTGTGTCAACAGATAATTCTGCCTTACTCCCTGAAAACTAGACATTACCACTAATGATAGTGTTGGAGCATTCCTTAACTTCTCTTCTTTAACAACTTTCCTAATTCTTTTTTTCTCATCAAACCTCCAGACATGTTTGGATTTCAATACTTATAGAGATATCTATCTATCTAAGCTAGAATACATGGCGTCATTAACTGCTTCATCAGAGCCGGAGTTTATCCCCGGGTACCTTAGTGTGAAGAAGCTAGGAGTTCACCTCCTCGAGGTGGAGGATTGATGATAGATGCTACCTTATCGCAGGTTACCGTCCCAGTATTTTCCCTGGTACCCATTTATACTGCTGTGTGGACAGAGACACATTTGTGGTTAAGCCAGTGCTTCTCAAATAGTGGGGCGCGCCCCTCTTGGCAGGCATGGTGTGATGCCAGGGGAAGTGCGTATGACCCTTTTGCTTTTTTTTGCCATACTGTACTAGAATTAAGTGTATTTTTTAATTGTTATTTAATGCTCTTTTATTTTTAATGTTAATAAAGATACCGCACATGCTGGATACTTGAGCGCTGGGTTAAGCCCTTGCCTGAGGGTCTTAGCAAGGTGGAGGTCCAGCAGGGATTTGAACCCATGACCTCTTCATCACGAGCCCAACACCCTACCCACTCCACCCATTAAGTGTTGAACTCACATTATTAACTCAACTGAAAGAGATTATTTTTTAATATAAACATAAAAATGTATCCAGGAGTGGCATGATAAGTATAATGTTAGGCACGTTTACTTCACAACGAGAAGGTCCTGGGTTCAAGCGCTGTGCCTGCCAAGGGTGTTCAGTGTGGAATTTGTATGTTCTCCCTGTGCTCGTGTGGGATTCCTCTGAGTACACTGGTTTCCCCCATAGACCAAAGTCATGCATATTAGGATAATTTGGCCCAGTGAGGGTCTGAGGAGACCTTCAAATTGTACCTGACGCGCCTTTTTCTAGAGCAAGCTGGGCTGGGCTCCAGCCTCCACACAAAACTAATAATAGATAAAGCGATTCCAAAAATTAAATTAAATAAAACACTGTATCCAATATAAGGTCCGACCCAATATTAACCCGGTCCTTGCAGTACATCTGCCACAGTACCGCTTAAATACCAATGACTGCTTATTTTAAATTAAAGACGTTGAAAAGTTGTTTAAACAAAATAAAATCAATCAATTTAAAAATATAAAAGAAAGAAAAAAATATTATCCTCATTTATTTTCTGTAACCGCTTAAGCCTAATTAGGGTCGCAGGGAGGCTGGCACCCATCTCAGTCGACTCTGGGCGAGGGCAGAGTACACCGTGGATAGCTGGCCAGGCCATCGCAGGTCAGAAACACGCTGAGGGCTATGCAGGGATTCTTGACGAAAGTCAGCAACGGTTCTTTTACATGAACCTCACACCATAGACAGTGAGACTCCTGGTCGGCCTTTGATAACCCGGTTAGTTGCACTGGGAGGACAGTGACAAACCATTAAGAGTGGGGCTTGAACCTCCAACCTTGAGATCAGTGATCCAGCACCTTTACCAACAGGCCACCACAGCCCACCAAGTCATTTTCGATAATATAATGTAAAATGAAAAATGTTTGATTGGATTGCAGCAGAAATGTATTTTTCACTCATGGGTTCAAACGTTGAGCCTCAAACATATTATATATTTATGTATTAGTTCTTCAACTTTTTCCTTCCCTCCATCTCCAACCCATCCAAAATTCTCTTCAACATCTTCATAAATCCAATAATCCAATAAGTCCCAAATTATTATTCATTTTTCATCGCAAAGCATATTATCCCAAAACTATAATGAATTAATAAATATCTACGGCAACACTAAAAATACGAGGACATATATTAAATTATGAGGCTGAGGAATAAAAATGTAGACCTGATAAGAGGGTTAAACTCAACACATGCTCTCGACATGACATGAGCTCTAATACGTTAAAGTAATGCGTGCAGTACGTGAGGAATTTGATAAACGGAATAAGATAATACGTCTTATTGGCATCACATGAAGAAATAATGTGCGTCGAGAGACAGGGATGCTGCGTAACTGATTCGTGCGGATGTCTGATCCTTTAGTTTTGATGTTTTTTTTGAAACAGAGACAGACAGAAAGATGATCTGGAGCTGATTCAATAGCCTCAGTCCATGAGAAAGCAACATGAGAGTGGATTGAGTATCAGAAAAGTTCAAGAGGTTCCGTTTGGAACTCGAGCAATGAGGCTGATATTTTACTTGCTGGAGCTTGGACATGATGTACGCTGAGATGGTAGCTGTGTTCTTCCGATTAGATGATAAATCAAACTATTTGTCCAAAAAAGAACTCTGATTATGAAATAAACCATCCATTACTCTAATGAGAAAGTATGTGAAGTCGGTTTGAAGGCTAAAAAAAAAAATCATAAAATACGCCATATGTTACTGGATGGGACGCTTCAAGAAATCCACTCACTCACTCATTTGCTGAACTACCTAAATCTACTACCAGGGTCATGGGAAGGCTACTAACAATATCACCCACTATCGGGCACAGCCAGGATACTCCCTAAACAGCTCAACAGACAATCGCTGGGCCATCACATGCACAACCCCTCCCACTCACATACACAGCTTTGGGCAAATTGGAACAACAAATTAGCCTAATGTGCATGTATGTAGATTGTGGGAGGAAACCAAAGTACTTGAAGGAACCCCATGGAACATAACATGAGGAGGACATGCAAACTCCACACAGAAACCCTCGAGCTCAGGAATCAAACACGGAAACCTTCTTTCTGTGAAACAGACGTGTCAACCACTGTGCCATCTTGTAAACACTTAATCAAAGTCGATTAGCATGAATTTGGAAAACATCACCATCCCAGCAAATGATCATAAAGGTTTCCACCAATATTTACGTGAAGCTTGGATTTTATTTGCATAGTATTTTGAATTCTACCTCTGATGTCGAATTAGCGACAAAAGGAAGGTTTGCTTTTTTTTGAATGGAGTAGATAATGTTATGTTTCCTGGAAGCAACACCATACCAAAGAGGCTGGTCCAATCCACTAACTGTAGTATGTAAGTGCAAGAAAAGATCTAGTGCGAAGTCCATGATCATTTAGCTTTGCAGCATTTGGCAGATGGCCTTATCTACAGCGACTTACATCTTTATCTCATTTATACAACTGAGCAGTTCAGGACTGCTCAGGGGCCCAACGGTGGGAGCTTGGTACTAATGGGTTTTGAACTGCCAAATATCTGGTCAGTAACCCAAAGCCTTAACCATCGAGTCAACATGGCTGATTAGTACAGAAGATTTACGGCATTGTTCATGGTTACTGGTTTCTGGAGTCTTTTTTTTTGTTTGTTTTTACAAAGAATCATGTAAGAAAACATTTGCAAGGCCTGCATTACCTAAATGCCTGACTGGTTTGAATTAAAGATTCATTCATTCATTTGTCAAATTGCATAATTCTACTTGGTTTGCAGGCACTCTGGAGCCTGTCTCAGACAACTCTGGGTGAAGGCGCTTTGCACCCTGAACTGCTTTCTAGTCCATTGCAAGGTTAGCACTTAGAATCATTCACACTAACATTAGCACTAAGGGCAATTTGAACCAGTCAATTAGCCTGAGTTGTATGTCTTTGAACTATGGGAGATAACTAGAGACCAGGACAGAGACCAGGACTCAAACCAGGACCTTTTTACTGTGAAGCGGACGAGCCAACCACTACAATACCAAATGCATAACTAACAAAATGGCTATGATCATACAAATAACCACACGTTACACCCACGGTGAGCAAAAAAACCCCAATATGTTATGCTTCAAATTCAATGAGAAAGAGCGACAACAGTCTGGTTACTGAGAAGCTGTCATCAGTGTCTTCGGAAATAATCAACACAGGCAGGAATGAAGGAATGAAACAGGACTTTTATATATATATATATATATATATATATATATATATATATATATATATATATATATATATATATATATATATATATATATATATATATATAGATAGATATAGATATAGATATATAGATATACATTATAAACCAAACCAAGGCAAATGAGTGTCTCTCCCCCTTACGCCGGTCCCAAGCCTGGATAAATGCAGAGGGCTGTGTCAGGAAGGGCAGCCGACGTAAAACCAATGCCAAACTTTAATCATGCAAATCACAAACTTTACCTTCATACCGGATCGGTCAAGGCCTGGGTTAACAACGACCGCCATCAGTGCTGTTAACCAATAGGGTGCTGATGGAAATTGGACTAATGTTGGTCGAAGAGGGAGAGGCAGGAGGCATGTCCGGAAGCAGAGAGAGAGAGAAGAGGAAAAGCATGAGTCTCGGACTGAGAGTAGGGACTTTGAATGTTGGAACTATGCAAAGAAAAGATAGAGAGCTGGCTGACATAATGCATAGGAGGAAGGTGGACATTCTGTGCATTCAGGAGACCAGGTGGAAAGGTAGCAAAGCTAGGAGCAGGTTTTAAGCTGTTTTATCATGGTGTGGATGGGAAGAGAAATGGAGTAGGAGTCATCTTGAAGGAGGGGTTTTTCAGGAATGTTCTAGAAGTGAAAAAAGTGTCAGAGCGATGAGTCTCAAGTTAGACATTGAAGGTGTGATATTCAACATTGTTACTGCCCCACAGGCAGGATGTGGGCTAGAGAGAAGGAGAGATTCTGGAGTGAGTTAGATGAAGTGATGCAGAATACCCCCAGAGGTGAAAGATTGCTCAATGGTGCAGAGTTCAATGGACATGGTGCAGGCAACAGAGGGGATGAGGAAGTGATGGGCAGGTTTGGTATCCAGGACAGGAACACAGAAGGACAGATGTTGATCGATTTTGCAAAAAGGATGGAAATGGCTGCAGTAAATACTTTCTTCCAGAAGAAAGAGGAGCATAAGGTGAGTTAAAAAAGCGGAGCTGGAGCACACAGGAAGACTACATCTTGTGTAGATGATGCAGTTTGAAGAAAGTCAGTGACTTCAAAGTAGTAGTGGGTGAGAGTGTTGCCAAACAGCATAGGATGGTGGTGTGCAGGATGACACTGATGGTAAGGAAGGTGAAGAAGGCAAAGGCAGAGCAGAAGACAAAGTGGTGGAAGCTGAAAAAGGAAGAGGGTCGTGTTGTCTTCAAGGAGGGGTTGAAACAGGCAGGAAGTGGTCAGGAAGTGCTTCCAGATGACTGGACAACCACAGCAAATGTGATCAGGGAGACAGGCAGGAGAATACTTGGTGTGTCCTCTGGAAGGAAAGTAGATAAGGAAACTTGGTGGTGGAATGAGGAAGTGCAGGAGTGTGGACAAAGGAAGGGGTTAGCTAAGAAGAGGTGGGACATTGAGAGGATCGAAGAGAGTAAACAGGAGTACAGGGAGACACAGCGTAAGGCGAAGGTAGCAGTGTCAAAGGCCAAACAGAGGGCGTATGATGACTTGTATGAGAGGTTGGACATTAAGGAGGGAGAAAATGATTTATACAGGTTGGCACAGCAGACAAGTAGAGATGGGAAGGACGTGCAGCAAGTTAGATTGATAAAGGACAGAAAGGGAAATGTATTGACTGGTGACAGAATTGTGCTGGGAAGATTACTTTGAAGAGCTGATGAATGAGGAAAATGAGAGAGAAAAAAAGATCAGAAGAGGTGACTGTTGAGGACCAGGAAGTAGCAAAGATTAATAAGTGAGGAGGGCATTGAAGAGGATGAAGAGTGGAAAGGCAGTTGGTCTTGATGATATACCGGTGGAGGTATGGAAGTGTCTAGGAGAGGTAGCAGTAGATTTCCTGACAAGAACATTCAACAAGGTCTTAGAGAGTGAGCAGATGCTGGAGAAATGGAGGAGAAGTGTGATGGTGCCCATTTTTAAGAGCAAGGGAGATGTGCAGAGTTGTTTAAACTACAGAGGGATAAAGTTGATGAGCCATACGATGAAGTTATGGGAAAGAATAGTGGAAGCTAGACTAAGGGCAGAGGTCAGCATTTGTGAACAACAGTGGTTTCATGCCAAGAAAGAACACCACAGATGCAGTGTTTGCTTTGAGGATGTTAATAGAGAAGTACAGCGGTCAGAAGGAGCTGCATTGTGCCTTTGTGGATCTGGAAAAAAGCATATGACAGGGTGCCAAGAGAAGAGCTGGGGTATTCCATGAGGAAGTCTGGAGTGGCAGAGAAGTATGTTAGAGTGGAGCAGGACATGTATGAGAGATGTAAGACAGTGGTGAGGTGTGCTGTCGGTGTGACCGAAGAATTCAAGGTGGAGGTGGGACTGCATCAAGGATCAGCTCTGAGCCCCTTCTTGTTTGCTATAGTGATGGACAGGCTGACAGACGAGGTTTGGCAAGAATCTCCATGGACTATGATGTTTGCAGATGACTGTGATCTGTAGTGAGAGCAGAGAACAAGTGGAGGAAAATCTAGAGAGGTGGAGGTATGCCCTGGAAAGGAGAGGAATGAAGGTAAGCCTCAGGAAATCAGAATACATGTGTATGAATGAGAAGGACCCAGGAGGAACGGTGATGTTACAGGGAGCAGAGATAAAGAAGGTAGAGTATTTTAAGTACTTAGGCTGAACAATCCAGAGCAATGGAGAGTGTGGAAAAGAGGTGAAGAAGCGTGTGCAGGCAGGTTGGAATGGTTGGAGAAAAGTGTTCTGTGTGATGTGCGATAGGTGAGTATCAGCAAGAATGAAAGGAAACGTGTACAAGACAGTGATGAGGCCAGCGATGTTGTCTGGTTTAGAAACACTGGCGCTGGGGAAAAGACAGGAGGTAGAGCTGGAGGTAGCAGAGATGAAAATGTTGATGTTCTCTCTGGGAGTAACGAGGATGGATTGAATCAGAAATTAGTACATCTGAGGGACAGCCCATGTAAGATGTTTTGGAGACAAAGTCAGAGAGATTGAGATGGTTTGGACATGTACAGAGGAGGGATAGTGAGTATATTGGCAGTAGGATGCTGAGGTTGGAACTACCAGGCAGAAGGCCTAGAGGAAGACCAAAGAAGAGATTTATGGATGTGGTGAAGGAAGACATGAAGGTCGTTGGAGTCAGAAAAGAAGATGCAGAGGACAGGGTGTGATGGAGGCGGATGATTTGCTGTAGCGAACCCTGAAGGGAGCAGCGGAAAGTAAAAGAAGAAGAAGATATATATATATAATAGTAAAAGGAGCAGAAATTCAAAAAGGCTCATCGACCAACTACTCAGACTCGTACAGGATAAACTATAACTTAGGCTGAAAGCCAGACCTGCAGGTAAATGTTCATGGAGACAATGCAGAAATCAGAAACTTGGCATTAGCACGAAAGCTCTGATTCAGATGTGTGGGCATTGCAATCTAGTGACAAGCTCCTGGTGTCCAAAACATACAAAACATATCCTAAGGGCATACAAGCATTGAGCTTTGGATCAGGCAGGACTTACAAGAGAAAATGGAAACATATACCAACCAATAAGGAATGAAGACAAGAAAGGAAATTATTACCAGGTGCTTAAACTCATCACACAATGGCTAGGGACGAGAGCAGAAACCGGGTAGTGTAATAAGAAGTGGTGCAAACAAACTCAGACTCAGTAACCAAGGGACTGGGAATGTTGGAAAAAGGGTGGAGACAGCAAGGGCATGACTGTCATTGGCTTTGAGTCAACAATTCAGCCTGGTGGTGGTGGTGTAATGCTGTAAGGAATGTACTCTTTGCTCCAACTGTATATTGTTATGTCAAGGATCTAATTTTTTTTCGCATCATAACCGGCTTAATATTATATAACACGCATAAGTTTTGATCTACATTACTCTTATTGTGCTCTTATCGATCAGACCTTGTGATAGAACTTTCTCAGCTCAGCACTAATAGCTTTGTTGTCAAGCCATCGATAGATATTAGATTTTAGCCTCCCATCTAATCTCACAACCAGCCATAGGACACATAGATTTAGATTCCCCTTTGAAAGAAACCCGGCGTTGCGTCAGACCAGGGAGAAGGTAAAAGAGCTTCTTTTAAAGACTCTTAATTCCTTTGAACCTATGTAATCAAACACAGAGATTTGAGTGAAGGTTGCAAGGATTAAAAAGGTGGTGTATGATGTGTCAAAAAAAAAAAAAAAAAAAAAATCAAAAACGATGGCCAGAAGACCAAGCTGGCAGCTGAGGTTGAACAGTGTCCTTCAGCATAAATAGACTGGATATTTTACGACTTGGCTGACAGCTTGACTGGTTCTTTCATTCCTTCTTCGTGTACTCCACCACCTTCTCTCACTCCTACTCCCTACCTTTCATTGAGCGTCTCTAATCACAGGCTTTTCTGCTCTGTCAGAGTGCCATCACGTCTGACAGAGATGGCTGGCCATGACCCCTTTTCTCCTCTTTCTACTCAACACCAAAGCCAAGGTACGCATCATCCAATCATAGATCTGATGTGTCTTCTTGACATGTGATGGATTTCTGTGAAGTTGGACAGGCACTGGTTTATGTCTCCCATGTCTGTCACTCTTCACACAAGGACATGACGTAATATTTGATAAAGTCCTTACCATGGTTGTTAAAATCTGGGATTTATTAAGATATCATCGACTTTCGGAAAGTTGGCCACAGCAAGAGCCTGCAGTAGACTCTTACCCAGTCTCTAGTCAACGCCTAGCTGGATTTATATGGAACAAAATAGGATCAGTCAATCCTCCAATCAGCTGTGTAAAACTCCTTCTGCCTAAACTCTTATGGCGTGGATAGCCAAAGTAAAAAAAAAAAAAAAAAAAAAAAAAAACCTGGACATCATGAAGAAATTCTACTTTCCACCACCGACTGTCCTGAACTGACCTGATCCTTAATTGGCTCTAATTCAACGTTGTAAATCTACTGATTTAAGTAGATGGAAATAAACTCTGCTTTCAGCAATAACAGGATGGAATAATGGGAATCAATGCTCGTTGTACGTGGCCTGATAAGCAGTTGCTAGCCTGAAGAACGGAAAGCCAATACAGAAGCATTTTATAGAGTTATTACCTCTCAATGACATACGCGGCTACTGTGTGTACCTGTGTATGATTTCATATGGGATTCTTAATATAAATAGAAAAGAAATGTTAAAAAAAATTTCAGCTTTTCTTTGTTTTATTAAATACAGAATCATTTGAATCATTAAGCTGCTTTCAGAGGTTGTTATGCGAAATCAATGGTAGTCATTATTTTCAGTTAAACACACTTCCCTGCACACCATGATTACATTTCAAACCAAACCCCTGAAAAATCAAGAGTACCTGGAGGGTGAAAACCTTCACCAACCCAAAAGTTAACAATGCTTACACAGCAGGTCCTCCTCTAATACCACACTAAAAAAATAAATTAAAATGAATAAATAAATAAATAAATACCCTGTCCTACACTGTTAAAGAATCATTTAAAAAATTCCTGGATCTAGAATTTGATTAAAACATATTTTATTTAAACATGAAATGGATTGGGCACAAGTTATCCAACTTAATAAAGCCCCCTCCAGGTAGTTACAGTAATTAATTTACAAAATGTACAGCAAGATATGGACAAGGGAAGGATATGTACAAAAGAATTAAAGGCATTTAGCATTACAAATAAACATTTGTACACATTTGAAAACATTCTGGTTTTCTCTCAGAGAGTAATCTGCATTGCCATTTAAAATGAGATTAATGTCAATTGGTGCTCTTTGATGGACAATGTGCTCTAAAGTTTTTAACATTTGTTCATGTTGAAAATTATATAAGGGACATTCTAGAAAATAGTGAAAAACATTCTCACACTTGTAGCCACACTGACAGCGTGCATCATCCTTTACATTACTTCTAAATAAATCATAATTAAGTGAACTCGACATATATCTTAATCTTGTGTGTAAAATATTTAACTTCCTTTTCCCGTATGAAAAATATACCGGTGCACAATTTGATCCAGATCATCTCCAAAATCTACAGAAGTCCATCATTTCTTAACCCTGACTTCACCTCTGGTAGAATTTCATGAAAAGCCATATTGACTTTCTGCTGCATATTGTAGTTTGATTTAGGGGCAGTGGTGATCTGGTGGTAAAGGGTGCTGGATCGCTGATCTAAGGTTGGGGGTTTGGGTCCCACTCTCCACAGGGTTGTCACTGTCCCCCCCAGTGCAGCTAACTGAGTTATCAAAGGCCAGCCATGTCTCTCACTGTCTATGGTGTGAGAGTCATGTAAAAAAAAAACATTGCTGACTTTCGTCAAGAGTAGCTGCAAAGCCGTCAGCGTGTTTCTGCCATTTGCTAAAGGGTTGTGTCAGGAAGGGCATCCGACATAAAAAACAGACCATGCAAATCAAACATGCGAATCAGATGATTCGCTGTGGCGACCCCTGAAAAAAGGGAAAAGCTGAAAGGAAAAGATGAAGAAAGACGATTGTACGGATTTAACAGATTTCGGATGCAACGGACAAAATCTGTAGCTTCTGACTAGTCCGGATCGTCCAGACGCGGGCTGTTGTTTCCGAAAATGACCGCCAGATGACCAGACTGGCTTTAAGAAATCTTGTGCATTTAAATCTATTCATCTATTTTCAAAGCCATGTCACTGTGGCACAAAGCGGAGAGCCAATCCTTTCTGTATGCGGGCGGGTCCAATACCTTGAAACTCTAATTTTATTGGACTCACACGCTGCAGTGTTTATGTGACAGGAAGTTCGTCCCAAGTTTTGGCAATCAGCTGGTCTGTGAGTTGAAGTTTCTCCATGTCTGTCTATTTGTGTTTGCTTGCCAACTGTGCTTGGCTTCGTGGAAATGAGCCGATCAAAACGAGGGAAATTTACCTCTTTACTCAAAAGCAACACGCACAGTCTGTGGCTGTTGTTATAATCCAATAAAATTAGATTTTCAAGGTATCGGACGCGCCCACATACTGGCGTACAGAAAGGATTGGCTGTCCGCTGCCCCAAAGTGACGTGGCATTGAAAATAGATGAATAGATTTAAATGCGCAATATTCATCTGCTTTTTATTTTATTTGATGTCTTTTGTTGTATTTTTATTGAAATGACAGTGAAATTATGTATTCATTATTCTGTTAAGGCCACCTGATTTATTTGAGAGCCAGATACAGTCATCAAAACAGCCACATCTGGCTCGCATATATAAATATATATATATGTATATATATATATATATATATATATATATATATATATATATATATATATATAGAGAGAGAGAGAGAGAGAGAGAGAGAGAGAGAGAGAATTTTCTGAGTAGATTCTTCCTAAGAGAGTGCTCAATACTTTTTCGTAGCAAATAAAAAGACTATGAAGTTTCAATAGAAAGTCTTTGTCCTGTCCTTTTATTTATATATATATGGCTCTCAGAGGATTGAAAAAACATGTCATTTTTTTTTTTTTTGGGCTCTCTTAGTCAAAAAGGTTCCCAACGCCTGATCTTATGGTGTACATTTACAGAGTATAGGTACAGTATTTACATTTGCAGATTACATAGTGTGCTTAGGTAAAAGTTTTTCGTGACATAATCATTGAAATATATGGAATCGAAAACTTTGGACAATTGGGTACTTCGGACCAGTGTTCCCCCCTATTAGTCTGTTAAACAAAGGCATGAGTGTAGTTTGATTTACTTGGCGGGGGTTTGCGTTTTCTGACTGCTCTTGTTGTATAATTCAATCCATGTGTGGCCACATGTTGTGGAATGTCCCTCGAAAAAGCTGTCATTGACTAGTTCGTGTTATAGTAAACAAACACTAACTTACTCATTTGTTGACTGTTTAATCCTAATAGGGTCACGGGGAGACAGATAGGTATATCTCAGCCATGATTGGGCAGAAGCAGAGTTCACCTTGAACAGAACATTGCAGAGACAACACATTCACACAACCATAGCAACCATCACTCTCAGTACAGCTGATCTGATACAACAAAAGTGATAACGAGGTGTTTAAGCATCCGAAGCAGCAGTACTTATGTTCTATTGTATAGGACGTGGCATCTTCTTGCACTAAGGTCTTAATAATGGAAACTAAATACAGAATAGAAAATGAGCTGTGCACTGAATTATTGATATTCATATTCAAATACATATTTTGCACATAATCCTAAAAAAATATGCGTGCTCATTAGCATCTGAGACCATTTCTAAAACACTGGTTGACACCCCCTCCCCCCACTTTTCTCCCTCCACATGTTTTCTCCGTTTCCGTCTTTGTGAGCCGCAATTCTGCTTTAGAGTGTCTGGTGCTGAAATGAAGACATCTTGAGCTCGACTTCAAACAAGCTCCTCAGTAAACAGGCAGCGGTGGGGAGCGTGTTTCATCTGGCCCTCTGGGAGCCGATTATGCCTCCACCAGCTCAGGCTGTGGGGTGAAGAAGGGGGGTGGGGCTGGGGGGGAGAAAAAAGGAGCATGAGAGGGGTCACCCAAGCCTCCAGCCTTCTTCTTATTGCCCCACAAAGAAATACGAGGAATCCGACTGTACTAAAACAGCCTGCTGGGATGCTGTTGTAAGTGAAAAGGTAGCTTAGCTAAAATTAGACTCGGGGAGAAAAAAAAAGAATCACGAGAATTGTTAATATGGAGGATTGTTTGATCTCAAAGTGAGCGTCATGGAGATCTCGGGAGGATGAAGCATTGCAGCTGGAGTGCAGAGATGAGTCGAGTTCAGGAGCGCAGGAAAAGATCAAATCACTCCGCTCCGAATTCATGATTAGCAACAGCGAGTCTGGAATTTCACACACCATCAAATTCTGTATATTCTCACTCATAATGATGCTAGGAGAGGTTTTTTAAAAGCTTTTTCACACCAATAAGGCTGCTTGTTCTGAGACCGGAGCAAATCTGAGAGAAAAACAAAAAAAAAACAAAAAAAAAGCTTTTGGTTTTACACTGCATATTATTAAACAAAGTACAACAAGAGATATAAAAAAAAAAAAATAATTTAAAAAAAAAACAAAAAACCCAGCAGCCCTGTGTCAGGGCTGTACCATCAAATGTGCATATGATGGAGACGGTGCTAACTACAGGATAAGATACATTCACTCGTCACTCACTCTCCTGCAGAGGCGCTGCATCTTTTCATTGTTGTGGGGTGGCTGGACCCTAACAGGTCCCAAAAGACACTGGGCAAAGGAAGACAAAGCTTGTCAGACCATTGCAGAACCAACACACTCAACCATTCGCACCCATCTTCCCATGTTGAAATATGTATGTCTTTGGACTGTTGGAGGAAACCAGGCTATGCCCATGAAGAGCTCAAATCAGGGACCTTTTTGCTGTAAGGCGGTGTTGGTGCTCATCACTATGATACAGCTCCAACCAGAATAAGATGCATACAAAAATAAATACAGTCGGCCCCCAACTTACGAAGACCCCTATGTACGAAATTCCCGGGTTATGAAAAGCATTTTCCTGTGTTTCCGTCCCTGAGATACGAAACAACCCCCTCTTACGAAAATAAATTCAAACGTGCCAATCAAAAATTTCACACGGAGCGTGAGTTGCTCTCTCATTGGCTCTCTCAACATCCCGCCTCGCTGGCCTCCCAGATAGAGACAGAAGGAAGCTTCACTCTTTAGTTTTTAGTTTAGTTTTTTAAGTTGTTTAATTCAGTAAATGTTTAATAAATGTGGGCACATTTGAGCTCATCTGGAATTCCAATCCCTCAAGGAATCAAATTAAAGTTGAGTTTGTCAAGCAGGGAATGCGCTTTGAATTCCACGTCTTGTGGGCATGGCCCGCAGCACATGCGAGAAAGAGATAAAGAGAGAGAGAGAGAGAGAGAGAGAGAGAGAGAGAGAGAGAGAGGTGTGTGTGTGTGTGTGTGTGTGTGTGTGTGTGTGTGTGTGTGTGTGTGTGAGTGTGTGTGTGTGTGTGTGTGCGTGTGTTGACCATGTCTTCTTAGCAGAGTTCTTACAAATCTTTATGCAAGGTTAAAAGCCTGAGACAAAAATAAAGTTGCAACGAGCACACTCGAAAAACTCACCAAACAACAGTAACTTATATATACATATATATATATATATATATATATATATATATATATATATATATATATATATATATATATATATATATATATATATATATATATTCTTCTTCTTCTTCTTCATCTTCTTCTATCCTTTCAGCTTTTTCCCTTTCTCAGGGGTCGCCACAGCGAATCATCTGATTCGCACATTTGATCTGGCATAGGTTTTTACGTCGGATGCCCTTCTTGACACAACCCCTTTAACAAGGGACAGAAACACGCTGACAGCTTTGCAGCTACTCTTTTACGAAGGTCAGCAATGGTTCTTTTACATGCCTAACACCATAGACATTGAGAGACATGGCCAGCCTTTGATAACCCGGTTAGCTGCACTGGGGGGACAGTGGCAACCTTGTGGAGACTTGAGCCCCCAATCTTAGGATCAGCGATCCTGCACCCTAACGGTTCTTCCATCAACCATTTTATGAACTGCTGCACACGATCATTTGTAGGTTGCTTAACAAAGCTCAGAGGAATAGTGTTAAACTCTTGCTTACATGTGTTCCTCACCCAGAGCACAATAGTGCAGCATTATTTACATGAAAACATGTTGAGAACAAACACCCCTACCCACACCCAGTACTGGTCAACATCAATTACAGAGTTTGTACAGTCATCAACAACAGAAAGAAAGAGAAAAACGTGATGTACAAAATGTTTGGTGTGGATCACAGATGGAGGTGAAGGAGACCACAGCTGGCTAGACAACCCCCTAAATTAACCTTCACAGTTGCCAAATTACCTTCCTAAGTGTCAGTTCTAAATGATTTCAATTACACATTTGTCTTGTTTCTCTACATACAGAAAAGTTGCTAGTGTAACTACACTTTCCGAAGTAATACATTTGCCTTTTTTATTTACTTTTTTTGTTGTTGACATGGGCCTTGAATATAAGTAACAAGAGCCCAAGGCATGTTTATTCATTGCTGGACCTGGTTCCACTGACCTGATACTGATGTTGGTGAAGAAAAAAGTTAAAAGCCTGGAAACCTTGACACCAAAATCTAATCATTATCTTATTGTCATATCTTATTGCCTTCCTGCCACTTCACTTTCCCTTTTTATAGAGTAAACTCTCACAACAAGGACAATATATATATATATATATATATATATATATATATATATATATATATATATATATATATATATATATATATATATATATATATATATATTGCAGTACATCACCAATAATGCACCAGTCATGGTATTACTGCTTATAAACCAATGTAAGATTATCAAAGTCAAGAGAATTCAAATCAACCAAATGAGTCAAATAGATTCTCAAGAATGATAAGGGACAAATGGGGAGAAAGCGATTGACAAACCCCGGTATTGCAAACCGGATTACAAAAAAAGTTGGGACTATACACATTGTGAATAAAAACTGAATACAATGATATGGAAGTGCCGATTTTCAATATTTTATTCCAAATAGAACATAGATGACAGATTCAAAGTGTAAACTGAGAAAATGTATCATTTTAAGAGAAAAATATGTTGATTTTAAATGTCATGGTGTCAACAAATCTCAAAAAAGTTTGGACAGGTAGGAATAAGAGGCTGATCAAGCCAATTGCACTTTTAACGAACAGCTGGAAGACCAATTACCACTAATGAGGTCCATTGGCAACATGGCTGAGTATAAAAAGAGCTTCTCAGAGTGGCAGTGTCTCTCAGAAGCAAATATGGGTAAAGGATCACCAATTCCCACAATGTTGCACGGAAAGATAGTGGAGCAACATCAGATAGGTGTTTCCCAGTTAAAAATTGCAAATAATTTGAAGTTATCATCATCGGCAGTGCAGAACATCATCCAAATATTCAGAGAATCTGGAACAATCTCTGTGCATAAGGGTCAAGGCCGAAAAACCATACTGGATGCCTGTGATCTTCGGGCCCTTAAACGGCACTGCACCATGAACAGGAATGCTACTGTAAGGGACATCACAGAATGGGCTCAGCAATACTTCCAGACACCACTGTTGGTGAACACAATCCACCGTGCCATCCACCGTTGCCAGCTGAAACTCTACAGTACAAAGAAGAAGCCATTTCTAAACAGGACCCAGAAGCGCAGGCGTTTTCTCTGGGCCAGGGGCCATTTATATGGAGTTAGGCAAAGTGGAAAACTGTTCTGTGGTCAGACGAATCACGATTCAACGTTCTTCATGGAGAACTGGGACGTCATGTCATCCGGACTATAGAGAACAAGGACAACCCAAGTTGTTATTAGCGCTCAGTTCAGAAGCCTGCATCTGTGATGCTATGGGGTTGCATGAGTGAGTGTGGAATGGACAGCTTGCACATCTGGAAAGGCACTGTCAATGCAGAAAGGTATATTCAGGTTCTAGAACAACATATGATTCCATCCAGATGTCGTCTCTTTCAGAGAAGATCTTGCCATTTTCAACATGATAATGCCAGACCACATGCAGCATTCATTACAACATCATGGCTGTGTAAGAAAAAAAATCCAGGTATTGAAATGGCCAGCCTGCAGTCCAGATCTTTCAAGAGGAAGGTGCAACAAAGAAGGCCCAAGACAGCTGAACAGTCCGAGACCTGTATTAGACAAGAATGGGACAGCTTTCCTATTTCTAAACTTGAGAAACTTGTCTCCTCGGTCCCTAGTCGTTTGCAAACTGTTGTAAGAAAAAGGGGGGATGCCTCACAGTGGTGAAAATGGCCTTGTCCCTACATTTTTTAAATTTATTGACACCATCAAATTTAAAATCAACATATTTTCCCCTTAAAATGATATTTTTTCTCAGTTTAAACCTTTTGACTCTGCCATCTATGTTCTATTCAGAATAAAATATTGAAATTTGACACTTCAACATGATTGCATTCTGTTTTTATTCACAATTTGTAGTGTGCCAACTGTTTTGGAATCCGGTTTGTATTTCATCTGTTGGGCTTTTTATACCTGAGCCTAGTGGCTCATCAGGCTGGTGACTATTTCGGGTTTCCGTAGTGTTAAGCTATCAGGAGTTCAACTCGTCCTGGATGGGACTCTAGTCCATCACAGGTTACCTTCCCAGTGTTTTTACTGGTACCCATCTACTGTAGAAGTAGCGAGGGCAGGGCTGGCACTGGGAAATGAAGGTGTAGTGGTTAGCAGGTCCACCTTACAGTAACCCCTAACCCCTGGGTTTGAGTCCCAGACTTGAGCATTTCTATATGGAGTTTGCATGCATGTTTCCTAATAGGTTTCCTTTGGGATACTCTGGTTTCCTTCCACCATCCAAAAACATGCACAATTAGGCCAATTGGCTGTCACATCGCCCATGCATATGGCAGTAAGAGTGTGCAGGTGTTAAGTGTGTGTTGGCCCTGCAATGGCTTTTCAAGCTCTCGAGTGTACCGTGCCCTTGCCCAGTGTCAGCTGAGAGGACGATTGAATGAATATTATGCCATATTATCATATATAGCCATGTTATATATATATATATATATATATATATATATATATATATATATATATATATATATATATATATATATATATATATATATATATATATATATATATATATATCTTCTTTCCCGTTCGGCTTTTCTCTTCAGGGGTCGCCACAGCGAATCATCTGCCTCCATCTCACCCTATCCTTTGCATCTTCTTCTCTTAAACCAACAACCTTCATGTCCTCCTTCACCACATCCATGAATCCATATATATAATATAGCCATCCAGCAGCAAATAAAAAGCCCATTCTCTTCTCCAGTCTTTTTTTTTTATCCCACTGTTTGTTGCATTTCTTGAAAAGCAAGTTCTTGGATTACTCTGTCTCCTGTGTATAGTCAAAAAAAAAAATGGCAACCTCAGAGGTTGCAAATCATTAACATGCAAATCTAAATGGACATCTTAGAAAATCAATGTAAATACCTGCATAAGCCAATTCTGAGTACACATAACTTTCTAATATCCCTGGGGTCACCCCATGACCTCTCACTGCTGGTTTAACCATCTGTTTTTTTAGGTACAAATGTCGTGTATTAGTTGCCCAATGAGTTGGGACAGCTCCTTGGAGCATGCACTGTTGAACCAAACACATATGAAACCAGCCCTCCTTCAATTTCACCCAAATTGCATCATATAATGTGAACCCCCAAAAAAAAAAAAAAAAAAAAAAAAAAAAAAAAAAAAACAAATCAGGCAAGCAAATTCATGCAACGTGTTCTGTTCCACTCATGAATAAACTGTTGCTCTATACACTCGTATTCTTCGCTCACTTCCAGTGTCCATCACAAACCTCAGGCATGTCTTAGTTATGCCTCTTTTCTCAAACTTCAATCTGCTCCTAGACAATAAGCACGAATTTATATATATATATATATATATATATATATATATATATATATATATATATATATATATATATATATATATATATATATAAATAATATATGTATCCACAAACACTGTTTACGGTGGAGGTGGGGAGCTGCTTACCTTGACTGGGGATGTTGTTGAGAGGTGGAGGGAATACTTTGAGGACCTTCTCAATCCCACCAACACGCCCTCCGTGGAAGAGGAAGACCCTGGGGGTTCGGGTGAGGGTCCGCCCATCACTGGAGTGGAGGTCACTGAGGTTGTCAAAAAGCTCCTCGGTGGTCGAGCTCCGGGGTTGGACTAGATCCGCCCGGAATATCTCAGGGCTCTGGATGTTGTAGGACTGTCTTGGTTGACACGTCTCTGCAACATCGCGTGGTCATCGGGGGCTGTACCTCTGGATTGGCAAACTGGGGTGGTGGTCCCAATTTTTAAGAAGGGGACCGGAGGGTGTGTTCCAATTATCGGGAATTACACTCCTCAGCCTACCTGGGAAAGTCTATGCAGGGTACTAGAGAGGAGGATCCGACCGATAGTCGAACCTCGGATTCAGGAGGAACAATGTGGTTTTCGTCCTGGCGCAGCACTCTTGACCAACTCTATACGCTCCACAGGATTCTGGAGGGGCATGGGAGTTTGCCCAATCTGTCCACATGTGCTTTGTGGATTTGGAGAAGGCTTTTGACCGTGTCCTCGAAAGATCTTGTGGGGCGTGCTCCGAGAATCTGGCGTTCGGATCCGTTGCTACGAGCGATTCGGTCGCTGTATCACCGGAGCCAGAGTTTGGTCCGTATTGGAAACAGCAGGTCAGATTCGTTTCCAGTGGGAGTTGGAGTCCGCCAAGGCTGTCCTTTGTCACCGATTCTGTTCATAATTTTTATGGACAGAATTTCTAGGCGCAGTCGAGGCGATGAGGGGTTCTGGTTTGGTGGCCATCGGATATCGTCTCTGCTTTTTGCGGATGATGTTGTCCTTTTGGCTTCATCAAATCGGGCCCTCCAGCTCTCATTGGAGCGATTCGCAGCCGAGTGCGAAGCAGCCGGGATGAAGATCAGTACCTCCAAGTCCGAGGCCATGGTTCTCAGTTGGACAATGGTGGAATGCACCCCTCTTGGGGTCTTGTTTACGAGTGAGGGAAGGATGGAGCGAGAGATCGACAGACGGATCGCTGCAGCCTCTGCTATTAAGCGGTGCCTGTACCGGTCCGTTGTGGTGAAAAAGGAGCTGAGCCGCAAGGCGAAGCTCTCAATTTACCAGTCGATCTACGTTCCAACCCTCACCTATGGTCACGAGCTTTGGGTAATGACCGAAAGAACAAGATCACGGATACAAGCGGCTGAAATGAGCTTTCTTCGCCGGGGGGCGGGGTTCTCCCTTAGAGATAGGGTGAGAAGCTCCGCCATCCGGGGAGAGCTCGGAGTAGATCCGCTGCTCCTCCGCATTGAGAGGGGCCAGTTGAGGTGGCTCGGGCATCTGGTCAGAATGCCCCCCGGACGCCTCCCTGGTGTGGTGTTTCGGGCATGTCCAACCGGGAAGAGACCCCGGGGTCGACCTAGAACACGCTGGAGGGACTATGTCTCTCGGCTTGTCTGGGACCGCCTCGGTGTCCCCCCGGGAGAGTTGGAGGAAGTAGCTCGGGAGAGGGATGTCTGGACCTTTTTGCTAAGGTTGCTGCCCCCGCGACCCGACCCTGGACTAAGCGGAAGAAGATGATGATGATGATGATGATGATGATGATATATGTATCCCTCACTTTCCAAGATCCCTCACTTTCCAAGGTTAATTGGGACCAAGATCCCCACGCGACCACCGAATTCCATAAAGTAGGACCCCCGACTGAAGTATACATATGTGTAAATGTGTGTATAATATCAATAAATACACATATAATGTGTTAGAGTGGTGCAGGACATGTATGAGAGATATAAGACGGTGGTGAGGTGTGCTGTCGGCGTGACCGACAAATTGAAGGTGGAGGTGGAGATGGGACTGCATCAAGGGTCAGCTCTGAGCCCCTTCTTGTTTGCTATGGTGATGGACAGGCTGACAGACAAGGTTAGGCAAGAATCTCCATGGACTATGATGTTTGCAGATGATATTGTGATCTGTAGTGAGAGTAGAGAACAAGTGGAGGAAAATCTAGAGAGGTGGAGGTATGCCCTGGAAAGGAGAGGAATGAAGGTAAGCCTCAGGAAATCAGAATACATGTGTATGAATGAGAAGGACCCAGGAGGAACGGTGATGTTACAGGGAGCAGAGATAAAGAAGGTGGAGGATTTTAAGTACTTAGGCTGAACAATCCAGAGCAATGGAGAGTGTGGAAAAGAGGTGAAGAAGCGTGTGCAGGCAGGTTGTAATGGTTGGAGAAAAGTGTTCTGTGTGATGTGCGATAGGTGAGTATCAGCAAGAATGAAAGGAAACGTGTACAAGACAGTGATGAGGCCAGCGATGTTGTCTGGTTTAGAAACACTGGCGCTGGGGAAAAGACAGGAGGTAGAGCTGGAGGTAGCAGAGATGAAAATGTTGACGTTCTCTCTGGGAGTAACGAGGATGGATTGAATCAGAAATGAGTACATCAGAGGGACAGCACATGTAAGATGTTTTGGAGACAAAGTCAGAGATGCTCGATTGAGATGGTTTGGACATGTATAGAGGAAGGCTAGTGAATATATTGGCAGTAGGATGCTGAGGTTGGAATGACCAGGCAGAAGGCCTAGAGGAAGACCAAAGAAGATATTTATGGATGTGGTGAAGGAGGACATGAAGTTTGTTGGAGTAAGAGAAGAAGAAGCAGAGAACTGGGTGAGATGGAGGCAGATGATTTGCTGTGGCGACCCCTGAAGGGAGCAGCCAAAAGGAAAAGAAGAAGAAGACACATATAATATGATATAAATGCTTATGATAACAATTAAACATTAAAAAATAATGCATAAGATGTAAATAAAATATAAAAATGTAAATGCACACAGACTCAGATGGGCACCTTACAAAAATGTCAGTAATATTGATGGGAGTTTTTATTTATTTATTTATTTACAATTGGCCTTGTTTTTGCAGCATTTTCCTTAACTTTTCCGCCATTCTTACTTAATTTCCATATTTTTTTACTTCAATGGATATTAAAAAAACGACCAAAAAACAAACAAACAAACAAAAAAATGATATATATATATATATATATATATATATATATATATATATATATATATATATATATATATATATATATATATATATATATATCAGATTTGTATAGTGCACGTATTTATCCCGCACAATACAACATCCTGCCATAAGCTGTTTCCCACACCATTCATTTATTAACACATCTCCGTCTTTGATTAAAACTTTCACAGTTTGTCTATTCATCATACACAGTTCAGTCCTCAGCTCTGTCATTAACGACAGTGCATAGTGACTGAGTTAATGTTCCAGTAATGCAAGAGCAATGTTGGGAGCAGGTGAAATCGACAGGTTTAGAACAAAGCAATGTTTAGATTTTGAACACTTATTACAACTATGAGTGGCTCTTAGTTTTCATTCTATGGCAGTTCCCCATGCATGGCTTTTAGTTTTGAGTTATTTTCCTTGGGAGGAATTGAAAGCTCTTGGAGCATAACTATAACCATAACTATAACTATAGGGAGCAAACCATAACAGCTCACACACTGGTTTCGATTAAGTGTGTGTTGCCAAGGTCAGCATGTCGGAGGAACTGAAGTTGAAGGAACCGAGCACTGAAAAAATACCTTGTAATCACAAAAAGGAAATATACACGTTTACACCAATCACGTGTGGAAATCTGCATGGGTTTATATTATGAATGTAATATTCAGTCTGTATTTTGGTGTTTCACAGTAGTTACCAACCCTCTTCCTCGAGATCTACCTCACTGAAGACTTTAGCCGTTAGATTAGACCACGGAACTGGCTGTCACGTGGCTGGAAGGAAACAGCACAACAAATGACTAGACAACATCAGCACATAAAACGGAAACATGTAAGTGAACATTTATAAATAGTTATTTTTAACTCAAAAATTATTTCCATAAATAATGAAAATAACTGAAGAAACTCAAATAAAATGCATGTTAAAGTTGATATTTATTCTTAAATATCATACAGAAATCAGAAGTCAGAACTTCTTATGCACGGAAGTTCCTCATCTGGTTAACCCTACAGAGGTAAACAAAAAATCAGGCAAAAATTTCATATGACGTCCCTTTGGTGGCCGCCATATTACCAAGGACCAAAATCCGCCATTCCAATAATGTGGGTGTTTAATGCTGTGTCTCAGTTTACTCCAACAACAGAAATAATATCTCTAAAGCACATGGCATAACATTTCACTCGTCAACATTGTGTCTACAGAATAATTGCATTCTTTATTACCAGTACTTATTGTCTTTACCAGAAAAAAAAAATAAAAAATGAAAGTCTGAATACTTGTTTAATTTACCTGTGACATGGCATTTTACAAACACATAGAACAATCTGACTCAAAGTAAAACACAAAATGAAACGAAATTTCTCAATCCCGCAGTTGTTTCATTTGCAGTGAACCCTCATTTTTCACGGTTAATGGAGACAAGACCCTCCGCGAACGCCAAATTTCCATGAAGTAGGATCAACCCCCCCCCCCTTCCCGAGACTGATGTATATGTACATGTATTGTATATGTGTATATAATATCAATAAATACATATTTAACGCTACAAATGCTTATAATAAGAATGAAATATTCAAAAATAATACATAAGATGGAAATAAAATATAAACACACACACACACACACACACACACAAACACACACACACCCACACACACACTCACACACACACACCCACACCCCCACACACACACACAGATGCACCTTACATAAAAATGTAAATAGTTTTGTTCGGAGGGGTTTGGATTTTTTTTTTTTTTTTAGTTTTTTTCTTTTCTTTTCTTTTTTTCTCTTTTGCTTAATTGGCCTTGTTTTGCTGCATTTTCCTTAAACTTTTCCCTATTTTCCCTTAAATTCCTTATTTTTTATTTTTTTGCTGAATATTTTTGAAAACCCACAATGCACTGAATTCGTAGAATCTGAAGCACAAAGTAGCGAGGGACCAATGTATGTATAAAGATGAGTTGCAGAGTGTATCCAGTTTCTGGTAAGATGGCGGAAACTTTGGCAAGTTCCAATTACACTTGAAATATCGAGTAGCGACAGTCTTGTGTTTACGTCTATGGTGAACCCTTTGCCTAACATGATACAGCTTCCAGGCATAATACTGGAGGCATTATATGCATTATGTCACAAATGCTGGTGAAAAGCAGGTAGCCAGTCCGGTAATGAAGATTAATGATATTAGCTCCATCCATAATCATGCCCACCTGATCATTTACTTTTTGTCGTGGGATGTTCGTAGTCAGCAAAAGGAGCTGAGTTAGATTTTAGTACAAGATAAAACCTGCTGGAAGGTAGATCTCCAGGAACATGTCTGAAGATCACTGCCAAATATATATACAAAATACAAAATCTTCCAAGCGTCAACAAATAACTCCATTTTCCATTTTCTGTATTGAAAACTCTTACATTGAAATCTGCTAAAATTTGTTTGATAGTTTGAATTTGCCAGTTTGAGTAGAGTGCTGTTTTATTCTTGTAGGAATGCAAACCATGAGGAATAAGACATGTATCTGTCAGTTTATACAAGGCAAGTTAATGACAAAAATAACAGTGCACAACTATTAAACTACAAAATCAAATATAAACTGAACTTTTGAAAAAATAAATAAATCGCAGCACAAATATAAATTATTCTCATTACCATTTGTATACATCACACAAGAGTCCATCTAAAGAATACCAGGGAATATGCAAAATAGTTCCATGTTACAGAGAAAAAGACAGGTGATCACATGACTTTGTAGAGGGATTTACGTTCTACCTAATGTAGAAAGAGACATAACCTATGGATGCAAGATTTTATTAAGTTTATCTTGTATTTCTTGTAAACATTCAACATTTTAAGATTTTTGAACACCCTATATGCATGGCATTCCCCATAATCAATGACAACATGTTAAATGCACCTACCATTGGAGCTACCATAGCGTACATTGTGCCATTTTTAATGCCAATAATAAAAAAAGATTGTTGGCAAATTACTGTCAGGAAAGTAGTTAATATAAAGTTACTGAATGTTATAATAGGATCACTGATCTTAAGGTTGGGGGCTCAAGCCCCACGCTGAATGGGTTGTCACTGTCCCCCAAGTGCAGTTAACTGGGTTATCAAAGGCCAGGTCCCCGGTCATATCTCTCATTGCCGATGGTGTGACATTCATGTTAAAGAATCACTGCTGACTTTCGACAAGAGTAGCTGCATAGCCGTCAACGTGTTTCTGCCCTGTGATGGCTTGGTGGGCTGTCCAGGGTGTGCTCGGTCCTCACCCGGAGTCGGTTGGGATGGGCAACAGCCTCCCTGCAACCCTAATTAGGATTAAGCAGTTACAAAAAATGAACAAATAATGCAACACTATCTTTTTTTATGGATTTGCAAAGACGGCCTGGAAAAAAAAAAAAAAAAAAAGTAAGAAAAAAAATCTGGCATCATCATGCTTTACAAATGTCTTGGGTATCTATGAGCAATGAGCAAGAAGTAATTAATGTTAAATACAACATGTGCCTCATTTCTTTCCATTTCTGTTAAAATACATGGAACTCCCAGTTGTTCTATTTTTTTTTCTTTTTTTATACTGTATTAAACCCACAAGGGAAATTATTGCCTCTGCATTTAACCCATCCAAAATGAGCTTATTACATTATTACTATATATTTTAATTATTTGTATTATTATTTTTATGGTTATTAATATTTATGTATTATTATTATTATTATTATTATTATTATTATTATTATTATTATTATTATTATTATTATTATTATTATTATTATTATTATTATTACCTTGAAGTGTCACTAATCCGATCCCCTGCCCTAGTGTGACACAGATCTGGTTTAGGAGTGTGTAGATAGGAACATTTGACTTTTTCAATTCAAACCTGAGACATTTTTAGACATGCAGCTAGATTTGATCCATATCTGACAAATGATTATAGGACTTAAATGAGTAATAAAACTACAATGAATGTGTGATTATATACGGAGAGATGAATTAAGAACATTGTGTTGATGGTATTCAGGAAATGGCTAGTAAAAAAAATAAATAAAAAAAAAATTAAAAAATTAAAAAATAAATTAAAAAGTGTTTAAAACTCTTGCCCCAAGTGGTTAATGTAAATGTTGGCTCCAATGTAAATTACAAATGCACTTTCTGTGCAATCTAGATCCGCCATGCAGTATGAATAACGTTTCCAATCCTTTCTATGTGAATACTGGCTTTATTTACTCAGCTGCTCAGCTACCAACATGAATGTTCCTTTCTGAATATAATTACTATCCGAGTTACGACATACGCAAGTTATGACCACCCGTACTTACGACCACGTCTAGCAGATGCCTATTATGAGTTTACAGTATGTATCCAGCAGTGCAGTGTGTAAGATAGTTGTGGCAGTACAGCATCGCAGAATCTCACACTCACAGCATTCTACCACTACACTCAGTGACTAGATACCGTCGCAGTAACATATCCTTTACGGTACAATTTTACATTCATTTACTGTCCCCCCCCCAGTGCAGCTAACTGGGTTATCAAACGGGGCCATGGCTCTCACTGTCTATGGTGAGAGGCATGCAAAAGAATGATTGTTGACTTTCGTAAAAAGAGTAGCTGCAAAGCCGTCAGTGTGTTTCTGTCCCTTGTTAAAAAGGGTTGTGTCAGGAAAGGCATCCGGTGTAAAAACCTATGCCAAGTCAAAACGTGCGAATCATTTGCTACGAATCATTCGCTGTCCAATCCCCTTGTAGGGGAAGAAAGGACTCTAAACACATGATGATGATGATGATGATGATGATGATGATGATGATGATGATGATGATGATGATGATATACACTGTTACCATGGGCCCCAAGAAGAAGTCCAATTCATCAGATGGCAATTCTTCTTAAAACGTGCGAATCAGATGATTCACTGTGGCGACTCCCGAGTAAAAGGGAAAAAGCCGAAAGGAAGACAGACAAACTGACAAATAAACAAAAAGTGACTTTAGTACCCATGCCTACATTCGATATATGGCAAATGTAAAATAAATAAATAAATAAAGTAGAAATACTTAATATATCCTTTCACTTCAGTGTCTCACCATTCCCGTATCCAGATATCTCGCGAGGACCAATAGCAACAATTGCTGCATAAAACCACCAAAACTAACTTTGAGCCTTTACATATGCTAACGGCTCCTTTCTCTTGAGTTTTGTTACCTTTCTTTTTCCTCCTGCAAACTTTCACCCTGTGATTACTCACAGCCTGAGCTTCCAATGCCATTGTTCCCGTTACGCAACTTTAATTGAGTCATTAAAATATCGTTTACCTTTAAAATTGCAAACCAAATGAGGCCTGCAGCCCTTTCTGTCAGCGTCTGAATTAAAGCACGAGCATAGCTCATGGCCTCCTACATAATGAAATGAGCGAACCCAAAAGCATGATGGGAATTCTGAGGAACTTTTCCAAACATGCTTTTTTAATTATGTTTGTTTCCTCGAACCGTTCGGTTTCCTTACACTTACAGCAAATCTTCACCAACACTTCAGAATATCTTTCATCATGATGAGTCATGAAAGTGTGTGTGTGTGTGTGTGTGTGTGTGTGTGTGTGTGTGTGTGAGCTGCCCAATCATTTTCTCTCTTTAGAAAGTTTCCAAGAAACGGGAACACAATCAACCTGGTTATACGTTTACACGCTTCCTTGAATGTTGTTTCTTTCACTTTTTTTTTTAAGTTTTTCCATGAACCGATGTGATGTGATGTGATGTGATGTGACCTGACGTGTAACCTGTCATCTTCTCCCTCATGAAGTCAATATAACAAAGAAAAATGACAACGTGTAAACTCATCGGTCCTGAAAACTTGTTGGAAAAAACGTCAGAGCTGTCCATTTCTATAAATATTTAATAAACATCTCATTACAGAAAACTCTGCCATGTCAATAATTACATGCATTTTTCACATTTGTTTATGCAAACTGTCTACCAGAGCTGCTGGTACAATGCATCATGCCCTTCCTGACTAATCAGAATCCGGGGGAGGATGCGGGTGGGGGGGTATTCTGGTCACTTTTGACACTAAATGCCTCTTCTCATATTATATATACATTTGGTTCCGATTATACGCGCGTACTTAGAAATAGCAACTTTCAACGGATTAGCGAGTTTATGGTGCGTATAAACAGTTCAACTGCAATACGGGGTTCCTCCGCCGGGCAGATCTGTGCGTGTAAACGTAGCCTTTTGTTAGGTTTTCTATATACAAAGCCATTTTTCATGGGTAGGAGTGGAAATTTGTTTATTTGATCTACAATCTCGTTTAATTACCTGCAATATATTCTGTTTGACTCACACTGCGTTCAGGAGTCAGTGTACTAGACGTCTAATGCATGACGGCATACAATGTCTAATACCACCCAAAAAAAAAAAAAAAGAAGTGATTAAATAGGACACATAAACATCAAAGCAGATATAAATATCAAGTTGAAAAGACCAGACAGTTAAATTAAAAGGATATAATACACATCTCTCCATGCATAACCCCTCCCTGGGGAAATATACCACATATTTAAAGCCAGTGATGAAAAACAGAGGTGTGGAAATAAATAATAGAACATGTTGGGAGCAGATGGGCCATGCTGTAGCTATTCAGTCCATTTCTGTAGGGAAAGGGATTATTACCTGATTCAGGCGCCTTGTTTTCGTTCACTATTGTAACCAGCTCACTTGCTTTCATTTCGGTGGCTGTAAAAGTTATTGGCCCAGTTTATTTATGTATCTCCTGGAAAGTCGTCATCAGTTAAAGTACAGAGCAAAGCAGGTGGAAGTGGATTTTAGCAAGAGGTCTTTCCAGCACTTAATCAACCTTTCAGAGGCCTGCTCTGGTCTCCTAATGCCCAACTAAAGAAATATACAAATAGGGAATGGTTCTTTATTCAACATATCGCATACCAGGGTTGATTGTGTAACACAGACTTGAGGCTGCAAATGGTTCGGAAAGCCGTCCTTTACTCGTTGTAATGAAGTGTTTACAGCTGTAATACCAGAAGACTGGATGAACGTTCCAGCAAAGTGGTTCCACCAATCCCAGCAGTGTATTTAAATAATTCCTTCACTCACACACGTTTGTATCTGAACGCAATACCTGACTCTCTAACCCACTCATTTGCCAAAATGCTTTATAATAGTAGGGTCAATTTGAGGCTGGTGCCTGTCTCAGCCAACAATGGCGAAGGCTCTGAAGAGCTTGTCAGACCATTGCAGAGCTAACATACATACAAGCATTCACACTCACACTTATAGCTAGGGCAGTGATTCTCAAGTAATGGGGTGCGTCCCCCATGGGGGGGTGCGGTATGATGCTGGGGGGGTGATGCCGCGGGGAGTGTGTATGACACTGGGGAACATGTTTTTCTGGAATAGTTTGTGTATGACACTGGGGAACATGTTTTTCTGGAATAGTTTACGAGAAGGGGCAGTGGTGGTCTAGTGGTATAGGGTGCTGGATCGCTGATCCAAAGGTTGGGGGTTCGAGTCCCACTCTCCACAAGGTTGTCACTGTCCCCCCCAGTGCAGCTAACTGGGTTATCAAAGGCGGGCCATGTCTCTCACTGTCTATGGTGAGAGGCATGTAAAAGAACCATTGCTGACTTTCGTAAAGAGTAGGCTGCAAAGTCGTCAGCGTGTTTCTGTCCCTTGCTAAAAAGGGTTGTGACAGGAAGGGCATCCGACGTAAAAATCTCTGCCAAATCAAACGTGCGAATCAGATGGTTCGCTGTGGCGACTCCTGAGTAAAAGGGAAAAAGCCGAAAGGAAGACAGACAGTTTACGAGAATTAAGTGTAATTGCACCTCCACTCCAGTAGTTGACAGTGGCGGTTTTTCGCACGAGCGAGACATAAATAAGTGTATATATATATATATATATATATATATTTATATATATTTATTATATATATTTATATATATGTATATATATATATATATATATTTCAGGCACATTGTTTTTTGTTTTTATTTGGGGGGGGGGGGATTTACACCCAAGCCTCGTGACTCATCAGGACAGTACGGTTTCCATAGCGTCAAGCGACCAGGAGTTCAACTCCCCCTGGATGGGATGCTAGTCCATCGCAGGTTACCTTCCCAGTATATTTTTACTGGGTCCCATTTATACTGCTGGGTGAACAGAGGCACACTTGTGGTTGAGACCTTGCCCAGGGGTCTTAGCACAGTGAAGATCTCAGTGGGATTTGAACTCACAACCTCCTGATCATGAGCACAGCACCCTAACCACTATGCCACCGGCCCCAATTTCAGGCACATTGGTGCACTTTAAATCTTTTCAATTATAAATTAAACTACGGTGTTAATGAAGTTTTTCGTTATTGTAAGTTGAACTACATTTCTTTCTTTTTTTTGTTTTTTAATGTTTATAAAGATACAATGTCATGCAGAGGTGTACTAATAGCAATTTTATAGACAAATAGTACTACAGTATTTGTAGTCGCTTGCAGGGTCGTGCTTTGTGTGTGTGTGTGTGGGGGGGTGAAATTGTGAATTTTTTTTTTTTCTTCTTCCTAGAGGGGGAACCACAGAAAATAATTGAGAAGCACTGACTTAGGGGTAATTTGGAATAGTCACTTAGCCTGTAGGAAGAAACCGGAAGAAATCCACACACTATCAGGGAGGGTAGAGGAGCCTACCTTTACCGCTTAGGAGACAAACACATGAAGTCTGTCCACCATTTTCACTTACATTTACAGTATTTGGCAGGTGCCCTAATCCAGAGAAACATACATTTATGATGTTTTCATACATCTGAGCAGTTAAGGGTGAAGGACCCTTAAGGGCCCAACCGTGGCTTGATGGTATTGGAACCTCCAAGCTTCAAATCAATAACCCAGAATCCCAACCCCTGAGACACCACCACCCTCTTCCACATACGTTAGCATACAGATGCTATGCTAGTTTCACTGTGATTGAGCAGTGAAAGCAAGAAAGCCCCCTCCCCCAAACACACACACACACACACACACACACACACACACACACACACACACATACACACACACACACACACACACACACACACACACACACACACACACACACAAGAAATGGATTTCTTGGCTGGATGTGGCATCATCAAGATTTGAGCTTCCTGTTTTTAGACCACAGAGCATGCGGACATCTTATTTTCACTTACCATTTGTATATTGCCAGGTTTCATTACAGCAAACATGATCATTATTTTATTTTTTTTGTCGTATTTATTACATAATTTTATATGTTATTGTTACTTATTTTCATATGTGATCAAATCAGAATGGTTTTGGGTCTGAGGATATTGTTTCTCATTTGTTTTTGCATGATCAGTACTGCAGAATAAAGCATTTTATTTCTGTCCGTGTTCCTGTGCTGTCTACTTTATTATGATGGTGACTTACTACTGTAATGCAGCCTCACATAAAGCCTGAGCAGAATATCAGTGTTATGGTTGACTGTCCGTCGTCCAATATGACCGTATCATTCGTTATAAAGGGCGGCTAGTCATTAAATTAATGAGCCAGTCATTTTGGCTCGTTGTATTTGTGTGAACGTGTGACAGGGAAAACAGTAGGGTTCTTTTTAGCAGAAAAATAATCGAGCTTTTCTGAGATGGGATGCGACAGGCTAATTTGCGTGGAGTTATATGTGACGTGAGTGTGAAAGATGGTTATATGACACGCAATCAGCTGCTGTCTGAAAAGATTCAGCTTGAGGTCGAGGGGTTGAAAGAACTAGGAGTTTATGAATGTGACAAAGATTATAAGTAGCCGTCATAGTCCAGAGAATCAGTACCAATTGCTCCAAAGTGGATGAACAAAAAAAGTACATTCTTCTTGACAGACACTTAATTAAGAACGCATATTTTGCATCGCAGCAAGTCATTTACACAGTTTGCATCTCAGAACATGCAGTGGTGGTCGAGCGACAATGCTTAAAGCCTTCACTGAGATTTCTCATTCATTCATCGTCTTCCACTTTTTCCGCGGTCGGGTCGCACGGTCAGCAACCTAAGCAAAGAGACCCAGACATCCCTTTCCCCAGCCACTTCCTCCAGCTCTTCCTTGGGGGGTTTCCAGACAAGCTGAGGGACATAGTCCCTCCAGCGTGTTATAGGTCGACCCCGAATATGCCCGAAACACCACACCAGGAAGGCGTTCAGGAGGCATTCTGACCAGATGCCCTCGCCACCTTACCTGGCCCCTCTCAATGCGGAGGAGCAGCGGTTCTACTCCGAGCTCTCCCCGGATGGTAACGCTTCTCACCTTATCTGTAAGGAGAGCCCCACCACTCGGCACTCGACCTTGTTCTATCAGTCACTACCCAAAGCTCGAGACCATAGGTAAGGGTTAGAATGTAGATCGACTGGTAAATTGAGAGCTTTGCCTTGCAGTTCAGCTCCTTCTTCACCCTGACAGACTGGTACAGGCTCTGTTTAATAGCAGAGGCTGCAGCAATCCATTTGTTGATATCCCGCTCCATCCTTCCCTCACTCGTGAACAAGACCCCAACATACTTAAACTCCTCCACTTGGGGCAGTGAGATTTCTCCTATCAGGTCAAAGCTAAGACTATCGGAGACTATAATGTGCATGGGCACACTGAATCTGGACAAACCCCCCCATGTGATGGATCTTCTCCCAGAAATTCTGGATATGAGATGCAATTTCCAGTCCCTCGCATTGCATTGTTCTCACGTGTGCTCTTATTGTACCATTTGTAAACAATTTTCTAGGTTACTTCAATTTAATATTTCACTGAATATGGGCACCCCAGTGCAGCTAACTGGGTTATCAAAGGCCGACCATGTTTCTCACTGTCTATGGTGAGAAGTTCATGTAAAGGAACCATTACTGACTTTCGACAAGAGTAACTGCATAGTCGTCAGAGTTTTTCTGCCCTACAATGGCCTGGGGAGCTGTCCAGGGTGTACTCTGCCCTCACCCAGAGTCATCTGAGATCAGTGCCAGCCTTCCCGGGACCATAATTAGGATTAAGTGGTTCAGATAATGAATGAATCAATCAATATGGGCAGTGGTTGCTCAATGATTAAGGCTCAAGGTTACTGATCAGAAGGTCAATGGTTCAAACCTCTGCACCACCAAGCAAGGGCTTTAAATCTCATCTGCTTAGTTGTAGCTATTCATTTTCTAAGCTCCTTACTGCTAGTTAGGGTCATGGCCAAGTTTGTGTCCATCCCTGCTGACTCCGGACACCCTGAGCAGCTCACAGGTCATGGTAGGGCTGACACATAAAACCATTCACACGGTGGAGTAACTCGGAACCACCAATCAGATTACTGTGCATGCCTTTTGATGGTGGGAGGAAACTGGAGTACCCAGAGGAAACCCATGACCCATGTAAGCAGATGTCTGATCCTTTCATCTTGATGTTTTTGATGAAAACAGAGGCAGCCAGAAAGATGATCTGGAGCTGATTCAATAGCCTCAGTCCATGAGAAAGTAACATGAGAGTGTTTTGGGTATCAGGAAAGTTCAAGAGGTTCCGTTTGGAACTCGAGCAATGAGGCTGATATTTTACTTGCTGGAGCTTGGACATGATATACACTGGGATGGTGGCTGTGTTCTTCTGATTAGATGATAAATCAAACTATTAGTCCAAAAAAAGAACTCTGATTATGAAATGAAGCATCCATTACTCTAATGAGAAAGTATGTGAAGTCATTTTGAAGGCTAAAAAAATCATAAAATACGTTTTCATACTTGATGGGACGTACATTTGGTACTTAATGGGAAGATATTGACACTCACTCACTTGCTGGACTACTAAAATATACTACCAGGGTCACTCAAAATCAGGATACTCCCTCAACAGCTCATCAGACCATCACAGCCACAATCACTCCCACTAACATCCACACCTCTGTTCAATATGGTAACAACCAATAAACCCAATGTGCGTGTCTGTAGACTGTGGGAGGAAACCAAAGTTACATCAGGAAACCCATGGAAGCATGAGGAGAACATGTGAACGCCAATCAGAAACCCTCGAGCTCAGGAATCAAACCAAGAACCGTCTTGCTGTGACATGGATGTACTGACCACCACTCCACCGTGCCGCCAGTAACATAAATGTAAACTATATTCTGTATAAACATACAGTACTGTTGCTATAGCGACATAGTGTCTCGTAGGAAACAGGTCTGGAGTTCAAGGCCTGAGGACGGCAATGACCTTTCTCTGGGTTGTTGGCATGTTTGCAAGGTTTCCACCCTCTAATGTGGTTTCGTTCCACAGTCCAAATACATACATATAAAGCCAACTGGTGTGTTCTATCAGCTTTCTATTATAGCCAGCATTTATTTTGTCATTAATTTCTGTTCTTCACCGCCAGATATGCATGTCATTGAGCACTAGGTGCCTGTGTTAACTGTTAATTCTTCTTCATTCCACAAGACACTAGTCTTGTGTAAACAAAAACATCCCACAAGAACTTTGGTTTTGGGGATGAATAGACCAAGGAGAAACTGGAGTGTCTGGAGAAAACCAGCATGGGCATGGAAAGAACACCTAGAAACGCCCTCACTAAGCCCGGGAAATGAACTAGAGACCTTCTTATGTTGAAGCAGATTTGCAAACCAATACACCAACCACTACTGTGTAGAATATATTATAGTGAGTCCTCACTACTTCATGCTTCAGTTTCTACAGCTTCAGTGCATCGTGGGTTTTTCAAAAATATTCATAAAAAAAATTAGAAGGAAATTGAGGAAAAATTGGGCAGTGGTGGCCTGGTGGTAAAGGGTGCTGGATCGCTGATCCTAAGGTTGTGGGTTCGAGTCCCACTCTCCACAAGGTTGTCGCTACACTACCCCCCCCCCTACCCCCCCCCCCCCCCCATCCTGCCCCTGCCAGTGCAGCTAACTGGGTTATCAAAGGCCGGCCATGTCTCTCACTGTCTATGGTGAGAGGTTCATGTAAAAGAACCATTGCTGACTTTTGTAAAGAGTAGCTGCAAAGCCGTCAGTGTGTTTCTGTCCCTTGCTAAAGAGTTGTGTCAGGAGGGGCATCCAACTTAAAAAAAACTATGCCAAATCAAATGTGCGAATCAGATGATTTGCTATGGCGACCCCTGAAAAAAGTGAAGAGCCAAAAAGAAAAGAAGAAGAAAGAAGACAGAAATTAAGGGAAAATAGGGAAAAGGTTAAGGAAAATCCCACAAAACAAGGCCAATTAGGGGCGGTTCAACATTTTCAACATTTTCCAAAGTGTACGGAGAGTACTCTTTTTTTTACCCAGAAGCGTACAAATAAATATTGATGATCTCTCAGCAGGATTTTTAATCAAGATATTAAAAAAAAAACAATGGTCAAACCTCTTTTATAAAATAAATCAATGTATTTCCTTGATCAATACCTCTTTTACACACCAGTCAAATAATAATGAAATCAATAAAAATATATACTTTTAAATAATTATTTTTAATAACACCTCCTTTAATATTAATATTAAGACATTTGGTTTTAATAATAAAAATGACGTTGTTTTTAGTAATATTATTTTATATTAAAATATAATTCAAAATGTCTGCATTTTTTATTGGTCATTGGCTTTTGCACGGCCACGCTTCAGTTTGTGATCAGCTGCCTTCTGATGTTTCTTCGGGTCTCATCTGTAGCAATTTTCCCACCATGGATAAGAGATAAATGGCGCTTCATGTCAGCTTGGCTGGTAAACACATATCTAAATATACGTAATAGAATAAATATAAACTTTATAAGCTTTAAGCGTTAACACCGGCGTTATGTCAAGCAGAGCAAACCAAACAATGTTGTTGTGGTTGTTGTTGTGCATGTACCGCTCTTAGGTGGTTGGCGAATCACACATTGGGAGTTTCAAACGTGCATGCACACACACACAAAAAAAAAAAAAAAAAAAAAAATATATATATATATATATATATATATATATATATATATATATATATATATATATATATATATATATAGTGGTGGTCTAGTGCTATAGGGTGCTGGCTTGCAGATCCAAAGGTTGGGGGTTCGAGTCCCACTCTCCACAAGGTTGTCACTGTCCCCCCCAGTGCAGCTAACTGGGTTATCAAAGGCGGGCCATGTGTCTCTCACTGTCTATGGTGAGAGGCATGTAAAAAAAACATTGCTGACTTTCGTAAAGAGTAGCTGCAAAGTCGTCAGCGTGTTCCTGTCCCTTGCTAAAAAGGGTTGTGACAGGAAGGGCATCCGACGTAAAAACCTCTGCCAAATCAAATGTGCGAATCAGATGATTCGCTGTGGCGACTCCCGAGTAAAAGGGGAAAAGCCGAAAGGAAGACAGACACACATATATATATATATATATATATATATATATATATATATATATATATATATATATATATATATATATATATATATTGAAGTCAGACATGTTTCAATAATTAAAATAATGATCACGGTTATAGAGATGTGCAGATGGCCATACTAACTAAAAAAAATGTTCTCAGATTCAACATGGACATAAACATGGAAATCGGTGGGTAAAAAATAGAAATAAAATAAAAAAGAAGTAACCTGCAGCAGTGGGTGTAGCACTGAAAAATTAAAATATTTTAATAGGCAACATGCAGGGTCACCGGCGGTCATGTGCTACTAAGAAGACTTTTAGGTGTGCATTTTGCCGAATTTTCAGTGGGGCAACCTCATCAGTTCCATCAAAAAAAAAAAAAAAAAAAAAAAGAAAAAAGAAACTCCACACAAACGATTTCTATCTCTTTCCATGCCTCTCACTCTTTCCCACCATAACATCCTATTATTGAACCGTGTTTTATTCATGAACTACCAGCTCCAAGATGTTTGCCACTTTTTTCAATTGTTTTCAAAGACTGGATCTTTTCCTTTTGCCAAGTAGCGGTTATATAAACATTATTCTTAGACCGGGCCCAAAATAAGAACAGTGCGCAATTTTAGTTGTCTGTACTTGTGGAAAAGAAAACATAATGGTCATGGAGGTAGCTGCCAGAAAAGCAGCGACTACATAACAGCCCTTGAAGAAGATATTCCAGGTAACATTACAATCCATAGGAACTTGA
>CM045731.1:22017500-22022500 GCA_024760905.1 Plotosus lineatus
CTGCACATTCCACATCACAGGCCTTAGATTAATGCGTGTGGTCCAAATATTTTATAGTGTCTTATACTCCGCCTTTTGCCTAAGATGGGGCGCGGGGTCACTCAGGCACTGTTCGTCCATGTGGTTATATTCCTACAGAGGATTCCTGTGGACAGGGGCTTGTAGGTTTGTGGTGGCCTGGTGGTAAATGGCACTGGGTTGCGGATTCTAAGGGTTTGGGTTCGAGTCCCACTTTCTACTAGGTTGTTACTTTCCCACCCAGTGCAGCTAACTGGGTTATCAAAGGCCGGCCATGTCTCTCACTGTCTATGGTGAGAGGTTCGTGTAAAACAGGGGTGTCAAACGCGTGCCACGAAGGGCCATGTGGCTGCAGGTTTTTGTTTCAACCAAGCACCAGCACACCTGACTTGGCTCATTTATCAACTGAGCTGAGTCTTCAGGCAGCTGATTGGTCAATCTGTGTAAAATGCCACTCAACATACGAAAAAAATCAGGTTATGAAACTACTTCTGTTTTAGACACTACTACCGCCATCCACCAGTAACATATAAACAGAAATGTTGCAAATATATATATATATATATATATATATATATATATATATATATATATATATATATATATATATATATATATATATATATATATATATATATATATATATATATATATATATAAAACAGGGGGCAGTGGTGGTCTAGTGGTATAGGGCACTGGATCGCTGATCCAAAGGTTGGGGGTTCTGCACAGGGTTGTCACTGTCCCCCCCAGTTAAGCTAACTGGGTTATCAAAGGCCGGCCATGTCTCTCACTGTCTGTGGTGTGAGGCATGTAAAAGAACCATTGCTGACTTTCGACAAGAGTAGCTGCAAAGCCGTCAGCATGTTTCCGCCCTGCGATGGCCTGGTGAGCTGTCCAGAGTGTACTCTGCCCTCACCCGAAGTTGGCTGGGATGGGCACCAGCCTCCCCGCGACCCAAATTAGGATTAAGCTGGAACAGAAAATAAACTGATGATGAATGATATATATATATATATATATATATATATATATATATATATATATATATATATATATATATATATATATTTTTTTATTAATTACATTTTTTTTTAATTTATGTATTCATTTATTTTTTTTCCACACAACCATTTACACTTACACTCACACCTTAGAGCAGCCAGTCGGTTTAATAGTTTAATATGCATATTGTTTGATTGTGAGAAGAAACTGAAGAACCCTGAGGAAATCCATGCGGTCAGAGAGAAAACAGAACAACCCAGCCTGGGATTGGAACCCATGACTTTCTTTTTGCAGTGAGGGGGCCGTGCTATCCATTACGCCTCTTTTCAGGGTATCAACTTTAAAGTGCTAAACAATACAATAAGTTGTGCCACATCACACTCTACTTATCATGAACAATTTATGCATGACATCACACCCTGCTGTTGAGTGTTAGTTGTTTTAGAGAACCTCAACATGTAACACGCAAACTGGAATAGAATAGAAATGAAACATCATTCAGAAGAATTAGATATTTAACTGGATTGCTGTTTTCTTTCTTTTTCTCTCTTTTCTTTTCTTTTCCTTCTTTTTTTTTCACTTTTGTTACTTTATAGCTCCAAGGTATTCATGTTGAATCCCGAGGTCAGCTGCCTGTCTGTCTGGAATGTACACATGTTCTGTTGGTGTGTCGTCCTCTGGGTTCTCCGTTGGCAGTACTTGTATTATAGTTGGCTCTCTTATTGGATTGCATTGTGCTTCACATCTTTGTAGCTCTGAAGAAAAAAGCCAGTAAATATTAAAGCAATGGCTAATTTATTAAAGGGGCAGTTAGCAAAATTTACAGAACCGCTCGGAGAACCCCATTTGCCAAGTAAACACTCCATCTGAAGCCGCTCCCTCATGAAAATCACAGATAGAAGTTACTTGAAAAAAGAGATAAGCAGATGGAGGTGGGGCTTAATTTCAAGGCCTGAAAACTTTCCACTGCTTTATGGGGTGATCCCACTAGAGGTGCGATTAAAAAAAAAAGAAAAAGAGTGACTGAAGGAAATTGATTTTTTTTTAATTAATTATTTCTCTGTGACCACTTAATCCTAATTAGGGTCGCAGGGAAGCTGGCGCCCATCCCAGCCGACTCCAGGTGAGGGCAGAGTACACTCTGAACAGCTCGCTAGGCTATTGCAGGGATAAAACACGCTGACGGCTTTGCAGCTATTCTTGTCGAAAGTCAGCAATCGTTCTTTTACATGAATCTCTCACCACAGGCAGTGAGAGACCTGGCCGGCCTTTGATGACCCAGTTAGCTGCACTGGGGGGACAGTGACAACGTGTGGTGAGTGGGACTCGAATTCCCAACCTTTGGATCAGCGGTCCAGCGCCCTATACCACAAGGCCACCACTGCCCTATTCAGTCATTCATTTTCTGTAACCACATAATCCTAAGTAAGGTTGCAGGGATGCTGGTGTCCACCCCAGCTGACTCTGGGCGAGAGCAGAGTACACCCTGGACAGCTCGCTCGGCCATCACAGGGCAGAAACAAGCAGACGGCTATGCAGCTACTCCTGACGAAAGTCAGCAATGGTTCTGGTACATGAACCTCACACCATAGACAGTGAGAGACATTTGATATCCAAGTTAGCTGCACTGGGGGGACAGTGACAACCTGTTGAGGATGGGGCTTGAACCCCTGACTTTAGGATCAGTGATCCAGCACCTTTACCACCAGGCCACCACTGCACTGAATTGATTTATTTTATTTTATTTTATTTTTTATTTATTTATTTTTTTTGTGAATTTTAAATGCACGTTAAGATGTTTTGCAACGACTCATGCAAGCGAATTTTTACGACTGTGTGCGAGTAATTTGCAATTGATTTGTGGATGTTTGGCGAACAAGCAAATCTGCTGTTGTCAATCAGTTGTGTTTTGTTTGCATTTTGTTCTCAAGCTATTCACTTTTTAATTGCATGAAATAAGCAAGAACTCAATGAGAGTGAAATACGGATGACGAAAAAATATATGGAATCCGGCAGATGCCAGCAAGTCTCAAGAGTTTCTTGTGGCGGTCTCCAACTTTTCACTTTTCTTTGTGAACGAAAAAAGGAATAATCTCCAAGCAAAACGTGAATTTTGCAACCTTCTCACGACACGTGCGGACTGCTTCAGATTTGGAGACAACACCACGGCGGAACCTCGTTTTAGGACATTCGGGGAAATTTCAAATACGTTTCAGACAAATTCACGAACCGTGTGGCCGGGATGCGATAACGTAAATGTTGCCAGATTTCGGAATGAAGAGGGACAGGCGTGACTTTCCGTTCGTGTCGATCACTTATCTTTCGCACCTCCAGTGTGTGTGATCACTGCTTTAGTCTTCCTGAGAGTCCGATTTTGATCGCGGGACTCTGATTTTCATTGTATTGAGTCCAAAAGCTGTGACAGGATGCTAATCCAAGCCACGCTCGTTGGCTGTGCATTTCTGCGTGCGACACACAGCCGTTCCGCTTCCATAAAACAAACAGACTGCGGCGACGAATGTGCAGTGAGTCAGTGAACGCCACAGAGAGGCATCTCGTTTGAAACGGGGATCAAAGGCCTATAGATGCAGTGTGTATGCCACATATTCATGACTATCGCAACATCTGTCAGCGCACTCGGCTAAACATGGCAAAAGAGAGAAAGAGACAGACAGAGAGAGAGAGAGAGTGAGAGAGGAAAGGGATCCGGGTGAGGTCCGTAGCCAAACAGTGAAGGACAGGCATCAAACTGGCGGAAAATAAACTGCGGCTTGAAGCTGTGCCTGTGAGAATAGACAGGACTCCACAAGGCTCGGAAACAATGCCGTAGGCAGGGCTTTTAGTCAGCGTTCAACAGCTGCTGGGTTTGAGGAGAGAATGTTCACAGGGCATCTGATTTCTCTGCAGTTGGAAGAAAAATGTAAAAGTGTGCGGCGAGGACGCAGAGCCCTCAGCGACACACCGATCAGCTTCATGGTTTTTCCTTCCTGAGTTTTAATAGCCAGCAAGAAGAACTGTGAAATCAGGTTATTTTTCGTACTCCGAGATGAAACGTGTAATTACATTAGAATATATTCTTTATTCAATATGAACTCAGTCCTCTGTCTTAGAGACCGGCCGCCTCCAGACTCACTATGATCAGATAGTCAAAATACTAATTTCAAAAGCATTTCCCGATTAAGTTCCTCCGTCTGATGGTGCTCATTCATTCGCCAGGGATAGAACGGTACGGGAAACAGATCATCGCTACCCCGCCTCTACTCCACACCTACCGAAAGCACACAACACATAAACACCGTGTTGCTGACCAAAACTAAGCCAAAACGATTATAACTTTAAGATTTTTTTTTGCCAGGGTTAATAAAAGTGGTCCAGGGTGTATTCTGCCCTCTCCCATAGTCGGATGAGATGGGCAGCAGCCTTCCCATCACCCTAACTTGGAACAAGCGGTTCAGAAAATGAATGAGGATGAATGTTACGAATACTAACTATATGCAAATATCTTAAAAAATAAAAGAAGTTTCAACCCAGATTCAGACCGGAAGCAATAACTAGCAGGTGACCATGAAAAGTTAGTGATTGGCAGCAAAATGAGTCACAAGAGGCGAAATTTATCTCAAGCGATTTGAAGTAGGCGGTGCTCAGTGCGACTAGTCTGAACATTGACGCGAACGATAATGATCAAAGCTTTAAGATATTGTTGATTGACAGATGAAGGCAGTTCCCCAATATATTTTTATATTCGCTTCCGTAGATAGCGTACAATATTGTGTGCAGTTCAGGGGCAAATGATTCCTGTAACTCTGGTTTTGTCCGGTATAAATATCGCTGAAGAAAGTAAACAGAACCAGATAACGTGAAAAGCTTCTTGTCTGAGAACAGAAACCTGGAAAGAAATGGACTGGTCACTCTGTATATACACTCAAAAATAAAAACTCTATGAATACAAAATACACACACACACACACGCACACACA
>CM045731.1:22027500-22085000 GCA_024760905.1 Plotosus lineatus
ATTGGTGGCGTAATGGTTTGCACATCTCTCTCGCAGCAAGAAGTCCTGGGTTTGATTCCGAGCTTGGGCGTTTCTGTGTGAAGTTTGCTTGTTCTTCCCCTACTTGCGTGGGTTTTCTCCAGGTACTCCGGTTTCCTCCCACGCTCCAAAAGCATGCACAGTCGGCTGATTGGCTGTTCTAAATCACTGCTAGGTGTGAATGGCTGAGTGAATGTTGGCCCTGTAATGGCCTGGTGAGCTGTCCAGGGTGTACCATACCCTCGCACAGAGTTGATTGAGATGAGCACCAGCCTTCCTGTGAGATATATATATATATATATATATATATATATATATATATATATATATATATATATATATATATATATATATATATATATATATATATATATATATATATATATATATATATATATATATATATAATTACCTGTTCTGTATATATCTAACTCTACATTTGGTAAATAAATTGTTTGGTAATAAATAAAAAATAAGTTGAGTAATGTTGGGATAATTTTGCTCCTTTCCCTGTTAGGTGGAATCAACCAGATATTCTCAGCACGTCTGACTTCGTAAAGCTCTGAAATGGTATTTTATAAAACATTGTTAATCGTGTTCATTACTTTAAACCTGATTGTAAGCTTCTAGTAATTTATAATTACTCAGGCTGTAAAAAAAAAAAAAAAAAAAAAGATAGAAATGTTCAGTTTGATTGCATATCATAGCGAAATAGAAACATGATTAAAAGTGGGATTAAAGGGCTTAAAACATAAAATGAAAATAGCGTCGCACATTTTGACTCGCGGGAAACTGGCGCGCGTGAGGAGTGTTCTGAGTGACAGAAGTTGGAGGTCCATAATTAGATTTTTTAAAAATAATATATGGGTCATGGTTTCCTTTGACTTCGATGTCAGACGTACACTCTGTGCTTAATGCGCTACATGTGATGGCGGAACGACTGTCTTTCTTCCTGCGTCTGGTTTAGCATAAGCATCATCGCCAAAGATCAGCAATATATATTAGCACCATGTTTCTCTGAGCTGGACTGTAATCTTATTACTTTTTTCCTGTTTTCAGAAATGCATGGCTGCTTGTCCAGGAAAGTGAACTGTTTTTGATCACCGTGCAATATAGAAACATGACCTGAGAGATTAATGTCGGTCTCCTGATGGTCTAGATCACTGTATGTCATGTTTCTGGTGCAAAGTAAGTGGTGGCAGGAACACAAACTAGAACTATACGATATCTGGGCATGAAATGCTGTATAATTGTGGCATGGTGGTGGAGTGGGTTACATGAATTTCATATGTTTGCTTGTTGTCTCTGTGCTCATGAGGGATTCCTCCAGGTACTCCAGTTTCCTCCCACAGTCCCAAAACACACACACTGGGCTGATTGGCTGTTCCCAATTACCATTAATTGTGATTGGGAGTTTGAATAGTTGTGTGTTGGCTATGTGATGGTCTACGAGCTGTTCGGGGTGTACTCTGCCTTCGACCATTGTCCTGTAACCCTAATAGGATTTGGCGCTTCTGCAAATGATTAAGAGATAAATAAATTATTTACACATGCACTTAGTTTCAGGACTATATCAGGACTTCATGCATTCCTTGTCATTGGGATAATTTATTTTATTTTTATTTTTATATGTTATAAGAAGGGCAGTGGTAGCCTGGTGGTAAATAAGGTAGTGGGTTCAAGCCCCACTCTCAATGGGTTATCACTGCCCCCCCCCCCCCCCCCCCCAGTGCAGCTAACTGGGTTATCAAAGGCCGGCCATGTCTCTCACTGTCTATGGTGAGAGGTTCATGTAAAGGAACCATTGCTGACTTTCGATAAGAGTAGCTGCAAAGCCGTCAGCGTGTTTCTGCCCTGCGATGGCCTGGTGAGCTGTCCAGAGTGTACTCTGCCCTCACCCGGAGTCGACTGGGATGGGCAGCATCCTCCCCACGACCATAATTATGATTAAGCGGTTACAGAGAATGAATGAATGAATGTTGTAAGAGTGTACAGTGTATGTGAAGGAAAGGTAGCGCAGTGGTTAGCGCATCTAACTCGCAGTAGGACGGTCAATTCTCAGGCTCGGAATGTTTCTGTATAAAGCGTGCATACTAGCATTGGTTTCCTCAGGATACTCCGGTTTCCTCCCACAGTCTAAAAATATGCACAGTAGGCTGATTGGCTGTTCCAAACCATCCCTAGGTGTGAGAGTAAGTGTGGATGGTTGTATGTGTGTTGGGCCTGCTATGGCCTGGCGAGCTGTTCATGGTGTACTCCACTTTCGCCCAGAGTTGGCTGAGATGGCCACCAGCCTCTCTGAGACCCTAGATCGGATTAAGCGGCTTAGAAAATGGATAAATAAATGAATACATAATCTTTTTTTTTTTTTTTTTTAACAGATTGCACAATCATGTACAATCCCATAATTTCCTTTCGCTTCTTAGTCTTTCCGTGAATATAAACACAAATTAACTCCTGCTGTTGAGCATTGTCTTTTGATCAAGCTGCATCGTGTTCTAAGCATGTGGTTATTGTATTTATTTATTTCCTGGAATTCATTACATCCTGCTATATCTATAATAGTCCAGGAGAAGCCAGTCCTGCTCTCATGGAAATACACCACCGAAATCATAGCGGATCCAATCTTGATCCATGCAAATGCAACCTGGAGTGACATTTTATTGTCAAACCACTCTAAAGCCATCATGATGCGTTTGCTCAGGCCCAACTGATTGTATATTCATGAGGAGGTCAGGGATGAGAATCTGCAGCTACATCGCATTCCTACTTTAAGCCGAAGGTTAAGGTATGACGGATATGATGGGTCACCGATTTGATATTCATGAGAGGAGAGAAGAATGAAATAATGAGTGTAAGCACAACAAAAATGCTCCCAATTGTTGTATAAAATGTCAAAGAACAACTGCAGGAACGTTTCAGTCGGCCATGCGAGACGTGAACTCGCGGACCCCGGGATGAGCGATACATAAATAATCCAGCGAGTTTAAACCTGCATTGTTCTCAGAGGGAGATTAATCATAATATAAATGGTTCACGGGTCAAAAAGTTTAACTATTACATCACATCACATCACGTAAGTCTATCATCATTTACAATATTGAGATATAATGGGATTATCTTTTTTTAATTTAATGTTTCTTCATGAACTGAAATCTAAGTATTCACTGGCCTCGCACGCATAATATGAGAAAAAAAAATCGGAACAAATATTTGGGAAATTCCATAAAAATTTTAACAAAACTAGGCAACAAAACAAAAAAGTTATAGATGTTGAAAATTTGCGGCACGGTGGCGCAGCGGTTAGCACGTTCGGCTCGCAGAAAGAAGTTCGTGGGTTTGGTTTCCAACTCAGGTGTTTCTGTGTGGAGTTTGCATGTTCTCCCCGTGCTTGTGTGGGTTTCCTCAGGGTACTCTGTTTTTTTTCCCCACAGTCCAAAAAAAAAAAAAAAAAAAAAAAAAAAAAAACATGCACAGGAAGCTGATTGGCTGTTCCCAATGACCTCTAGGTGTGAGTGTGAGTATGACTGGTTGTGTGAGTGTGGCTCTGTGATGGCCTGGGTAGCTGTCCAAGGTGTACCTTGCCCTCACCCAGAGCCAGCTGAGATGGGTACCAGTCTCCCTGCAACCATAAATAGGATAAATCAGCTTCGAAAATGAATGAATGATACAGAAAAGTTAATGCAAAACTCAAACACAAGATCCTCTATGCCGAAAACAAGGTGATCTTCTCCAGCCACCTACATGCACCATGGTGGATGAATTCTGAGAGTGTGAGGAGTGCGGTTTCTGGTCTTTGACTCACTGCAGATGTCCATCCATAGGTTCCGGCTATTCCCTTCAGGGGTCAACACAGCGAATCATCTGCCTCCATCTCACCCTATCTTCTGCATCTTCTTCTCTTACACCAACTACCTTCAGGTACCATCACCCCATACATAAATCTTCTCCTTGGTCTTCCTCTAGGCCTTCTGCCTGGTAGTTCCAACCTCAGCATCCTACTACCAATATACTCACTATCCCTCCTCTGAACATGTCCAAGCCATCTCAATCTCTCCTTACAATATCTAGAGTTCCTGGAAAAGTCCGGCTTTAAAAAAGGGCCGACATCAAATTTCAATGTCTCCTCTATCAGTCATTTTGGGCATAAAGCCTGTAACTCAAATGCATTGTGTGTGGATCGCTACAGACTGTTCAGTTTATCAAACTTGACTGATCAAACAGTTTTGCTCTGACCAACCAATCAGAGGATGTAAAAATGTTGAGAATACTGTGGTTCACCTGACCTTGTGAGGGGAATGAGCAATACTGCTAATATAGTCTAAGTGACATCGGCCAGCCCTGCTGATTCTGAAGGTCTTGAGCAGATTAGATTAACATGGCAACACAGAATCTGAAATCTGATTGGACAAAAAAACTAACATCCACTCGATGTTCGTTTTTCACTGGTGAAGACGACCAAGACTTCAAAATCACGAAGTGATAATGGATGAAGTCATGACTCATGCGTGAAATGGATTTAAGTGAGGGAGAGTTGCGCAGGTCGTCAGCCTCACTCTCTCATCTCTTCCTATCTGGACCCAGTGGCAGGACAAAGTCAAGATGACTGGAGATAGGTCGGGATGCAGTGGATGGGCAAAAGTGTTCTAAGTGTCTCACTGTGCCCTGTTCACGCTCCATGGCACTTTGCTGGGTCCGCCTTCTTGCCCGTTGAATCACTCTGGTGGTTTCCTCCATGCAGTCCACCAGATCCAGTCTCCGCATGCGTAGATAGACAAGCCCTAGCTCACCGAAGGTTTGAAACCTGTCAGCTACCCTCACCAGGTTTAGCTGACCACTGGAAGCTGTTGCCCAGGGTGTAGCCTTTGTTGCATGCAAACAACTGCGGGGAGCCGCTGGTGAGAGCTGAGTGCCAGGTGGAGACCAAAGTGGAGAAGCTACTCCAAGGAAAACCACATGCTCCCCCAACAGATGTACTGCTCCTCCCTGACACCCCAGACACGCCAAGAAAAGAATAGACTGCTGGAAATAAATTAATCCGATTTCATGGAACAAATACCTGAATTCAAGTTGTAAATGTAGGTCGGTGCTTCTGATGGTGTTTGGGCGGGCAGAGAAGTCCATTGTATAGAACTTTTCACAACACTGAAGCCTGAGCTGTTAAACGCCTCACTTCTTGCTCTCTACAGCAGTCAGTACATTATCAAGCCCCACCCCCCCACCCCATATACCTTGACTTCACAATCATATATCGTTGTTATTCTTCTTTTCTTTTCGGCTGTTCCCTTTCAGGGGTCGCCACAGTGAATCATCTGCCTCCATCTTCATGGAAGTCATTATTAATGATTCACATGTTCGACTTGGCGAAGATTTTTACGTCGGATGCCCTTCCTGACACAACCCTTTTTGGCAAGGGGCAGAAACACGCTGATGGCTATGCAGCTACTCTTTACGAAAGTCAGCAATGCTTCTTTTACATGAACCTCTCACCATAGACAGTGAGAGACATGGCCGGCCTTTGATTTGTTAGCTGCACTGAGGGGACAGTGACAACCTTGCGGAGATTGGGACGCGAACCCCCGACATTAGGATCAGCAATCCAGCACCTTTTACCACAAGGCCACAACTGCCCACAATCATATCGTTGTTAGCGTTCCTAAAATTTCGATTTTTGAAAGTTTAATGAAAAATTCTTGAGTGTTTTTCTTGTAACATCCACCAGACTCATAATTTTGCTTTCAACAAAAAAACATCATCGGATATATCTTTCCTTCATTGCCTACATTCCTCCAGACTGTATGGCTTTACCAGTTAGTATCAGACCGAATGAAATGGCTCAGACACCTTACAAATGTTACATCCATCACGGTATAACTGCCCATTTAGAAAATGGTGAATTGGTCAATTGGGATTACTACATCAATGGTACACTCTTGCCGTCCTTGCTGTTCGATTGTTTTTGGGAAAGTGCTTTTTGTTTGACAGCGATAGAGAAAGCAGACTGGAGTCTATATAAGGACACGCTGTCTAAACAAGAGCACCAGGCTTATCAGGCATTGCAGTGAAGTTTAAGAAAGATTATATATGAAACCTCAGCAGCTTTGATCCGGCCTTGCGGGCGGCAAGCCTTGCCGATCTTTTCCTCGTGCCCCTATCACCACTGATCCTGTCATTATTTCATTACAACGTCAATACCGCAGCCTCTGGATATAACTTTGAAACCAAAAGCCACAAAATAAAAATAAAAAAATGCTACTTAGCCTTGAAACGATCGGGGAGAGGAGGGGGGCAAAGTATTGATGGACCTATTCGTTTGGATTGAAACAAATAGAGGTGTAAGAAAGACTACAACCGCTAAGTCCCACCTCTAATATCATACAGCTACAACAAATGCTATTCATTGCTACTGTTCCTCACCATTGTCCTCAAAACCAGCAGCTTTACTAAAGACAGAAGAAGCAAGGTATGATCGAGCTTTTGTTGACTGAGATTCGACCTGCAATGGAGATGTATAAACCTCACTAACCCGAGATTTCAGGGGTAATCCAGTTGGAAAGCTTTTGATAGGAATGTTTTCCGTGCAAGCGGTAACCACCAGATAACACGCCCTGATTTACTTATCCATGGCGTTCTCCCATGACCTGCTAATGGGGTCAGGGGAAAGAGTGTGGGTCTTTGTGCTTGTGTGTGTGTGTGTGTGTGTGTGTGTGTGTGTGAGTGTATGTGTGTGTGTGTGTGTGTGTGTGTGTGTGTGTGTGTGTGTGTGTGTGTGTGTGTGTGTGTGTGTGTGTGTGTGCGCGCGCGCTTGTGTGCTTGTGTAAATATTAACAGCTAATCTAATCAATATCCGTTAAGCAAGGGAAAACATCGACTCAATCTCCGAATAAGGCCGGGTCATCATGGGACATCGGTGTGACTGTATAAATTAGTACATATCAGTTAGACCTACTTGTCAGCACGCCAGAGTGTTGCGTACATTCTTTCCTAATGGGACGCTGTGCTTTGCTCTCAGGAATGATGAAAAGCAGATGCGACTTATCAGGTGCCATAATAACTCATTATCAGGAGCAATAAATTCCAAATCTTTATTTTATTCGTTTATTGTTAATAAAGCCAGATCCAGCTTGAAATCATGGCTCAAGTGCCGATCTGTGAGAAAGTATACGCTCAAACTTTCATAATGAGACTTTAGTCTGTCTCCGAATCAATGGAAAGCGGGTCCATGTCGAATGAGTGACACAAATATAAACCAGCCTGTATTTATGCGTCCAAACCCTTTAGACTTGAAACGACATCATATCTGATTTATGCATCAGTACACGCCATGGCTTCGAGCAAAGCATCTTCCACAGTCTGCGTTTCATTGAGTGGAGGTAGAAGGAATGAACCACGGCCTTCCTGGTAAATTTACTTTTATGGGAAGCAAAATAACGAATGTTGTTGCTCAGGTAACGTGATACTCTGGATACCGCCAACATTGGATGAGCTGTACATTGGCTATCCCAAATGGGAACTGGTGCACCATTGGACCAGACTATACAAACTGTGGGTGAGAAAAAAAAAAAATCGTAAATATTTAAATGAGTCTATAATAACTGCTAACCCCACATTGGTTAACACCGAACCATCACTCAAACAGCTCAAAAACAGTTGACGAGGGATCTTTTTTCATAATAAATACATGAAGTGAGCCAATCAGCATTTGTGTGGATATTTTGAACTCCTCATCATCATCTTCATCATACTCATCACCATGTTCTTCTTCAGGTTGTTAGAGTAACACCCTCAGCAGTGAGATCCATATGTACCTCTTCCCAGCCACATCCTCCAGCTCTTCCAGGGTCTCATCCCGGTCGGACACGCACGAAACACCACATCAGGGAGGCGATCGGGAGACATTCTGATTAGAAGCTTGAGCCACTTCAACTGGCTTCTCTCAACACAGAGGAGCAGCGGTGCTTCTCATTCTCGGATGTTTTGAACTCTGGAATTCATAATAACATCCTCTGGTAGCTCCGCCCCCTTCACTTAGTTTAAACTAGTAATGCTTTACCTGTGATACTGAAACATAGAAATATGGAGTAACCTCACAAATAGAACCCTTTGACCGAGGTCTGAGAGTATCAGATCAGAAAAGAAAGACGTGGGCCTCATGGGAGAAAAAATATGAATCAATGAATACATCTGCAGAAATCTCTGGAGTTGTACTAGAGAAATGAACACCATTCCTTCACAAGATATTCCTGCCACTGGTGTTTTCATAACTGTGAAAGAGCAAGAGAGAGAGAGAGAGAGAGAGAGAGAGAGAGAGAGTATGTGTGGTCCCAAATTTCCCAGAATTCAAGTCATGTTCAAGTCATTCGTCAGTAAAAAGCCAAAGCATACAATATGATATGATATACAATCATTGAACCCTGTGTTGGGGGCGGAGTCACCCTCAAAGAGATCAAGATAAGAACTTTTTCATCATGAGACGAAAGTGATCAAGTTCAAAAACTTTAGATTGGTGTGCAGTGATGTTTCTTAGGAAGAGTTAAAGCATGAAATAAAAATAAAAAAAAAACCCGTCAGGATCGTTCAGTACTGTAACATTCTCTGGCCTTCATGGAGTCAACTTGTTTGTTCAACACACAGGGCGGCACGGCGGCGCAGTCTTTAGCATGTCAGCCTCACAGCAAGAGGGCTTGGATTCAGTTCTTGCGTATGCGTGTGTGTGTTTTTTTGTTTGTTTGTTTGTTTGTTTGTTTTGTTTGTTTTTTTCCTGTGGCATCTGCATGTTGTACCCGTGCTTCTGTCCGCAAAAATCCGCAAAAGCACAACGCGAACATGTAAACCCCACTCAGAAATACCCCTGCCACGCCCAGGATTTGAACCCAGGACAGTCTTGTTGTTAGATGGGCATGCTAACTGCGATGTCACTGTGCCATGCAAGAAAATAAACCATTTCAATTCTATTTTTATATTAAAGGGAAACTCTGTCTCTCTGTGTTCTCACTGTCTGTTATTTTAACCTCCAAGTTTTTCCCTGAATTCTTTCTTCACCTTGGACACTATGAAACGTGGCGGTTTTCCTCATATTCTCTCTCTCTCTCTCTCTCTCTCTCTCTCTCTCTCTCTCTCTCTCTCTCTTAGATCAATGGAGACCACTGAGTAAATACACATCAAAATGCCAAATGCAGTAATCATTTACTGCTTAAGATGGAGAGAGAGAGAGCAAGAGAGAGAGAGAGAGAGAGAGAGAGAGAGAGAGAGAGAGAGAGAGGATAGTGTGTGTGTGTGTGTGTGTGTGTGTGTGTGTGTGTGTGTGTGTTCATTCAGTGAGATGTCTATGTGTGTGTGTGAGAGAAAGAGAGAGAGAGAGAGAGAGAGAGAGAGAGAGGATAGTGTGTGTGTGTGTGTGTGTGTGTGTGTGTGTGTGTGTGTGTGAGAGAGAGAGAGAGAAAGAGAGAGAGAGCGAGAGAGAGAGAGAGAGAGAGAGAGAGAGAGAGAGAGAGAGAGAGAGAGAGAATGAGAGGAGACAGAAATATTAAGAAAGAGAACGAAACCTGGATGAAGTCAGTCAGAAGGAATTAGAATGAGCTCATGGCCTGATGCTTGTCAGGTATAAATGGTGCATAATTTATATGATGAATGAATCAAATCCTTACGATATACAATACTGTTAACAATCTATCCGCCAGAACAAGCTCCGCGATTTTCCCATGAGTCCGATAGTCAACTCAACCAGAAAAACATTCCACATAATCAATACCACCGATGCCGAAAAGTGCGAGTTCAAACACCCATCAGAATCCTGCGTACATTCTGGCTTGTGACTCACGGCCGCGTTTCAACCTGGCATCCGACTGTGGATGATGGGATTGCGGTGCGGCCTCCCACCAGGGCTTTTAATAGCTTCTGACAGGCAAATCAAAGCGCAAGATGGAAAGCGGTGCTAAATGGCAGCGCTTTATTAATTATGGGGCAGGTGGACTGCAGCGAGCCGGAAGTAATGACGGAGTCTCTGAGCCGTGTGAGGTTCCTCTAATATTAAATGAAGCATAATTCTCACGGTATGGGGTGGAAATATGGGGAGGTTTGGGATGGAAAATGACAGTGCAGTGGTGGGGGGTGATTTAAAACTGTTCTACCAAGTGACACGGTTGAGGTAAACAACTACTTCAGCTTCAGGGACTTACGCCAGTACGACTCCATCGGTCGCCTATGGAAGACAAAACGCAACGTTTCTGGTGTTCATATGAAATGTATACATTTCTACCAAGATAGTCATCGATACCAAAGGCAAGCATTCCAACATCAGGCCGATTCTCCACACTGAGCCTGTTGTTAAATAATGCTAATCCCCACATCTGCCGAGGCAAAGCGTGCAGTCTAACTCCTCGCTATACATATTGTAGCACTGCTTGTGCAGAACATTGTGGGCGGTTAAGAAGGCGTCAAATCACTGCAGAGAATTAAAAAGAGAAAAAGTCACGAAGAAAGAACAAAGCACGCATAGCCTGGCAGTCCTTGCTTATTATGGCTGTGTTTATTTCATGCCATCCAGGCTCTTGAAACATCACCGCTTTCCCATTAGTTTAATCTTGACCTGTGGGTCAGCTCTCTTCTGGAAGAATGGAAATAAAAACACATATTAATAAAGGTTCACGAAGTTAAAATAAAAAAAAACAAAAAAAAAAACATGATTTTTGATTCAGATAAAGACTGTTCAACTCCTAAATACAGAAAAGTCATTTTGCTCCTTAAAAAGTATTCATAAAATGAATTCACTTTCATCTAACTCTTCCATTTGTAAGAAATTCATTACAAAGACTGTATAGATATACAGTACTGTGGAATTGTTTTTGCATCTTTACTGATTTTTTACTTTTTTTGCACCTTTGTCACACTCATTTTTTTTTTTTTATCATCATCATCATCATCATCATCATCATCATCATCACCATCATCTTCCGGGGTCAGGCGCGAAGGCAGCAACCTAAGCAATGAGGTTCAGACGTCCATCTGCCCAGCCCCTTCCAGCACCGTATTTTACATATATATATATATATATATATATATATATATATATATATATATATATATATATATATATATATATATATATATATATATGTGTGTGATATTTCCCCTTTTTCAGGGGTCACCACAGTGAATGATTCACACATTTGATTTGGCATAGGATTTTACGGCGGATGCCCTTCCTGACACAACCCTTAAGGGACAGAGACACGCTGATCGCTATCGAGCTACTCTTTACAAACGACAGCAATGGGTCATTTAAATGAACCTCTCACCATAGACAGTGAGAGACATGGCCCACCTTTGAGAATCCAATTAGCTGCACTGGGGGACAGTGAGAACCCTGTGGAGAGTGGGACTCGAACCCCTAACTTTAGGATCAGAGATCCAGCACCCTATACCACCACTATATATATATATATATATATATATATATATATATATATATATATATATATATATATATATATATATATATATATATATTATACGGTGCTGGAGGAAGGGGCTGGGGAGAGGGACGTCTGAACCTCATTGCTTAGGTTGCTGCCTTTGCGCCTGACCCCGGAAGATGATGATGATGATGATGATGATGATGATGATGATGATGAAAAAAAAATTAAGTGTGACAAAGGTGCAAAAAAAGTAAAAAATCAGTAAAGATGCAAAAACAATTCCACAGTACTGTATATCTATCTATCTATCTATCTATCTATATATATATATATATATATATATATATATATATCTTTCTTTCTTTCGGCTTTTTCGCTTTTCTCGGGAGTCGCCACAGCGAATCATCTGATTCGGACATTTGCAAATATATATATATATATATATATATATATATATATATATATATATATATATATCAACACCTTCACCAGGAGTCGGCTAAGATAGGCATCAGCCTCCTTGTGAACCTAATTAGGATTATGCAGCTCAGAAAATTATTGATTAGGGGTGCTGGTTGCTGGATGTTGTAAATTGTGTGATATGTATAATTTAACACAATGCTAAATATTTTTCATGAATAAGATATTAATACATCAGACATAGTGGGTTAAGTTCGTCGAAGATTTCCCCCGCCCAGTAACGTGTCTTTTTCTTTATATGTATTCTGTCTTTTCCTTGTTGCCAGACAACAGGGTCCAATCATTTTTTTGTTGAACTCTACATACACAGTGAATTACAACTAGAAATAAATGTACCTGCATGTTAGCGTGTATTTGAACTCTTAGTGAAGGGAGACACTTTGATCAGACACCGCCCCTTTGCATGCATTTTTCATCGCCTGCCATACGGTAAAGTCAAACTTCCTGGTTGATTATTGCCTTCTGGAGCGACCATTCCCTGAAAGGTAAACACATATGGTGTGGATTTGTCTAAAAAGGCACACATTCTTTGCTACTTAACTGTCTATGGAGTCTGCGTTATCCACAACTCGGCTCTGCTGCAATATTTACGTCTAGAGTTCAGAGGTAGCTACGGAATGTTAAGTTCCCTCCTCCAACTCGGATTTGAGGAGATGACAGTATGTTTCAAAACCGGTCACGAACGAGTCACGGCCATTTTTACTTTGTTTTCCATTGTTCTTGCTTGGTGAAAACTTTTATTGGGATCGAAGTGAAATGTTTAAATGACCTGGGCAGACATGGGCGACCGCAGGCTTTCTGCGCTCTCTCTCTCTCTCTCTCTCTCTCTCTCGCTCTCTCTCTCTCTCTCCAGCCAGAAGGTGAGAGGAAATGTGTTTACCTATCAGAAAGGTGTCAGAAAGTTGTGCCACAAAGAGAAGCCAAACTTTAAAATGTGCAAAGCCAATCTAATTTGCTTGTCTACCCCCCCCCCCCCCCCCCCAAGAACCCAAGTTAGCCTGTATATGGCCTAATAGGATTTTGTGAAATTCAGTCACAGTTAGTTCTAATATGAATGGAGGACACTTTTTTAATGGGGGAAATGACATGAAAACAAGAATATAATATTGTTTGTCCTCATTTTTGATTCATTCAACTGTCGCTAGCATTCTGCAGAAAACACTACACATTTTTATAAGATCGAACCTTTCTACATGGGCAGTGGTGGCTGGGTGGTAAAGGTGCTGGATCACTGATCCTAAAGTTGGGGGTTCAAGCCCCATTCTCAGCAGGTTGTCACTGCTGCCCCCTCAGTGCCGCCAACTGGGTTATCAAAGGCCGGCCATGTCTCTCACTGTCCCTGGTGAGAGGTTCATGTAAAAGAACCAATGCTGACTTTCGACAAGAGTAGCTGCATAGCCGTCAGTGTGTTTCTGCCCTGCGATGGCCTAGGGAGCTGTCCAGGGTGTATTCTTCCCCCGCCTGGAGTCGGCTGGGATGGGTGCCACCTCCATGCAACCCTAATTAGGATTAAGTCGTTACAGAAAATGAATGAATGTACCTTTCTTCATTCTCGTGACGTTCAGGCAAGTAACCTCAGTCTATTTTGTTATATCTTGGTGTGAAGGATTACAAAAAATGATCTATAGAAATACGAAAGATTAGCATCTGATGCTCGTGAAAAATTACCACAGCAGCAGGATTACACTGAATTTACTGAGAGAAATTCCTGAGAGAAAAAAGTCCAGATTGAAGGATTTGTAAAAATTTCACCGCAACAAATTTGTTTTAGTTCAGATATTTATCTCAGGTATCACTAGGACGCTTCCTTTCTGGCGGCTCTCAAAGTCGCAGTATGCCATTTTTATTCCTCCTGTTGAAGTGATGCTAGCTGCCCCAAGAACTACTAAGAACACAAATGAATGATCTCAGATCCCTAGCATCAGATAAGATAAGATAAAGAGATCTTTATTGACAATATTTATTGTTGCATAGTAAAAATCCGTTTAGCAGCAATTATACAAAGAAAATGGACAAAAGACAAAAAATGGAACTACACTAAACTATATGTGTGTGTATATATACACCTACAGACACACACACACACACACACACACACACACACACACACACCAGGAAGTAGCAAAGATTAGTAAGGGTGAAGTGAGGAGGGCATTGAAGAGGATGAAGAGTGGAAAGGCAGTTGGTCCTGATGACATACCGGTGGAGGTATGGAAGTGTCTAGGAGAGGTATCAGTAGATTTTCTGACAAGAACATTCAACAAGGTCTTAGTGAGTGAGAGGATGCCGGAGGAATGGAGGACGCGTGTGCTTGTGCCCATTTTTAAGAACAAGGGAGACGTGCAGAGTTGTGGCAACAACAGAGGGATAAAGTTGATGAGCCATACGATGAAGTTATGGGAAAGAATAGCGGAAGCTAGACTAAGGGCAGAGGTCAGCATTTGCGAACAACAGTTTGGTTCCATGCCAAGAAAGAGCACCACAGATGCAGTGTTTGCTTTGAGGATGTTAATAGAGAAGTACAGAGAAGGTCAGAAGGAGCTGCATTGTGCCTTTGTGGATCTGGAGAAAGCATATGACAGGGTGAGGCCGAAAGAGGAACTGTGGTTTTGCATGAGGAAGTCTGGAGTGGGAGAGAAGTATGTTAGAGTGGTGCAGGACATGTATGAGAGATGTAAGACAGTGGTGAGGTGTGCTGTCAGTGTGACAGAATAGTTCAAGGTGGGGGTGGGACTGCATCAAGGGTCAGCTCTGAGCCCCTTCTTGTTTGCTATGATGATGGACAGGCTGACAGATGAGGTTAGACAAGAATCTCCATGGACTATGATGTTTGCAGATGGCATCTGTAGTGAGAGCAGAAAACAAGTGCAAGAAAATCTAGGGAGGTGGAGGTATGCCCTGGAAAGGAAAGGAATGAAGGTTAGCCTCAGTCAGACAGAATACATGATTGTGAACGACAAGGACCCAAGAGGAACGGTGAGGTTACAGGGAGCAGAGATAAGGAAGGTGGAGGATTTTAAGTACTTAGGCTCAACAATCCAGAGCAATGTAGAGTGTGGAAAAGAGGTGAAGAAGCGTGTGCAGGCAGGTTGGAATGGTTGAAGAAAAGTGTCCAGTGTGATGTGTGATAGGAGGGTATCGGCAAGAATGAAAGAAAAAGTCTACAAGATGATGATGAGGCCAGCGATGTTGTATGGTTTAGAAACAGTGGCCCTGGGGAAAAGACAGGAGGCAGAGTTGGAGGTAGCAGAGATGAAAATGTTGAGGTTCTCTTTGGGAGTAACGAGGATGCATAGGATCAGGACTGAGTACATCAGAGGGACAGCACATGTAAGAGGTTTTGAAGACAAAGTCAGAGAGGGTAGATTGAGATGGTTTGGATATGTACAGATGAGGGATAGTGAGTATATTGGTAGTAGGATGCTGAGGTTGGAACTACCAGGCAGAAGGCTGAGAGGAAGACCAAAGTGAAGATTTATGGATGTGGTGAAGAAGGACATGAAGGTCGTTGGAGTAAGAGTAGAAGATACAGAGAGTAGAGTGAGATGGAGGCGGATGGGTTGCTGTGGCGACCCCTGAAGGGAAAAGCCGAAAGGAAAAAAAAGAAGAAGAAAAAGAAAAGATTTAAAAAAAAGGAAAAAGGGGGAAAAGTTAAGAAAATGCCGCAAAACAAGGCCAATTATGCAAAAAGAAAAAAAAAAAAAATCCAAACAAACAAAAACAAACAAAAATACCGAAAACAACCCAACAAAACTACTTACATTTTGTGCAGCGTGTCTGTATGTGTGTATTTATATTTTATTTACATCATATGCATTATTTTTTAATGTTTAATTGTTATTATATACATTTATAGCATTGGATATGTATTTATTGATATTATATACACATATACATGTATGTATATATCTGTAAGGGGGGCAATCTTACTTTGCAGAAATTTGGCGGTCACGGGGGGGTCTCGGTCCCCATTAACGGCAAGAAGTGAGGTATATACACCTATCCACATATTCAAACATTTACAGAAGAGTGCATGATGTGTCAAAGGTGCAGATGTACACCACCTATGCTTCTTTTAATTATAATGTGAATGGTGCTGTAATGTTATATGATGTTATGTAATTTTATATGATGTTCAGAACCTGCTCTAAATATTAGTATTGCATTTAAACATGAGTATTGTCCTGTCTGGGAAGATGGTATGAATGTCAGTGTATGTGTTGGTGGTGGTGATGTTGGGGTTCCATGTTTAATAGCTTGTGGGTAAAAGCTGTTCTTGAGTCTGTTAGTTGTAGGTTTTAGTGTCCTGTACCTTTTTCCAGCGGGAAGAGGGGAGAAAAGGCGGAACCCAGGGTGTGTGGGGTACCTGATCATATCACTGACTCTCCTGTGAAGTCTGTAAGTGTAAATATCACTGAAGGATGGAGGTCTGCTGTCCGCAACACCCGCTGCAAGGCCTTCTAAAGTACACTGTACAACAGTAGGGCAGGAGGATCTTGATGGCGGAGAGATACAAATACGTCAGTAGGGGTCGGGGTGGACAGGCTTGTCGGAGCAGTTGCCGGTAAGCAGTTGGCTGATCAGAGGAAGAACAAGTAACTAGCATGAATGCTAAACTATGATGACTCAGCATACACCAAGATATTTCTTCTTATTTTTCGAGGAGGCAGCGGGATAGAGCGTTTGTACATGATCAGCTCTCTGTTGCCGGGATACTTAGCATGCAGTACTGTATAATAGGCCTCTTTAACAAGTGCATACAGAAATTTATTACATTTTGGTCACACAGACCAGCCCTTTGCTGATGGAAGCAAGGTCTATTTTGAAAGTCAGCCAAATGACAGCTTTGACTGTTACTGATGGCTGCTTTTATTATCCCATTGTTTGTTTGGTTTTTTTTTTAGCATTAGGAAAACCATGTCGCCGAACGCTGCAGTCTGACCCAGTGCTTTAATGCTATGCTGTAATGCTGTAATGATCATGCAGACAAATAGAGATTAATGTGGTACTTCCACAATGTTAAAACAAATCAATCAAGCTGTTTTAGTGCTTGGAGTCAGATTTTCCAACAAAAAAAAAAAAAAAAGAAAGAAAGAAAGTGGTCATACATATGACATATACATATTAATAGTGTAAACAATAATGTTAATATCCAGGTTTCGGAAACCTTTAAGAAAAGTCACCTGAGTAAAACTCATCCAGAATGGCTGAAAGTAACCTTATCGATCTGGTAATGTCTTTTTTTTTGTTTTAATAAAATTTTAATTCAAGTATAGAGATATGTGTTGGTATATAAAAAACAAAACAAAACAAAACGAACAAAAAAAAAAAAAAAAAACAACAAAAACATTTTAAAAAGTTAAAAATGTATTATTATTATTATTATTATTATTATTATTATTATTACAGTGGTACCTAACTTTACAAAAGTCTCACCAAACGAAAAATGCAGGTTACGAAATGCATTTCCCTCAATTTTTTGTCTCTGGATATGAAACAAGTTCACGTTTCTAAAACACCATCTTAAAAATTCAAACGCGCCATTCAAACATTAAAAGATGCCATTCAAACAATCAAACAATGCATGCGCTGCTCTCCCATCAATGACATTAAAACATCCCGCCCCCACTGGCCTCACATTGGCGAGGAGGGATAGTGCAGCTACCTCCCATTACCTATCTCCCAACATCCCGCCCCGCTGGCTGCCCATTGGCTAGGAGGGCTGACACAGCTCCCTCCCATTGGCTATTATGGAGCTGCAGCAGCCATAATGCTTTGCGTGTAATGGACAGAGTTACTGTTGCATCATGGTTTATTTCTTGACTCAGGCTTTTAACCTTCCATAAACATTTGTAAGATCATAACTCTGCTAAGAAGACATGGTCAACACACGTGCGCACACACACACACACACACACACACACACGCACACACACGCACACACACATGCACACACACATGCACACACACGCACACACGCGCGCATGTGAGTTCCAGTGCAAGTGAGAAGAAGAAATGGGCTCGTGTGATATTGCAAAGGAATATGGCCAAACCCGTCTACCATCGATACGATACTGAAGAAGAAGGAGGTCTTAAAAGGTATACTTTTATAAGTTTTAAAGAGTTTACGGGGCAGTATTGGGAGCCTTGGAACGAATCACGCATTTTACATGTAAAATGCTGATCAATTTACAAAAAAATACAGGTTATGAAAAAGGCTCTGGAACGAAGTAATTTCGTACAGTGAGGTACCACTGTATTATTATTATTATTATTATTATTATTATTATTATTATTATTATTATTTATAATAATAATAACATTTTACACTAGCACTCTCATCAAATTGATAGCATGATTATTATTACAGGATCCCTCACTTTATGCGGTTAATTGGGACTGTGATCCCCACGCAACCATCGAAATCCGCGAAGTAGGATCACAACCCCCCCAACGTACATGTATATGGGTATATAATATCAATAAATCCATATTCAATGCTATAAATGCTTATAATAACAATTAAACATTAAAAAATAATGAGTACAGTATAAATAAAATATAAATACACACACACACACACACACACACACACACACACACACACACACACATACACACATACACACAGATGGTATTGCATGAGAAGAAGACGACACACATGCATACCCAGATGAGCACAAACAGGTGCAACAATGTAAGTACTTTTGATGGGAAATTTCAGGTTATTTTGTTTTGTGTTGGTTTAAGGGTTTTTTTGTTTTTTCTTTTTTGTTTTTTGTTTTGATTTTTTGTTTTTTTTATACTTAGCTTTGTTTTTGTAACACCCCCCCCCCTTCTTCCTTAATTTCCTTATTTTTTAATTCAATGAATAGTTATTTATATATTAAAAAAAAAAATGCGATGCACTGAAGCAGCGTGAATCGAAGCTCGAAGTAACTTGAAGTAGCGAGGGATCCCTGTATTATTACAGTTTTTGCATATTATTACTTCATGCTTCAGTTTCTGTGGCTTCAGTATAACCCAGGTTTTTCAAAAATATTCATTTAAAAATGTAAAATAAACAAGGAAATTAAAGAAAAGAAAAAAAAAACATCATTATCATCATCATCAGCATCATCATCATCATGTGCTAAGTCCAGGGTCGGGTCGCGGGGGCAGCAACCTAAGCAAAGAAGTCCAGACATCCCTCTCCCTAGCCACTTCCTCCAACTCTCCCGGGGAGACATCGAGGCGGTCCCAGACAAGCCGAGAGACATAGTCCCTCCAGCGTGTTCTAGGTCAACCAAGGGGTCTCTTCCCGGTTGGACATGCCCGAAACACCACACCAGGGAGGTGTTCGGGAGGCATTCTGACCAGATGCCCGAGCTACCTCAACTGGCCCCTCTCAATGCGGAGGAGCAGCGGATCTACTCCGAGCTCCCCATGGATGGTAGAGCTTCTTACTTTATCACTAAGGGAGAGCCCCGCCACCCGGCGAAGGAAGCTCATTTCAGCCGCTTGTATCCGCGATCTTGTTCTTTCGGTCACTACTCAAAGCTCGTGACCATAGATGAGGGTTGGAACGTAGATCGACTGGTAAATTGAGAGCATCGTCTTGCGGCTCAGCTCCTTCTTCACCACAACAGACCGGTACAGGCTCCGCTTAACAGCAGAGGCTGCAGCGATCCGTCTGTCGATCTCCCGCTCCATCCTTCCCTCACTCGTGAACAAGACCCCAAGATACTTAAACTCCTCCACTTGGGGCACCCGGAGGGTGCATTCCACCCTTGTCTGACTGAGAACCATGGCCTCAGACTTGGTGGTAATGATCCTCATCCCGGCTGCTTTGCCCTCAGTTGCGAATCGCTCCAATGAGAGCTGGAGGTTTTGACTTGATGAAGCGAAAAGGACGACATCATCTGCAAAAAGCAGAGATGAGATCCGATGGCCACCAAACCAGAACCCCTCAATGCCTCGACTGCGCTCGAATAAGCACATCCTTGGTGGACTCCAAGTCCCACTGGAAACAAATTCGAGTCTACCACCCCAGTTTACCAATCCAGAGGTACAGCCCCCGATGACCACGTGATGTTGCAGAGATGTGTAAACCAAGACAGTCCTAAAGCATCCAGGGCCCTGAGAAATTCCGGGCGGATCTCGTCCAACCTCAAAGCTCGACCACCGAGTAGTTTTTTGACAACCTCAGTGACCTCCCAGCGGACCCCCACCCAAACCCCCAGGGTCTTCCTCTTCCACGGAGGGCGTGTTGATCGGATTGAGGAGGTCCCCAAAGTATTCCCTCCACCTCTCGATGACATCCCCAGTTGAGGTAAGCAGCTCCCCAACTCTTCTGTAAACAGTATTTGTGGAGAACTGCTTCCCCCTCCTAAGGTGTCGAATGGCGGTCCAGAACCTTTTTGAGGCCAAACAATAATCACTCTCCAGGCCCTCACCGAACTCCTCCCACGCCCGAGATTTTTCATCTGCGACAGCCTCGGCTGCAGCACGTTTGGCCTGCCGGTACCTGTTTGCTGCCTCAGGAGTCCCACAGGCTAATAAAACCCGATAGGCCTCCTTCTTCAGCTGGACAGCCCCCTTCACCGCAGGTGTCCACCACCGGGTTCGGGGGTTACCGCCACGACAAGCACCAGCAACCTTACGGCCACAGCTATGGGCTGCTGCCTCAGCAATGGAGGCACGAAACATGGCCCATTCGGAGTCCATGTCCCCCACCTCCTCTGGGACATGGTTGTAGCTTTACTGGAGGTGGGAGTTAAAGGCTTCTTGGACAGGGGACTCTGCCAAATGTTCCCAGCAGACCCTGGTTACACGCTTGGGCCTGCCAGGTCTGGAAGGCAGCCTCCCCCACCACCAAAGCCAACTCATCACCAAGTGGTGATCGGTAGACAGCTCAGCGCCTCTTTTCACCCGAGTGTCCAGAACATATGGCCGCAAGATGACACAACAATAAAGTCAATCATTGAAGTGCGACCTAGGGTGTCCTGGTGCCAAGTGCACTTATGAAATGAACACACTTATGTTTGAACATGGTGTTCGTGATAGACAAGCTGTGACGAGCACAGAAGTCTAACAATGAAAGACCATTCGGGTTCAGACTGGAGAGGCCGTACCTACCGATCACACCCTTCCAGATCACACTATCTTTGCCCACATGGGCTTTGTATTCTCCCAAGACAAAGAGTGAGTCTCCCGAGGGAGCGTTCTCCAACCCCCCCTCCCAAAAAAAAAAAAAAAAAAAAAAAAAAAAAAAGACTCCAAAAAGGGTGTGTACTCTGAACTGTCATTTGGTGTATAAGCGCAAATAACAGTCAGGACCCATCCCCCCACTCGAAGACGGTGGGAAGCTACCCTTTCGTCAACCGAGAGAATCACAACATTTGGGCACCGAGATGGGGGTCAACAAGAATACCCACACCGGCTGGCCACCTTTCCCCATGAGCAACTCCAGAATAAAATAGGGTCCAGCCTTTCTTGAGATGGATGGTTCCAGAGCCCAAGCTATGCGTTGAGGTGAGCCTGACTATATCTAGTCGGTATCTCTCCACCTCACGCACTAGATCAGGCTCTTTCCCCACCAGAGAGGTGACATTCCATGTCCTGAGGGTCGGAGTAAGTAGCCGAGGATCGGTCTGCCAGAACCCATGCCTTCAGCTGCTACCCAACTCACACTGCACCCGACCCCTAAAACTCCTCTCACTGGTGGTAGGTCCATGGGATGGCGGACCCATGTCTCCTTTTCGGGCTAGGCCTGGCCAGGCTCCATGGGCAGAAGCCGACCACCAGGCGCTCGCCTTCGAGCCCCTCCCCCGGGTCTGGCTTCATGAGGGAACCCCGGTGACCCACGTCCGGGCAAGGGAGACTGCTTCCTTGGATGTCTCTGAGATGTCATAAGGGTCTTCTAAATCGCACTTCGTCTGGACCTTCACCCAGGACCTGTTTGCCTTGGGGGACCCTACCAGGGTCATTATGCCCCCGACAACATAGCTCCTAAGATCATTAAGTCACGCAAACCCCTCCACCAAGATAAGGTGGCGATTCATGGAGGGGACAAAAAAAAAAACAAAAACCCACAAATAAACAAATAAAACACAAACAAACAAATAAACAAAAACAACCCCCACCCCCAACAAAACTACTTACATATTATTTGAGGTGCGCATAGCGCAGTCAGGGGGTCGATCCTACTTCGCAGTGGGTCTCGGTCCCCATTAATCGCCGAAAGTGAGGGATCCCTGTGCTATTATTATTATTATTATTATTATTATTATTATTATTGCTACCCCTGGAAATGTATTTTTCGAATCTTTTGTGGTAGTCCGACTGACAATGATGCTGTAAAATATTGTGGATTATGGAAAAGAAATTATTATGGAATTATAATATTTGACAGAAGGTATTTTGGGACATTTTTCTGATATATAAAACATACATTATTAATTATTTGCCAGAAACATCCCATAACATAGTTTGGAACTCTTCTAGTGTTTAAACTTCGGGGTGCCTTTAAAAAATAGTTGAAATGGCATTAAAAGAATTCATTCCACCTGCGAGACAGGAAAGTCATGTATAAAATCATGTTTATTTACTTTGCTGAGTCACTGATTATATATATATATATATATATATATATTATATAAATCTCAGTTTGCTGTATGTTTTTCAAAAGAAAGAAGAAACTTTCCCAAATTCATACACCATTAAAAATTCATTTAAAAGTACACCCTGTACGGCTTGCCATGCCATCACAGGGGAAAAACTTGCAGACAGTAATGTAGTCTAAGATTTAAAACACAATATAATACTAACGCGGAACAAATGTGTTCAAGGACAGAAAAGCTGATCAGTCATCAAAAGCTTAACAGAAGAAAATATCTCTCCATCACTCAATCATTTTCCAATCCAAGTCCTGCCATTAAGGTAGTGGTGAGGTTGAAGCGTATCTCAGCCAACACTAGGCCAATGAGGGGGTACAGCTCGTCAGCATTGCAGGGCCAACACACACATTACTCTTACATCCACATCCAGGAACAATCTGGAACAGTCAATTAGCCTAATGTCCATGTTTTTGGACTATGCAAGGAAACCAGAGTACCCCGAGGGAACCCAAACAAGCACAGGCAGTATATGCAAACTCCACACAGAAACATCCCAGCCCAGGAATTGAGCCCAGAATCTTCTTGCTGTGATGTGGATGTGCTAAATACTACGCCACTGAACCATCTGAACACGCTACCAAGGGAAAGTATGATCCACCAACTTGTAAGCACGAACTCATCCACAATTTGCTTTTGGTCACTGTAAGCGACAGAGAGGTGGGTGTATATGATCCCTCACTAACGTGACAGCTTGGGCAGTTAGCCATAGTTACCCGGCTCTGGAAGGCTGGGGCATAAACCTGGATTCGTACCTGCGATCTCCGAGTTGACAGTCACGCACATTGTTGATGTTACATTAAATATATTTCCAGACAGTAAATAGCCTTTAATTTCTTGCAATAAATTAAGATAAAAATCGTACAGAAGATTGATGTTGAATCTTTTATGGATTTTTTTAGGATTAAATTGCACTTTTTTTTTTTTTTTTTTTTTTTCTTTGCTGACCTTTTCATACATTTTCATATTACAACCAAACAATTTATGAGGCAGAGGAATGTCGGCTCTTATAATAATAATAATAATAATAATAATAATAATAATAATAATAATAATAATAATAATAATAATAATAATAATAATAATTATTATTATTATTATTATTATTATTATTATTATGTTAAATGATCACATTCCTATTATGATTCTTTAATCTGCATTGTATATTAGTTAATAAAAATATAATTAGTGTCTAAAAATCCCGATAAAGTCTGTTTGGTTTGTAAAAGAGGTTTCATCATAAGTCTGATGCCTATCCAGCTTTGTAGTTCTCTCCTGAGTTATACTTTATTCACAAAGAAAAGAAAACCTCACCACTTCTTCCACATGGAAGATTCTCAGAAGATTACAGCAGGCCACTGTTCATGGTGAGAGGTTCATGTAAAAGACCCATCGCTGATTTTTGTTGAGTAGTTGCGTAGCTTTCAGCATGTTTCAGCCCTGCAATGGCCCAGCGTGCTGTCCATGGTGTACACTGGGGCCAACCTCCCCGTCATCCTAATTAGAATTCAACGTTCCAGAAAATGAATGCATGAATTCCTTGACATTGCCCTTAATTTCAGGAATCATGGGACTCTGTATCCCAGATGTCAGAAGCAACAGAACTACCCCCACCCCCACCCCCATCCCCACCACCCACTTACATGGTCACATGAAATATTGCTTTTGCATGCATAAGCAACATCGCTTCCTATGTTTATGAATAAACGTGCTTCCTAACACAGGTCCATAACACGGTTCCAGTCTCGATTGCTGTGTTGAAAAATCATAAATTAAACATTTCATGGTCCGTCAGGGACTGAAGGAGGGGACACATCTAAACACTCGCATATTCTCTAATTGCTCATGTAAGACACACAGAATAATGCAAAAGGCACAGTACGGCGTCCCGAGGAGAGACAGAGCGGGCCCACTGACAGCTGAACGAATTGGTATTGAGTGGATTTTCGGGCGAAAAGCTGCTGTAAATTCCAGGGCCAGGCGTGCAAAGAGCTCATTTTTATTTTCGTCCTTCCCCTGAGGCGCCTCAATAAACGCAATTTAAACATAAAAACTCCAGAACGCCCAAGCAACCGAACGCAACAGCCGGCCAGATAAACTTGCTTTTGTCCAAAAAAAAAAGATGGGAAAGTTTGACTGAAGCATAAAAACACTAAGGTGCTGTCTCTGGCCTTTCAACCATTTTTTTCCCTTCACATTTTTTCCCTCTCTCTCTCTCTTTAAAAAAAATAAATAAATAAAATAAAAAAAAATCAATAGCACCAACGTGCCAGCTGTTGATGCAAATGCACTATGTATGGTATACAAAATGGACAACGAGCAATGACTCGAAGGCTTCTGCATCCCTATTAAGTGCTAATTATACAATGCTTGAGTGAACGTTTCACATTTGGTTGTCTTATATATTGAAATTGACATCAAAATACAATAATCTCCACAAAACAGCTTACAGTATTGATGTGATGGGATCCATCAGTCTACTTCGAAAAGTTATTTACAAATAACCAGCGCAATTATTTGCACGTCATGTGATGTAGAAAATAAATAAATAAATAAATATCGCATGCGACGTGATAAGCGTCCAAGGCGCTTTAAAAACTGGAGTGGGTGCACGCTTATTAAAATGTTACCAGCGGAGTGGAAAGGTAAGTGCTTATTACCATCGAGGTGGAAAACATGAATAATAACAGAACAATAAAAGAGTTTTACTGATATCTGTGTTATTTAATGTTGTGATATCAACCAAACTACTTACATGAAAGCTGAAAATAAACAGAAAACAGCATCTTTTTTTTTTTTTTTTTTTTTTTTTTTGTTCAAGACCCTTTACTTTTTCCACCTGGTACTGTTCCTTTAAATATTTTCAAGGAAGAAAATTGAGCCAATCAACACGAATGTCAACTTTAGCAAATGGAATGTTGAACCAATGAACATGAACATAAACGAAAGCAAATGGATAGGAACGTCTTTAAATTTATGAAGTTAGTGAGCAGAAGAATCGGGTAAAAAATACTCATCATAACTTTCAGATAGGTCCATATCTGGCTAATGACTCCATTCATTCAGAGCAACTCATAGTTTTACTGTCGCAGTTTTTAATGGTTCATTTGTTGTTGGACATTTGCCAAGAGAACACAGCTAAATATTTTCCTGTTTTTTATTACGTCGAATACGGTACACATATCCTTGGAAGAGGGCAGTAGTGGCCTGCTGATAGGGTACCGGCTTACTAGTCAGAAGGTCAAGAGTTCAAGCCCCACTATCATTGAGTTGTCATTGCTGTCCCCCAGTGCAGCTAACTGGGTTATCTAAGGCCAACCATGTCTCAAACTGTCTGTGGCATGTAGAGGAACTATTGTTGTCATTTGAAAAAAGTAGGCCAATGGATTGCTGTCAGCATGTTTCCGCCATGCGATGGCCTGTCGAGCTGTCCACGATGTAGCTGCTGTCACCCAGAGTTGGCTGAGATGGGTGCCAGTATCCCTGTGATCCTAATTAATTAGGATTAAGCAATTCAGAACATGAATGAATAAATAAACCTGCAATGCCCAACCGTTAGGAAAAAAAAAAACTCATCTTGTAGGCCAAATAGCTACCAAAATAAATCCTGGACAAAGATCTGAAAGTCATTAATTTTGCTGAACCGCTTAATCATACTAAGGTAGCAGGGAGGCTGGAGCCTATTTCAGCAACCACTAAACAAAGACGAGGTACAGCTAGAACAGCATCATAGGGTAACACAAACACAGCTCACACCTAGGGGCATTCTAGAGTCAATTAGCCTACTATGCATATCCTTGGAATGTGGGAGGAAACTGGGTTGCCTGGAGGAAACCCTTCATGAACACAGAGAAAACGGTCTTGAATGTATAAGAAATTAGTTTTTTCTAAAATGATTGTGAACTTCATGGGAATTGCAATCACAAATAAAGAACAAAAACAAAATAGAAAAATAGGATTTGTTGAAAATTCTACCACCACCATGCTTCACTGGATGGATTTCTGATCTCTCTCGCTACAGAATGCAGCAAAGGTCAAGGGGTTAAGAGCTATTTAACAGCAAGCACCCAGAGCCCATAATAACAAAGCCAATATACTTATTATAGTATAGTATACCAATATATACTTTTTTTTTTCTCAAGTGCAGTCGTCCCGTACAGCTCAAGGCTGCACAGTCTCCAACTGACACCATGCAGGAATAAGAAGCAGCACAACCTCTTTTTGTTTAATCAGTTTCGGATAGGACTGTCACCTCACATTAGAGCAGATCGCTACCTCCTACTAAATTGCACTGGTCACACTGATTACTCTGGGACAATAAAAAATAAATAAATAAATAAAATGCATCTTATTATGAAGTAGTCAATTGGTTCTTTAAAAACGGAAGTGGTATCATAAAGAAGATCATGGCTGTTGGATGTTATGTTATGTAATGTTGATGTGGAATACATAGCAACAGTCCATTTACAAGTAGGCAGTAATAACAGCAGCGGGAGCAATAACAACAACACAAACACCCAACAGAATACAGACTAGACTAGCAATAAATAAATAAATAAAGTATAGTAGGATGCAAGTGGCATAGTGGTTAGCATGTCCTCCTCACAGCAAAAAGCTCCTGGGTTCAATTCCCAGTATGGGTGTTTCTCTGTGGAGTTTGCATGTTCTTCCCATGCTTGTGTGGGTTTCCTCTGGGTACTCTGGTTTTCTCCCACAGTCCAAAAACATGCACAGGAAGTTAAATTGGCTGCTCCAAATCTCCCCTAGCTGTGAGTGTGAGTATGAACGGTTCTGTGAGTGTTGGCCCTGTGTTGGCCTGGCACGCTGTTCAGGGTGTACCCCACCTTTGCCTGGAATCAGCTGAGATAGGCACCAGCCTCTCTGCGTCCTTAATTAGGATTAAGTGGTTCAGAAAATTAATGAATGAATAGTAGGATGCAAGAAGCAACAAGGTGCCCCATACAGAGCCAATGAGACAGGCAAGACACTTATGCAAAGAGCAAGTGGCAGAATTTCATCCCACGGAAAGATTTCCAAATATAAAAATCAAATTTTTGAAACTGAGAAACTGAATATGTTGTGACGCAATGTGATGGGGGGAAAAGGCAATAACAACTAACTAGACTAAATGTCAACATGGGCAGACTCTTAAATTCTCGATTATGATTGGTCAGAAGGCAATTATTATATATACAATTTATTTCAGGCTGCATGGTGTTCTAGTGGTTAGCACATCTTCACAGCAAGAACATCCAAGGTTCAAGTCCTGTGCGCGGCCGTTTCTGTGTGGAGTTTGTATGTTCTGCCTGTGCTCGCCTAGGTTTCCTCCGGGTACTCTAGTTTTCTCTGAGTTTTCTCTGACGGTCCAAAGACATGCACGTTCAGCTCATCGTTTGCTCCAAATTGCCCCTCCGTGTGAATGTGAGTGTGAATTGTGTGTGATGGTGCCACAGTGGACTGGTGAGCTGTTCAGTAGGGTGGCCCTTATATGTTGCAAACTCGCTACAGTCAGAGATGCTCTGCAGCATTATGTGAATCGAGTGAAAGGACATTCAAGAAAACATGATGCTGCAGTGGCCACAGTGCGAATACTGGAAGAAGCATGGAACAAGGCCAGCATTCTAGTCAGACCCTCCCATCATGCCGTGAAACAACTTGAGAGATTAGTGCAGAATTGGGAAGCACTAAAGAAGAATCAAGGTCTGAGAACAAGTAAACAGATTGAGAATGAAAAGAGAATTTAAGGAAACCTTTGACGATCTATTTGATATATAGCGCACCAGGATGTTTTCTCTCTGATAAAAATACCCAAAGACAGAGAATTTCTGAATGCTCAGAGGGTGAAAGGAAGGTGTGGTTCAATGAGTGATTACAGTGGCCTTCTATCTATGGATGAAGAACAACATCAGTTCCTCCTTCAGATCATTCAGGACCACAGGAAAAGATTCCCTGATGCCAGAAAAGAGACAATTGTTCATGAGCTACAAAACTAAAAGAATCTCACATTTTAAACTTGACTTTTTTTTTTTTTTCCGAATCGTATAATACTTCAAAATTTCATTGTTTTGAGCATAACCTAAAAGTGATTAAATTTTCATGATTTTTTGCACAAAGTGGCCTCTTATTAAATAGAACAAAATGCCGGGTGAGAGGTCACAAATGAAAAAGTTTAAAATAAGAGCCACCCTACTGTTCAGTGTATAGTCTTCACCCAGTATCAGATGAGATTGGCACTGGCCTCCCTGCGACCCTAGTAGGATTTAGTGGTTTATTAAATCTTCTTTTTCTTTCGGCTTTTCCCATCAGGGGTCGCCACAGCAAATCATCTGCCTCCATCTCACCCTGTCCTCTGCATCTTCTTCTCTTACGCCAACGACCTTCATGGCTTCCTTCACCACATCCATAAATCTCTGCTTTGGTCTTCCTCTAGGCCTTCTGCCTGGTAGTTCCAACCTCAGCATCCTACTACCAATATATTCACTATCCCTCCTCTGTACATGTCCAAACCATCTCAATCTAGCCTCTCTGACTTTGTCTCCAAAACATTTTACATGGGCTGTCCCTCTGATGTACTCATTTCTGATCTTATCCATCCTCGTTACTCCCAGAGATAACCTCAATATTTTCATCTCTGCTACCTCCAGCTCTGCCTCCTGTCTTTTCCTCAACACCACTGTTCCTAAACCATACAACATCAGTATTGTACACTTTTCCTTTCATTCTTGTTGAAACGCTCATATCACACATCACACCGGACACTTTTCTCCAACCATTCCAACCTGCCTGCACGTGCTTCTTCACCTCTTTTCCACACTCTTGATTTCTCTGGATTGTTAAGCCTAAGTACTTAAAGTCCTCCACCTTCCTTATCTCTGCTCCCTGTAACCTCACCGTTCCTCTTGGGTCCTTTTCATTCACACACATGTATTCTGTTTTACTGAGGCTAACCATCATTCCTCTCCTTTCCAGGGCATACCTCCACCTCTCTAGATTTTCCTCCACTTGTTGTCTGCTCTCACTACAGATCACAATATCATCTGCAAACATCATAGTCCATGGAGATTCTTGTCTAACCTCGTCTGTCAGCCTGTCCATCACCATAGCAAACAAGAAGGGGCTCAGAGCTGACCCTTGATGCAGTCCCACCTTCACCTTGAACTCTTGTGTCACACCGACAGCACACCTCACCACTGCTTACATCTCTCATACATGTCCTGGACCATTCTAACATACTTCTCTGCCACTCCAGACTTCCTCATGCAATACCACAGTTCCTCTCTCGGCAGCCTGTCATATGCTTTCTCCAGATCCACAAAGGCACAATGAAGCTCCTTCTGACCTTCTCTGTACTTCTCTATTAACATCCTCAAAGCAAACATTGCATCTGTGGTGATCTTTCTTGGCATGGAACCAAACTGTTGTTCACAAATACTGACCTCTGCCCTTACTCTAGCTTCCACTATTCTTTTCCACAGCTTCATCGTATGGCTCATCAACTTTATCCCTCTGTTGTTGCCACAACTCTGCACGTCTCCTTGTTCTTAAAAATGGGCACCAGCACACTTCTCCATTCCTCTGGCATCTGCTCACTATCTAAGACCTTGTTGAATGTTCTTGTCAGAATATCTACTGCTACTTCTCCTAGACACTTCCACACCTCCACAGGTATATCATCAGGACCAACTTCCTTTCCACTCTTCATCCTCTTCAATGCCCTCCTCACTTCACCCTTACTAATTTTTGCTACTTGCTGCTCCTCAACGGTCACCTCTTCTACTCTTTTCTCTCTCTCATTTTCTTCATTCATCAGCTCTTCAAAGTACTCTTTTCATCTTCCCAGCACACTTCTGTCATCAGTCAATACATTTCCTTCTCTGTCTTTAATCACTCTAACTTGCTGCACGTCCTTCCCATCTCTATTTCTCGGCTGTGCCAACCTGTATAAATCATTTTTTCCCTCCTTACTGTCCAACCTGGCATACAAGTCATCATACGCCCTCTTTTTGGCCTTTGACACAGCTACTTTCGTCTTACACTGTGTCTCCCTGTACTCCTGTTTACTCTTTCCGGTCCTCTCAATGTCCTACTTCTTCTTAGCTAACCTAACTCCTGCACTTCCTCCTTATCTACTTTCCTTCCAGAGGACACACCAAGTACTCTCCTACCGGTCTTCCTGATCACATTTGCTGTGATTGTCCAGTCATCTAGAAGCACTTCCTGACCACCCAAAGCCTGTTTCAACTCCTCCTTGAAGACAACACAACACTCTTCCTTTTTAAACTTCCACCACTTTGTCTTCTGCTCTGCCTTTGCCTTCTTCACCTTTCTCACCATCAGTGTCATCCTGCACACCACCATCCCATGCTGTTTGGTAACACTCTAACCCACTACTACTTTGCAGTCACTGACTTCCTTCAATCTGCATCGTCTACATAAGATGTAGTTTACCCGTGTGCTCCTACCTGCACTTTTATAAGTCACCCATGTGGTCCTGTCTCTTCTGGAAGAAAGTATTCACCACAGCCATTTTCATCCTTTTTGCAAAATCTATCAACATCTGTCCTTCTGTGTTCCTGTCCTGGATACCAAACATGCCCATCACTTCCTCGTCCCCTCTGTTGCCTACACCAACTTGTCCATTGAAGTCTACACCAATGACCACTCTTTCACCTCTGGGGGTACTCTGCATCACTTCATCTAACTCACTCCAGAATATCCCCTTCTATTCTAGCTCACATCCTGCCTGTGGGGCATAAGCACTAACAAAATTGAACATCAAACCTTCAATTTCTAACTTGAGACTCATCACTCTGTCTGACACCCTTTTCACTTCTAGAACATTCCTGACCAACTCCTCCTTCAAGATGACTCCTACTCCATTTCTCTTCCCATCCACACCATGTAAAAACAGCTTAAACCCTGCTCCTAGGCGTCTAGCCTTGCTATCTTTCCACCTGGTCTACTGAACACCGAGTATGACCACCTTCCTCCTCTGCATCATGTCAGCCAGCTCTCTGTATTTTTCTTTCATAGTTCCAACATTCAAAGTCCCTACTCTCAGTCCGAGACTCATGCTTTTCCTCTTCTCTCTCCACCTATTGACACGCCTCCTACCTCTCCTTCTTCGACCAACAGTGGTCAAATTTCCATCAGCACCCTGTTGGTTAACAGCACTGAAGGGTTGTTAACTCGGGCCTCGACCGATCCGGTATGAAGGTAATATTTCTGACTTGCATGTTAAAGTGTGGCATTAGTTTTATGTCAGCTGCCTTTCCTAACGCAACCCTCTGCATTTATCCGGGCTTGGGACCGGCCTGAGGGAGAGACACTGGTTTGTGCCCCCCTCACGGCTGCATTTTATAATGGCTAGCGGTTTATTAAATGAGTGAGGTATTCGACTCGAAATAGCAAATTCGCGCTACAGCACCACTGATTCATTTCTCGAACAGTATCCCCAGCCATGATTTCTGCTTATCTACTATGACAGACCACGTTTGTGTATTAAATTTGAGGTTCATGGTGCTGTATATTTGGTAAACAGTGGTGAAGTGTCAGTTAACCTTCCCAACCATAAAACCTCTGCTCAATTACTCTGCCCGTGTTCCCTTAGCATGCTGTATGTTTGAGTTATACACACAAAGCAGATCACGTTAAACACATTTTTTTTTCTTTAATCAATCTTTGGACATTCCATTTTTACTGCATACGGGAAGAGGAGGATGAGAAAAGTTGGCTTTTTCCGAACATACCTTGAAGATGATAAACCTGCTCACTGGTATTAAGGCGCCCCCTGCGCTGCCATCTGCCAAGTGCGATTGCACTCAACCAGCAAGACCATTTTCGTGAGAAAACTCATTTTCAGTCTCTTAATTATTTTTCATTAGGTGAAGCAGATTGGAATTGAAGAGTAATTGTCAAGCCGGGATGGAGTCCGGCGTCAACTTTGACAAGTCGTAACAAGGGTTTAAGGGAGACGGGAGGGGTGTCTTAAGCCTGTTTAGGAAGCTTTATAATGCCTGATCACCGAGTTACAGTCCCCTCATGCGGACATGACGTCTCTCGCAATTATCCACTGTATGCACTATTGTCACCTAGAGCTTCAATTATAAACAAATAGCAATGACAAGCCTGCTCGCAGACTGGCTAATTAACAATTCTTAAACATAACAATATGCTATTGATTCATGTAGCGTACTTTGTGTGATTTACATAAATAATCAACAGAGTCAAGCAGACCTGACATGAAGATGCTAATCAAACATGACATCTTGCTAACGCTAGTTTTATTCAGTGAAAGAAAATGTTGCACTCATCCTTTATTTGCTAAACAGCTCTTCAAAATGCTTGCAGTGCATTATGGGTATTCATGAAACAAAACATAATGGTGTTCAGATTGTAGTCATTCCAAAGTTTTTGACACGCCTTTAAACATAGGACGCAAGTTCCAGGGAACCTCATGCTGGTCAAAACAAAGCACTGTGAGAGGGGTATCATTTTTTTTTTATTTTTTTATTTTTTAATGTCTGGTTCATTGGAAGGGAAAATCCTACCTAGTGAAACGAGATCATTATTTCCCCCCCACAGGATAAACACTAATATCTTCTGTAATGAAGCATCTTAAAAAAGTAATAAACTTCATGAATGCTTTAATTACCACATTCTATTCATTCATTCATTTTCTGTAACCGCTTAATCCTAATTAGGGTCACAGGGAGGCTGGCGCCCATCCCAGCCGACTCCGAGCAAGGACAAAGTACACCCTCGACGGGTCACCAGGCCATCGCAGGGTGGAAATATGCTGACGGCTATGCTGCGACCCTTGTTGAAGGTCAGCAATGGTTCTTTTACACGAACCTCTCACCATCGACAGTGAGAGACACGGCCCGCCTTTGATAACCCAGTTAGCTGCACTGGGGCTCACATGCTATTAATAATATATTATTTTAAAGTTTTGATCATTTTTTATCATTCCATTTCACACCTACACTGATAACCTCAACTTTATAACCTCATAGTTTGTCTGCGTTGCTGTATTTATGCGTTTATATGTATAAACAAGTTATACTTGTTAGGAATGTTACCTTCTCAAACTGTTAAAAACAGAAAAGTTCAAAACTACAGTAACATAATAATAACACCAGCACAACTTTAAAGTTAGGGTTTTTTTGTTTTTGTTTTTTTGTTGTTTTGGTTTTTTTTTGGTGCACATCCGTTAACAAACTACAGCCTTTTTCAATTGCTCCTGCCCTTCACGAACCCTCTGGCTTTTCTGACTTATTTTAACTGTTTTTTTTTTTTTTTCCTTTCTTGTAATTATTATTTTATTGTTTATACTAGCTGCCCTCCCAAGATGTGGGTTGAGAACATTTTTGTACTTTTTATCGCTGAAGAACTTTTACTCTCATGGTGATTTGGAACAGCAGCACAGCAACCACACGCCGCACGTTTTACACAATTTCCTCCCGGGATCAATGAAGTATTCTGATTCTGATGATTGTTATTCCGATCAGATCGTGTATACAGTGGCGTTAACCCAGGCCTTGCTATTTGGCCAGGCGTCGGTAGATACTAACCATGTGGTATGCTTTGTATGGCTGGACGGTCACACTCTGAATGGAGGGAAATGACCAAGAACATTCATGCTTTAAATCATTTGTTTTGTTTTATTTATTTATTTTTGGGGAGATCGCGATCATCTTCACGGACAGATTTACTTTTGTCTTCTACGGTATCATCTCTAAATTTATTTCACATTGTTGCTGTTTGTCGGTTACAAATGGATCTTTTAATAATAATAGTATTCTGTCAACAGATGGCATAAATTTTAGAAAATAATGCCATGATATTAAAAGATAGCCTACCGCTACCTGCACATCTGATGAAACTAAAGTAAACGCAGCAATGTGTTCCCACCATGTGTTCCTGGTTGGCGCTTAAATTTGTGTCTCAGGCGCATTAACAAATCAAAATGTGTGACACAAACGCACTACTTTAGAGCCCTGCTGGCATAATTGGGACCGCTGTGTTGCGTTTGATACGTTAATGATATGCTAATAGTATTTTGGACAGCCTCTGACAGGCAGGGTTTTTCATCATGTTGGCGGGTCAGCAGGTTTAGTCAATTTGTAGGCCCAACCCGCCGGATGCGGGTCACTTGGGAAGGGTGTTAAAATGGCTGTTATAAACATGTGGAAATTTATAAGTTTATTAAAATCTCACTCTCGGGCTACTTTCACAAAGAATGAAGATCTGGATAGAATTCTAACTGTTGAGATACTTTTACCTGGTCAGTTCAAGGCATAATGGTTAGTATGTCCACCTCACACCAAAGTTCTGGGTCCGAGTCCCAGACTATGGTGTTTTAGTGTGACATTTGCATGTTCCTCACATGCTTGCATGGATTTCCTCTGGGCAAATTCCGGTTTCCTCCTACAGTCCAAACACATGCACATTAGGCGAAATGTCTGCTATAATTTACCCCGAGGTGTGAGTGTGAATACAAATGGTTATATGTGTTGTGCCTGTAATAATGTGGTGAGCTGTTCAGGGTGTACCCTGCCTTCGTCCAGTGTTGGCAGTTGACAGTCTTGAGACTCTAATATAGGGGACAACAACCTTTTTGAAACTGAGAGCTACTTCTTGGGTACCACTTAATGCAAAGAGCTACCAGGTCGATTCACACTTCTGAAATAACAAATTTGCTCAATTTACCTTTAATTATATGTTATTATTAATAATTAATGATATTCGTTCATGTGAAGATATTGATTTGGTTAAAAAAAAAAAGCAAAAAAAAAAAAAAGTAGATGCAGCTCAATGGAGAGTGGGGATATGGAGCCGCTGGCCTGTTCGAAAAATAGCAGTGAACAGGCCCGCGGGACCCCCAGTGGAGCCAACTGGGTTATCAAAGGCCGGCCATATCGCTCCGTGTCTATGGTGTGAGGTTCATGTAAAAGCAGCATTGCTGACTTTTGACAAAAGTAGCTGCAAAGCCGTCAGCATGTTTCCACCCTACGATGGCCCGGCGAGCTGTCCAGGGTGTACTCTGCCCTCGCTCGGAGTCGGCTGGGATGGGTGGCAACCTCCTTGCAACCCTAATTAGGATTAAGTGGTTACAAAAAACGAACCGATGAGACCCGCAAGCGACCATGTTGGTGACCCCTGCTCTAATAGGATTAAGAAGTTCGGCAAATGAGTGGAAAGAAAAGATAGGAAGGGAGTTCAAGAAAAAAGAAATATAAAAAGAATATACAGTCAGAAAGTATTTCGGCAATAGCTGCGCTTGTAATGGAGAGTAATGTTGAGGGAGTTTGAGCACTCTAGTGTTGAGCAAGGTTACAGCTTGGGGGAAGAAAATATGTCTCGGTCAAGAAGTTTTTGTTATATTTGTTCCCCTGACCCTTAGTACCGGATCGCCTCAAGGTTGTGTGCTATTGCCCGGTGTGGTACTCTCTCTAGACCAATAACTGCACTTGCAAAGACCCCATTGTAAAAATGATTTCCCGCGAAGAAGAAGACTGAACAGAGAGGTGACGAGGGCAGGGAGGACTGGTGAAAACCTGGCCTGCTCTCATTGTAACTACAGGAGTAAAGGGATGTGAGGGACAAGAGGGAATAACTTTTTTTTCAAAAGATTGAATAGTTAGTTTGAGGTTATTTGCTGAACTACCCCAACAGGAAAAGGACAGACACTATCGAATGGAGTAAAAATCAACTATAAGTGGCTGGCTTGACATGTACCACCAGTACCAGCAAGTAAATGTCTTCACTATATCTTCTGGTAAGGGCGTCAGCCCTTAATTGACATTTATGATCTCAGGGAATTTTTCAGAGGAACCAGATGTCTCCAGTGTAAGATTTGATGTTGATATTTTCATTCTTTCATTTGCATTAACAGTGTCTTAACCCTGGTCATCTTATCCCATTCGATCAGCAGTTCTCAAATAGTGGGGAACATGCTTCTTTTGCCATATTAGAATAAGGTGTAATTGTACATCCACTACAGCAGGTGGCAATGGCTTCGTCACTGTCAGAGTGTACCCAAAGGTAAAATAAGAAGTGAAGTTAATAAACCCGTCATGGAAATGTTTCACAGCGACGGAAAGAGAGGCGTAGAGAGACGGAGACAGTGAGAGAAACAAAAGTCTTCCGGAAGCTAAGTCGAGGAGGTATGATGAAGCGGCTGTAACACTCGGCTTCACTGCGCTGAGCTGAGAAACGAGAAAAGACCGCTGTGTTGACTGCGTCTGAAAACATTGGCAGTGGAGAGCACGAAGCCAAATAAATTCAGGCATCACTGAAAGACATCACACCCCAATCACGTGATGAGCCGCATGAGATTTTACAATGAAAACGTGCAGAACTTTTCCAACCACAGCACAGCAAACCCCACAGCACAGCAGAGGAACTGATCCTACCTGCAGCAGTCACGGACTCCGTGATGCTGGAAGATGTCACTGCTGCGGAAAGAAGTCCAGGTCCCAGTTCAGCATTGAGCAGGAGCTGAGAGTTCAGTATCATGCTTTAAACCCGGCTTCGAAAAGCTGTGCACTGCAAAACGTGCTCATTATAGCCATTAATTTGAACTTAATCATTTAATGAACAAAAATAATGGCTCTTGCTTTCTTAGTTAGCAAACCTCCAAACTTTTCCCGGGGTTGCTTTGATGGTGCAGACACTACTGTGGGCAGTACGGCGGTGTAATAGTTAACACCTTTGCCTTACAAGAAAGAGAAACAAGAAAGTCCTGAGTAAAGGTCCTGGGCTTGGCCAGGACAGTTCTGTGTGGACTTTGCATGTTCTAACAGTGCTTGCATGTTTTTTTTCCAGGTACTCTGCTCTGTTTTTCCTTAACAATCCAAAAAACATGCGCAATAGGTGAATTGGCTGTTCCAAGTTGCCCCTAGGTGTGAGTGCGAGTGTTAATGAATGTGCGTGTGTTGACTCTAAAATGGTCCGGCGGGCTGTCCAGGGTGTACCTTATATTTGACCAGTGTTGGCTGAGATAGGCTTCAGCCTCCCTGCTCTACTCTAGTAGGATTAAGTTCAGTTCATTTTCTGTAACCGCTTCATCCTAATTAGGGTCGCGGGGAGGCTGGTGCCCATCCCAGCCAACTCAGGGCGAGGGCAGAGTACACCCTGGACAGCTCGCCAGGCCATCGCAGGGCGGAAACACGCTGACGGCTTTGCAGCCTACTCTTGTCGAAAGTCAGCAATGGTTCTTTTACACGCCTCACACCATAGACAGTGGGAGACATGGCCCGGCTTTGATAACCCAGTTAGCTGCACTGGGGATACAGTGACAACCTTGTGGAGAGTGGGACTCGAACCCCCAACCTTTGGATCAGCGATCCGACGCCTTATACCACTAGACCACCACTGCCCCTGTCGTAGGATTAAGTGGTTCAGAAAATGAACGAGTGGGAGTGATGAGATATCAATGTACACAAGGTTGGGGGTTCGAATCCCACTCTCCACAAGGTTGTCACCGTCCCCCCCAGTGCAGCTAACTGGGTTATCAAAGGCCATCCATGTCTCTCACTGTATATGGTGGGAGGTTCATCTAAAAGAACCGTTGCTGACTTTCGTAAAGAGTAGCTGCAAAGCCGTCAGCGTGTTTCTGTCCCTTGCTAAAGGGTTGTGTCAGGAAGGGCATCCGACATAAAAACCTACGCCAAATCAAACGTGTGACTCATTCGCTATGGCGACCCCTGATAAAGGGAAAAAAGCCGAAAGGAAATCTCATCTCTCTCAATGTCAAGACAAGTCATTTGAAAATTGGTTGCTGAGTGTCAGAGAATACGGAGCGCCAGGAAGTCTGACCAAGTCAGATTGAAGCATATTTGCTTATGAAGCTATGAGTTCATGGCCATATTTTCAGGGCGTGGCCGTGTCTTTTGTTTTCAAAAGGCTGTAGTGCTGGAAATATCCCTCGTTCTCTGAATAGAGTGAATTCTAACAATCTATAATCACTTGCCACAAAGCCAGATTATAACATCTAAAGAAGAAGAAGAAGAAGAAGAAGAAGAAGAAAGTGGAGCAAACATTGTCGATCAGTGACTGGCCAGATGGGATTCTTATTGTGCTTCCATGTTAGAGATAGCCTGTGGTTGAGGAATTATGTTTCATCCGACGATCCACACATCCACCTGTCCATAGCCTGTAATAACCTAGGATGAAGGTCTTGTGTTTTCAGGTCGTCCAACCATCCGTCCAGGCCACCGTTTGAACGCAACATCTCAAGAACACTTTGAGGGACTTTCCTCAAACTTTGGACAAATACCCAGCTTAACTCAAGGCTAATTAGATTTCGGAGATTTTCTATCATATGCCATGTAGGTTGATAGATTCTGGTGTGCAGCAGGATCACTGATAGACCTGTTTCTCCAATCCGAAACTCGAGTTGCCATTTTGTAAGGTAGCACAGGCCTTACTTATGAAGAACCTTCTTCCATGAAATACGCATCAGCTGTTTTCAGATTGCTTACCTAATCGAGCAGAATAATGGAAGCGGCGTGGGACCGCACTGTGAGGAAACGATAGAAAGTCCGATCCAGTCATAAAGTAAGACGTTCTTCACAGCATTGTCCTTTTCACTCATCCGTGTCTGATAATAACCATGTCACTTTTACAGGTGCTTGGGTTCTCCTATGGCTCTAAAGGTGGATATGTTCAGGGATCCTGCTGTTAGACTTATATATATATTATATAAGTCTATATATATATTTTTTTTCTGTTATCAAAGGGACAAAAGAAAAATCTCTCTGAAGGTGCGGTGTGGTTTTCTGTGGTGTCGATCAATAAAACCCCATCAGAGAAGACTTGGATAAAAGACATGTAGAGGAGAAAAAGGTATGTGTGTTCCCGCCTGTGCCTTCCCGCATGGAAAGTCTTCAGCTGGAGGTTGTGCAAACATTCGAATTACATCATTGTTCGATTGCTCACCTTCACCGATGGAGTGAAAATGTCCTTCAAGTAATTTTCTTTTTATTTTATTTTGTGCGCCAGATATCAGTTTTAACTTCCACCTCTGAGGGATTGTAATGAAAAGTGAAGCCATCTCTCTTCAGCTTCAGATTTGACTGCTTTTAAAAAGGTCTGATCTTTACATAAATCTCATTTAAATTGTAATGAATCAGACTTATGCGGAACTTAGGAAGAAAGTGAGGCAATGAAGACTCAATAATCCCTCCTGTACCGCCATAATGGTCTCTTTCTGTCATTCTGTCAAGTATCCCTGTTTGTCAAGGCTTGCAATTTTTATTATATATATATATATATATATATATATATATATATATATATATATATATATATATATATATATATATATATATATATATATATATAATTTTTTTTTTTTTTTTTTTTTTTACCCTGTCTATTCCCATCCTTGCATTCATACATGTACCACACTCAGTCACTGAACTATTATACTTGGTCTCTGGGACTATCTCAGACAATATCTGGCTATTTGGCACACAGCGAGGGCAGGGAAGGGTACACCCTAAATAAACCTCATCAGACTATCGCAGAGACAACATACACACCCACAACCATTCACATCTCTGCGCAACACATCTGGAACAACGAATCAGCATAATGTGCATGCCTTTGGACTGCGGGAAGAAACCAGGGTACCCAGAGGAAACCCGCACAAGCACAGGGAGAACATTACAGAACTACCCAAACCTGGGACTGAAATCCAGGACCTTGTTGCTGTGAGGCAGACATGCTAACCACGACATCATCATGCCAAACCAGTACCAAGTTGTTGCACTTTTGCGCATAAACACACACACACACACACACACACACACACACACACACACACACACACACTCTCTTTTTATTTCTCTTCATTCTGTCTCCATCAGCTTATACTATGCTCTATCTCTGAGTTTCACAGATGGATAGATACTGACCATCAATTGCTGAGCACATTAGTTAGCTGGACCAGATTACTCTGTGTCTCATTATTTGAGTGCAGGACAATGGGATCCTTTATTCCAGCATTTTTAGTGACAATACATCACTGAGTGCTTTTCGAGAAGGTGTGTCCATAGGAATTAACAACCATTCTGATCGAATTCGCTCGTCTGTCTCCTTTGATTAGCAAAATTCTAAATGCTGCTTAAGAAAGATGCAGTGTGCTGCTGATGCTACATTGCCTGTCCCCCAATTAAAATAAAAATAAAAAAGTTTACAAATGGACAGACAGCATAGTCCGGAAATTACTGAGTTTATATGAAACAGTACATAGAGTGCATACATCAGTTTTGTCCCACAGTACAATTACAATCACATGCACCTCCCCTTCCTCCACCTCCATAGCTGAAGTGCCCTTGAGCATGACACCTAACCCCCAACTGCTCTACTGCATACCAATGTATGGCAGACCACTGGTCCATGTGTATGTGTCTGTCCTCACTTTGGATGGGTGAAATGCAGAGGCAATAATTTCATTTTCGAATTTAATACAGTATATAAGAAAAAAAAAAAAATCAAAATCGAAATTAGGCTTTTTGAATGCGATGCCCTATGATGGCCTGGTGAGATGTTCAGGGTGTACCCCGCATTCACCCAGAGTTGGATGAGATGCCTGGGCTTCACTCTTCCTGTGTCTCTGATAAAAGATAAAGTGGTTCTGAAAAATAATGAATTAAAGGTGGGGCAAATAAAGTACAAACAGAATTCCAAAATGGTTGGGACACTATACACATTGTGAATAAAAACTGAATGCAATGATGTGGAAGTGCCAAATTTCAATATTTTACTCCAAATAGAGCATATATGACAACGTCAAAAGTTTAAAGTAAGAAAATGTATCATTTTAAGGGGAAAATATGTTGATTTCAAATTTCATGGTAAAAAAGAGGTTCTCAGAGTGGTGGTGTCTTTCAGGAATCACCAATTCCTCCAATGTTGTGCAGAAGGACAGTGGAGCAATATCAGAAAGGTGTTTCCCAGCAAAAAATAGCAAAGAGTTTGAAACTATCATCTTCAACAGTGCATAACATCATTCAAACATTCAGAGAATCTGAAACAATCTCTGTGCGTAAGGGTCAAGGCCGAAAAACCATACTGGATGCCCGTGCTCTTCGGGCCCTTAAACGGCACTGCACCACAAACAGGAATGCTACTGTAAGGGAAATCACAGAATGGGCTCAGCAATACTTCCAGACCCCATTATCGGTGAACACAATCCACCGTGCCATCCGCCGTTGCCAGCTGAAACTCCACAGTACAAAAAAGAAGCCATTTCTAAACAGGACCCAGAAGCGCAGGCGTTTTCTCTGGGCCAGAGGTCATTTAAAATGGAGTGTGGCAAAGTGCAAAACTCTTCTGTAGTCAAATGAATCACGATTCGAAGTTCTTTATGGAAGACTGGGACGGCATGTCATAAAGAAGACTAAAGAGGACAAGCGGTCAGTTCAGAACCCTGCTGCATCTGTGATGGTATGGCACGAGCAGCTTGCACATCTGAAAAGGCACCGTCAATGCAGAAAGGTATATTCAGGTTCTCGAACAACATGTGGTCCCATCCAAATGTTGTCTCTTTTAGAGAAGACCTTGCATTTTTCAACATGATAATGCCAGTCCACATGCAGCATTAATTACAACATCATGGCTGCATAGAAAAAGGATCCGGGTATTGAAATGGCCAGCCTGCAGTCCAAAATTTCACCTGTAGGGAACATCTGGCGCATCATAAAGAGGAAGGTGCAACAAAGAAGACCCAAGACAGTTGAACAGTTTGCGGCCTGTATTAGACAAGAATGGGACAGCGTTCCTATTTCTAAACTTGAGAAATTGTCTCCTCGGTCCCCAGAAATTTGCAGACGGTTGTAAGAAGAAGAGCAGATGACTCACAGTGGTGAAAATGGCCTTGTCCCAACTTTTTTTAAATTTGTTGACACCTTGAAATTTAAAATCAACATATTTTTCACTTAAAATTATATTTTCTCAGTTTAAACTTTTGACCCATCATCTATGTTCTATTCTGTATAACAAATTGAAATCTGGCACTTCCACATCATTGCATTCAGTTTTTATTCATAATTTGTATAGTGTTCCAACTCTTTTGGAATCTTCTTCTTCTTCTTTTCCTTTCGGCTGTTCCCTTCAGGGGTCGCCACAGCGAATCATCTGCCTCCATCTCATCCCATCCTCTGCATCTTCTACTCTTACTCCAACGACGTTCATGTCCGCCTTCACCACATCCATAAATCTTCTCTTTGGTCTTCCTCTGGGCCTTCTGCCTGGTAGTTCCAACCTCAGCATCCTACTACCAATATACTCACTATCCCTCCTCTGTACATGTCCAAACCATCTCAATCTAGCCTCTCTGACTTTGGAATCTGGTTTGTAAATAAATCAATATTAAAGTTAAATAATAATCCATTCATTCATCCATTCATTTTCTGAACAACCTAATTCTAATTAGGGTTGTGTGGAGGTTGGCGCCCATCTCAGCCAACATGGGGCAATGGCAAGGTAAAATCTTGGAAACTCACCAGGCCATTGCAGGGTCATAATAATAATAATAATAATAATAATAATATTTTCTGTGTTAAAGAGAATCTTTTCCAGCCTTAATAGTTTAAGCACTTAGTGTTTGTGTGTGTGTGTGTGTGTGTGTGTGTGTGTGTGTGTGTATCTATTTCTCTCTCTCTCTCTCTCTCTCTCTCTCTCTCTCTCTGTATATATATATATATATATATATATATATATATATATATATATATATATATATATATATATATATATATATATATATATATATATATATATATATATATATATATATATTTATATATATATATATATATATATAAAATTTTAATCTCAACATAATTTAATGATAATTGCCGAAAGCATGGCAAGAAAAAAAAATCTAATATTTGCTATCCACAAGGTCCTGAAGTGCCTGAAGAAAAGGTCATGAATGATTCTTTTTAAACTTTCATTAAAAAAGTTCTCCGCAAAATGTTGGCTTCAAATTATTGGCACCCTTACAATTAATGCAGGTGAGGCTCATCCTGGAGTAAAATAATAGCATTGAGAGTCATGTACGCCTGTAATGTGTAATAATAATAATAATAATAATAATAATAATACAAAAGGCAGCAGTGACCTAGTGGTATAGGTGCTGAATCACAGATCCCAAGGTTGCTAGTTCAAGCCCCTTGCACCACAGTTTGTCATTGTCCCTCCAGTTCAGCTAACTGGATTATCAAAGGCCAGCCATGTCTTTCACTGTTTATGGTGTAAGGTTCATGTAAAAGAACCATTGCTGACTTTTGACAAGAGTAGCTGCATAGTCATCAGTGTGTTTCCACCATGTGATGGCCTGACAAGCTGCCCACGGTGTACTCTGACGTGGAGTCGGCTGGGATGGGCACCAGCCTCCCTGCAACCCTAATTAGGATTAAGCGGTTACCGAAAAATGATAATAACCCCCTCCTTGAATAGCCACCTTATCATGGTAGAGGGAAGTGCGTGTCCTAATGATCCTAGGAGCCATGTTGTTAAGGGCATTAGGCTCCTGGGAGGGTTAAACAAGGCAAACAGGTCCTAGGTGAAGGTCCAGAGGAAACACAGTTTAAAAGACCCCTATGAAGAGAAACATAAGGTAACAGTTTCCCTTGCCTGGACATAGATCACTGTTTGGGCATGACCAATCGGGAAGAGACACCGGGGTCGACCTAGAACACATTGGAGGAACAATGTCTCTCAGCTGGTCTGGGAACGCCTCGGTGTCCTCCACAGAAGAGCTGGAGGAAGTAGCTGGGGAGAGGGATGTCTGGACCTCATTGCTTAGGCTGCTGCTCTCATGACCCGATCCCTGAATTAAGCAGTTGAAGATAATGGTAACAACAACAACAACAATAACAACAACAACAACAACAATAATAATAATAATAATAATAATAATAATAATAATAATAGTGGATTACAGAAAAAAAAAAAAAAAACACGCTAAGTTATCTATGTTTTTCAAATGAATTAGTACCATTGTGCACCACTGGATCCAAAATCAATCAGGTCAGTTTTTATGCTAATTTGATCTTAAAAATCTGATCTTTTGGCTAAATTGATTACATTTTTGTGTCATTATCAGTTAATTTTCATTAATATTTCTCATCCAAAAAAAGGTTTTATGAATAATAAAAAAAAATCATTTTCTAACAGAATGTAATACTTAAATGTCACAAACTTCAAGTTCTGTAAATTGAACAGTAGACATTGATAAAGGTAAGTATATGTGAATTGAACGTTCCATCGCCATTGTGCAAGATTCAGGGTATAAACTTGCATTTCTTTGAACCCCTCGAACGCTCAGCAGCAGGGTTGTCTCTTTCTCTTCAGAGTCCAACAGTAATCAGCCATCATGACTGCATTCCAGCATCCCTTATATCTGGTCTCATTAATGTCCTAATGGACTTTCTCATTGATCCCAGATTCTCAGGAAACTGATCCATATTCGAAAATAAGTAATTTAATTTTTGCATCCAAGGTTTCAGAAAGCAGTCAGCATATTGGTGACAAGTTCTGCAAAGCTCCCGGCCTTGTTGTTGCCAAGAAAGTTCTTCACGACCAGAACAAAAGCCTTCCATGCTTCCAGGTCCACTTCATTCCTTGAGTTTTCAAACTCATGATCTCTGATGAGCTGACGGATTTGAGGACCTTGAAAGATGCCCGTTTTCAACTTCTCCAAGGTTAATCCTGGAAAAGCATGGCACAAGTAAATGAAGCAGTCGCCATCCTTGTCCCGAGCATTGGTGAACTGTTTAATCAACCCGAGCTTGATGTGCAGCGGTGGGAAGAGTATATTGTATCTGTTTACCAGAGGATTGTTGATGACGTTCCTGGCTTTGCAAGGCACCAATTCCTCCTGCACAGGTAAGTTCTTCTATGTGTAATGCTGAGCAGTGTCCCTCCTAGCCCACATGCACAAAAGGTTATGGGTACTTGGTGACGTCAGAACTTACACCATCTTCAGGTCAACAAAAACAAGCCACTCATGCTGGTCATGCCAAATTTTCTCCAGCACATACTTCACCGCTTCATACTTCTTCAGTGTAGTCGAGTGAACAAGGGATACAGAGGCAAACTGGTTGCCCTGTGAAGCAGAAGAAATTCCAGTGATTGCTTGCTGCTGTCAATGAACCATCTCCAATCTTTGGGTTCATACTGTAGCACTCCAAGCTTGTGCAGAAGCTGAACAATATCTATAGAGTACACCAAGTCCTTCTGTTCTAGAAAAAAAAAAATCGAGAAACTCGATGTCTGTTGCGGTAAAAGGTGATATGAGCACTGCCAGGGAGGAGAAAGTTCTTTTCCTTCAATCTGGATGCCAATATCTCAACAGAGGACTTTGACAAGCTGAGATTATAATTTTCAAGATGGCGCCGGGTGACCTGCAGCCAGTTGCAGGAGCTCTTCAGTTTATTTTTCTTTTTTTTTCTCTTTTCTATTGTATATAGGCGTGTTTCTTTATCTTTTTTCAAGTTTTCTTTTTCTTTCTTCAATCCTGCATCTGGAAAACCTACTTTTATGATGCTTTTGTTTTTCTGTGCACTTTTACTTTCACTGTTTGGATCGGCGTCAGGAAATTCATTCACCGACGGCTCTGAGCAACGCAGGTCTTACACACATGAGCCTCCTCGGCCTGCGCGCCCCCGCCCTCCTTCATGCGGAAAAGCCTGTTGTTCCTGTGGAAATACGGAGGAAAAGGGGAGGCTGCAGAGGGGGACGAAAGACGCGGAGGACATGTGTTCCCTCTGTCATCATGGGAAATGTCCGCGCGATCGCCAACAAGACCGAGGAGCTGGCGGCGCTGACCCTGCAGCAGAGGCAGTACCGGGAGCAGAGGCAGTACCGGGAGCAGAGGCAGTACCGGGAGCAGAGGCAGTACCAGGAGCAGAGGCAGTACCGGGACTGCAGCATCATGTGTTTCTCAGAGACGTGGCTGAATGAACTCACACCGGACTCTGTGGTTTCTCTTAATGGATTTACACTCACGCGTGCAGACCGGAGTGTAACGGAGAGCGGTAAGAAGAAAGGAGGGGGTGTGGCGGTCTATGTGAATGAACGATGGTGCCACCCGGCCAACGTGCACATGAAGGAGCAGCTATGCACGCGGGACCTGGAGCTGCTCGCGGTGAGCGTGCGGCCATATTATCTACCGAGGGAGTTTTCACACGTGATTGTGTTTTGCGTGTACATTCCGCCCTCGGCTGATGCAGCGGCCGCATGTGAGCCTCTTCACAGCGCTGTCAGTCAGACACAGACTCGTCACCCCCCGCGCCATGATTCTGATCAGCGGGGACTTTAACCACGCCCCTCTCTCCGCCTCTCTCCCGACGTTCACACAATACGTGAAGTGCGCCACAAGAGACAATAAAACTCTGGACTTGCTGTATGCTAATGTGAAGGACGCTGACAGCTCCTCCCCTCTCCCCCCAGTGGGATGATCAGACCACAACCTGGTCTACCTGCTCCCCCAATACACACCCAGGGTGTGAAAGGAACCTGCGCAGAAGAGGTCTGTGAAAGTGTGGACCGAGGAGACCAATGAGAGGCTTAGGGACTGTTTCCAGACCACAGACTGGAGCATGCTCTGTGACTCCTTTGGTGATGACATCGACGGCCTCACACACTGCATCACCGACTACATGAACTTCTGTGTGGACAGCACTGTGCCAACACGGAGGGTACGGGGCTTCTCCAACAACCACCCGTGGGTTACCCCTGAGCTTAAAGTCCTCCTGAACCAGAAAAAGAGGGCTTTCATCTCGGGGGACAGAGAGGAGCAGAAGAAGGTCCAGCATGAGCTCCAGTGGAGGATCAGGAGGGCCAAGAAGGACTATGGGAAGAAGATGGAAGAGAAACTGGCTCAGAACAATGTGCGGGACGTCTGGAGAGGACTAAAGACCATGTCTGGATTTGGGCAGAGTGTCAGAGGGACAGCTGATGGTGACCAGCGCTGGGCGGATGAACTAAACTGTTACTTCAACAGGTTTGATTCTCCCCCTCCCCTCTGCCCCCTCCCTGCTCCCTCCCCTCTTCACACGTCTCCAGACCAGCAGACACCTCCCCCCTCCCCAGGCCAACTTCACTTGACTGCTACAGCCCGACAGACACATCCCCCTCCCTCTGCAGCCCACTCCAGCCCCCCCTCTCCCTCACATCAGACCAGGTGAGGAGACAGCTGAGGCGACTAAATCAGAGGAAATCTGAAGGACCTGATGGCATCAGTCCCAGGCTGCTGAGGACCTGCGTAGACCAGCTCTGTGAGGTACTATGCTACCTGTACAACCTGAGCCTCAGCCTGGAGAAGGTTCCCGTCCCATGGAAGACCTCCTGTGTGGTTCCGGTTCCCAAAACAGCTCAAGCGAAGGAACCAGCCCACTACAGACCTGTCGCCCTGACCTCCCACCTCATGAAGACCATGGAAAGGCTCCTCCTTGAACACCTCTGCTCTATGGTGAGCCCCACCCTAGACCCGCTGCAGTTTGCTTACAGGCCCAACATCGGGGTAGAAGACGCTGTCATCTACCTTCTGCAGTGGGCACTCACCCACCTGGAGATCGCTGGCAGCGCTGTGAGGGTCATGTTCTTTGACTTCTCCAGCGCCTTCAACACCATCAGGCCAGCGCGTCTGCGGGGGGAAGCTGGAGGACGTGGGAGTGGACGGGCATCTTGCTGCCTGGATTATCGACTACCTTACTAACCGTCCACAGTACGTGCAGCTGCGCGGCTTTAAGTCAAAGGTGGTAGTCTGAAGCACGGGGGGGCACCGCAGGGCACCGTCCTCTCACCCTTCCTTTTCAACAATTATACCTCGGACTTCATATATAGCACAGACAGCTGCCACCTCCAGAAGTTCTCGGACGACTCCGCCATCGTGGGCCGTGTGTCAGAGGGGAACGAGCAAAAGTACCGGTCGGTCACCGTTGACTTCGTGGACTGGTGTGAGCGCAACCACCTGTGCTTGAACACTAGGAAGACGAAGGAGATGGTGGTCGACTTCAGAAGAAGCACTCGAACACACACACACACTCACTAGTGAACGTCCAGGGACAGGACATTGAGACAGTGGACAGTTTCAAATACCTGGGCGTTCACCTTAACAATAAACTGGACTGGTCCCACAACACCAACGCCCTGTACAAGAAGGGCCAGAGTCGCCTCCACCTTCTGAGGAGACTCAGGTCCTTCAGAGTATGCAGACCTCTGCTCAGGACTTTTTATGACTCTGTGGTAGCCTCTGCAATCCTCTACGCTGCCATCTGCTGGGCCCCGGGTAGCACAGAGCGGGACAGAAAGAGACTGAACAAGTTGGTCAGGAGGGCCAGCTCTGTCCTCGGCTGCCCACTGGACTCTGTGGAGGAGGTGAGTGAGAGGAGGATGGTAGCAAAGCTCACATCCATCGTGGTCAACAGCTCTCACCCACTGCACCAGACTGTAGAGAAGCTGAGTAGCTCCTTCAGTGGACGACTGAGACATCCTCAGTGCAGGAAGGAGCGCTACCGCAGGTTGTTCATTCCCACCGCTGTCAGACTGTACAACGCCACCTTGTAACTGTCTGTGAAAATACCGGTTATGTGCAATAAAAACCCCGTGCACTTTAATCAACCACATCTACCCCACTGACTGTGAACCATATCAACCCATCTACTCTGCCCTCAGATACATGTACACTTGAATATAGGCCAGTCTACAAAGTCGTTCCCTTCTTTTCTTTTATTGTTTATTGATTTATACTATTTATGTATCTATTTATTTATTTACTTTTGTATATGTTTGTATATGTATCTATTTTTGCACCCCCTACTGATGGTACCTCAAGAGCCTGTAACAGTGAATTTCTCCATTGTGAGATTAATAAAGCTGTATCTTAATCTGTATCTTAATCTTAATCACGGACTAGTTCATTTAGCTCCTTTTGGGGAAACGTATGTGGAGCATCACTGTTAAGAACCACTTCTTCTTCATCATCTTCTGGAACACTGGAGAAATCTTCACCACTGATGTCAGGAAGTACTCCAGAGACAGGAATTTCATCACAGTGAGCTACAAGATGATGTGCTGAATCAAGATCAGGATACTTGAGGCTGCTTTGGTTCTTTCTGTTGATCCCAGTCACATCAGTAGCGCGGAACTAGCAGTCAGTGACATGATTTGTCAGCTCCTCCAAACCATGAGAATTCCAAACTTCAGAAAAGTCTTCTTGCCTTTGGTCCGCTGGTGCAGATACTCGGTGCATGACTTGAATACCATGTGTGGCACCCAAGCTTTACCCTGGTCACCAAGTATAATACCAAAATAAGAATGGTAAGCACACTTTATGAAATTTGTGACTTGATTCCTGTTCAGTTGGTATATTGGTTGGTTACCGGGGATTTAGCTCAGTTGGTAGAACATCCGTTTTATCCTCCGGAAGGTCGGAATTTGAATCCGGTCGCGTCTACCATGAGACGTTAAAATTTGGGAGTTGTTGCTTCCTGCTTGGTGCTCAGCATCAAAAGGATAGAACAACGCAACAACTGGTGCCAGGTACCCGGAGTACAGGGAGCGCTGGGGTCTCATGCGCATTGAGCAGATGTGGTAGTCATAAATGAATATGTCATGAATGAAGGGTTCTGTGGGATTAAAATGTTCCGGTGTACCGCTGCTAAAATTGTCAGTTGGAACCTGTTAAGTATACTGTGGTTAAAGTTGTTTAATATGTTGTGGAAAGAAAGAAGACATGGCAAAACTTTTGGAGATTGTATGAATATTGAGGGATCTGTGAGCAGGGTGATTGCCAGGATCTGCGATCCACTTGTTTAGATTTGATCATGTTTGATTGTTCGTGCCTGCGGGAGCTGGAAGAGAGAACTGTCCACCGCTGTGGTCCATTCGGACTGGAATTGCCGAAGGAGCATGACATGGTGTGCGCTGCTCTTTTTCGTCCGCTTCTGCAGGTACGATCCTGGTTAAATATAGCTTTCAGGGAGTTTGTATAAATTGTATTGATGTAATATATTAAACTGTGTGTGTGTTTTCAGAGTATTACCCAGCGGATTTTGAAGACAGAATGTCTGGGTGGGTTAAAAATTTAATTGAAGTTGTTTTGTAGCCGCTAACCACGCGTTTTATAGATGCTAACCACGTGTACCATGTTTGGTAGCCGTGACATACAGCACGAGAACCAGTGCAAGAAGCTGTGCTTTTATGCCATGTTTACTATTTTGGTTACGAGAGAAAGAAAAACGTTTGTACTATATGTAAATTAGTTCATATTTGAAATATCGTCGTGTGGACAACGGTGGTGTGTTGCGAGTTTTGGTCGTGTTTTCACATGTTATGATATTTGTGCAATAAGTATGAATTTATTATCTGTAGGTTCATAAATTATTTGTATGTTTACTGTTTGTAATAAAAATTCGGACCGGAGTTGCCGAAGGAACATGACATGACGCTGCTCTTTTTCGCCCGCTTCTGCAGGCCGTAACACATACATGTGTATGAAATTGCGCTATATAAGCATCCACAACAACAACAATAATAATAATAATAATAATAATAATAATAATAATAATAATAATAATATATTCACCATTTATGTAGAAAATATGCCAGGCTCATTTTAGTCTAAGCCATGTCATTCATCTGTAATATAAAACAAATAATAATTAGTCTGAAGTTGGCACATGCAAAATCTTCAAAATTCATTTATTCCCAGAAATATGAAAGAATTATACATCTTATGTCATGAAAATACCTGTACATGTAAACAAAAACATCAAAAAAAAAAAAAAAAGCGAAAAAAAAAAAATTTAATAATAAATTTGGTGTTGACCAGTGTAATAATAATAATAATAATAATAATAATAATAATAATACCGTATTCGATGTGATGAGTGCCCAGGGCGCTTAAAAAATTAGAGTGGGTGGGCGCTTATTCCCATAGAGGTGGAAAGCATGAATAATAACAGAACAATAAACAAGTTTTACTGGTATTTGTATTATTATTATTTTTTTGGTATCAACCAAACTGCTTACATGAGAGCTGAAAATAAACAGAAGAGAGCAAAAAAAAAAAAAAAAAAACAACCAAAAAACCAAAAAAAACAAACAAACAACAACAAAAAAAAGACCCTTTAATTTCCCCTCCCAGTGCTGTTCCTTTAAATATTGTCCCCGATGTAAAATCGAGTCAATCAACAGGAATGTCAACTTTAGCACATGTCACATTGAGCCAATTCAACACAAAGGTCAACTTTAGCACATGGCAGGTTGGAAATCACATGGCCAGGAACATATTTAAATGTATGAAGTTAGTGAGCAGGAGAATCGGGTGAAACATACTCATCACTTTCTGATAAGTCCATATCTGGCTCATCGCTCCATTCATTCATTCATTCATAAAATTGGTAAGTTTGATCTACCATTTTGCTCCCAGATGCATGGGCGGTTATTAGACGTCACATCAAAAACATTGTGTGTGTGTGTGTGTGTGTGTGTGTGTGTGAGTGTGTGTGGGGGTATTGGAGCAGGGCACTTATTACGTCTAATACAGTAATAATAATAATAATAATAATAATAATAATAATAATAATAATAATAATAATAATTTTCCTCTGGGTACCTCAATTTCCTCATACAGTCCAAAGTCATGCACAATAGGTTAATTCCCCGTCCCAAAATTGCCTCAGCGGTGAGTGTGTGGGTTGCCCTGTGATTGTCTGGCGAGCTGTACTGGATGTGCCCCGCATACGCTCAGTATTGTCTGAAACATTAGGCTGAGGGTACAGTTCAAAAGGTTCTGACCAAAAACAAGCACCGATATCAAGACATGCAAGACGTGGTCAGGGATACAGTACATTATAAACTACCACTGTGTATTAGCATGAATGCTAACATGCTCTTCGCTCAAAGATTCTGATCTGATTTGTTGTTGACTGATTAGCTATAAATCCATCACATCATCATGTTAAACAGTCTTCTTCTTTTCCTTTCGGCTGTTCCCTTCAGGGGTCGCCACAGCAAATGATCTGCCTCCATCTCTCCCTATCCTCTGCATCTTCTACTCTTACTCCAACGACCTTCATGTCCGCCTTCACCGCATCCATAAATCTTTTCTTTGGTCTTCCTCTGGGCCTTTTGCCTGGTAGTTCCAACCTCAGCATCCTACGACCAATATACTCACTATCCCTCCTCTGTACATGTCCAAACCATCTCAATCTAGCCTCTCTGACTTTGTCTCCAAAACATCTAACATGTGCTGTCCCTCTGATGTACTCATTTCTGATCCTATCCATCCTCGTTACTCGCAAAGAGAACCTCAACATTTTCATCTCTGCTACCTCCAACTCTGACTCCTGTCTTTTCCCCAGGGCCACTGTCTCTAAACCATACAACATTGCTGGCCTCATCACCGTCTTGTACACTTTTCCCTTCATTCTTGCCGATACTCTCCTATCACACATCACACCGGACACTTTTCTCCATCCATTCCAACCTGCCTGCACACGCTTCTTCACCTCTTTTCCACACTCTCCATTGCTCTGGATTGTTGAGCCTAAGTACTTAAAATCCTCCACCTTCTTTATCTCTGCCCCCTGTAACCTCAAAGTTCCTCTTGGGTCCTTGTCGTTCACACACATGTATTCTGTCTTACTAAGACTAACCTTCAATCCCCTCCTTTCCAGGGCATACCTCCACCTCTCTAGATTTTCCTCCACTTGGTCTCTGCTCTCACTACAGATCACGATGTCATCTGCAAACATCATAGTCCATGGAGATTCTTGTCTAACCTCGTCTGTTAGCCTGTCCATCACCATAGCAAACAAGAAGGGGCTGAGAGCTGACCCTTGATGCAGTCCCACCTCCACCTTGAACTCTTCTGTCACACCGACAGCACACCTCACCACTGTCTTACATCTCTCATACATGTCCTGCACCACTCTAACATACTTCTCCGTCACTCCAGACTTCCTCATACAATACCACAGTTCTTCTCTCGGCACCCTATCATATGCTTTCTCCAGATCCACAAAGGCACAATGCAGCTCCTTCTGACCTTCTCTGTACTTCTCTATTAACATCCTCAAAGCAAAGACTGCATCTGTGGTGCTCTTTCTTGGCATGAAACCAAACTGTTGTTCACAAACGCTGACCTCTGCCCTTAGTCTTGCTTCCACCATTCTTTCCCATAGCTTCATTGTATGGCTCATCAACTTTATCCCTCTGTAGTTGCCACAACTCTGTACATCTCCCTTGTTCTTAAACATGGGCACAAGCACACTTCTCCTCCATTCCTCTGGCATCTGCTCACTTTCTAAGACCTTGTTGAATATTCTTGTCAGAAAATCTACTGCTACCTCCTCTAGACATTTCCATACCTCAACTGGTATGTCATCAGGGCCAACTGCCTTTCCACTCTTCATCCTCTTCAATGCCCTCCTCACTTCTCCCTTACTAATCTTTGCTACTTCCTGGTCCTCAACGGTCACCCCTTCTACTCGTTTTTCTCTCTCATTTTCCTTATTCATCAGCTCTTCAAAGTACTCTTTCCATCTTCCCAGCACACTTCTGTCATCAGTCAATACAGTTCCCTCTCTGTCCTTTATCACTCTAACTTCCTGCACGTCTTTCCCATCTCTATTTCTCTGCTGTGCTAACCTGTATAGATCATTTTCTCCCTCCTTACTGTTCAACCTATCATACAAGTCATCGTACGCCTTTGGCCTTTGACACTGCTACCTTCGCCTTACGCTGTGTCTCCCTGTACTCCTGTTTACTCTCTTCGGTCCTCTCAATGTCCCACTTCTTCTTGGCTAACCTCTTCTTTTGTACACACTCCTGCACTTCCTCATTCCACCACCAAGTTTCCTTATCTACTTTCCTTCCAGAGGACACACCAAGTACTCTCCTACCGGTCTCCCTGATCACATTGGCTGTGGTTGTCCAGTCCTCTGGAAGCACTTCCTGACTACCCAAAGCCTGTTTCAACTCCTCCTTGAAGACAACACGACACTCTTCCTTTTTCAGCTTCCACCACTTTGTCTTCTGCTCTGCCTTTGCCTTTTTCACCTTTCTCACCATCAGTGTCATCGCACATGTCAACACCACCATCCTATGCTGTTTGGCAACACTCTCACCCACTACTACTTTGCAGTCACTGACTTCCTTCAAATTACATCGTCTACACAAGATGTAGTCTACCTGTGTGCTCTTACCTCCGCTTTCATAAGTCACCCTATGCTTCTGTTTCTTCTTGAAGAAAGTATTCACCACAGCCATTTCCATCCTTTTTGCAAAATCGATCAACATCTGTCCTTCTGTGTTCCTGTCCTGGATACCAAACCTGCCCATCACTTCCTCGTCCCCTCTGTTGCCTGCACCAACATGTCCATTGAAGTCTGCCCCAATGACCACTCTTTCACCTCTGGGGGTACTCTGCATCACTTCATCTAACTCACTCCAGAATCTCTCCTTCTCTTCTAGCTTACATCCTGCCTGTGGGTCATAAGCACTAACAACATTGACCATCACGCCTTCAATTTCTAACTTGAGACTCATCACTCTGTCTGACACTCTTTTCAGTTCTAGAACATTCCTGACAAACCCCTCCTTCAAGATGACTCCTACTCCATTTCTCTTCCCATCCACACCATTATAAAACAGTTTAAACCCTGCTCCTAAGCTTCTAGCCTTTCTACCTTTCCACCTTGTCTCCTGAACACACAGTATGTCCACCTTCCTCCTCTGCATCATGTCAGCCTGCTCCCTATCTTTTCCTTGCATACTTCCAACATTCAAAGTCCCTACTCTCAGTCCTAGGCTCACGCATTTCCTTTTCTCTCTCTGCCTACTAGACACGCCTCCCGCCTCTCCTTCTTCGGCGTCTTCGACCAACAGTAGTCCAATTTCCGTCAGCACCCTGTTGGTTGACAGCACTGATGGCAGTCGTTGTTAACCCGGGCCTCGACCGATCCGGTATGAATTCTGTATTGATCATTTGCATTTTTAAATATGGCAGAAGTTTTACGCCGGATGCCCTTCCTGTCGCAACCCTCTGCATTTATCTGGGCTTGGGTCGGCATAAGGAGGAGAGACACTGGTTAGTGCCCCCCCCCCCCGCCTCATGGCTGCATTCATCATCATGTTAAACAGTAATATTGCTAAATAAATAACAGCTTCGCTTTCTGATTAATCAGGACAGTCGTGGCTGTGTTAGCAGTCTAGCATCACTCTGCTTACAGGATGATTCTATAATCACTACTAATGGCTGTCTGTAACGGTGCTGGGGGGTGTGTGGAGCAGCACTGTCTTTGATGGCTTTCGCACATCACCATCTGAATGCCAATCATCAGTGTATTAGTTTTTTTTTTTTTTTTGACAGGCGAATTACAAGACATGGACAATTAAGACTTAAATAATAATGATTAAGTGAAAGCAGAAACACTTAGTCATCACCCTTTCAAGAAGTGGAACAATAGGGCGTGCTCACGCAGAACGCGGAAAAATATTCATGCATATCATTCCGATTCTCCTGCTAATAATCACACGAGCCAAAACTGAATTCACTTATTAGCTTCACAAGTGAATAATTGGCTGATTGGTCGTATGTATACCAAAGTTTATTTTCTGAGATACAGGGTGGTGCTGGCTCAGCGACTATTGCTCTAGGTTAGTGATCTGAGGCTCAAGGCTTCAAGCTCTGGTACCGCTGAGCTGCCTCTGTTAGGTAGGCTTAATTTATGCAGTGGGGGTGCCACTGACATGGAAAAGGCATTGTGTTGCTTTTGGAACGTCAAGAAAAATCTAATGTCTGTCCATTCGTTTGCCACACACCCACACACACACACACACACACACACACACACACACACACACACACACACATGCATGCAAACCCTATCATTCCTTTTCTAAACCCTGAGTCGTGGGGAGGCTGGCGAACATCTCAGTCGATTCCAGGCAAGGGCAGAGTATACCCTGGACGTCTCGCCAGGCTATCGCAGGGCCACACTTACACAACCATTCACACTCACATCTCGGGGAGATTTGGAACAGCCAATTAACCTACTTTGCATGTTTTTGGACTGAGGGAGGAAACTTGAGTACACAGATTAAACCCATGCAAGCATGGGGAGAACATGCAAATTCCACACAGAAACACCATGGCTGGAAATCGAACCCGGGGCCTTCTTGCTGTGAGGCGGACATGCTAACCACTATGCCCATTGTGCTGCCTGGCAGTAGTGATACTAACAATAATTAAAATACTTCAAAGTAGTTTGCCTACAACATCATCCAAACTGCTGTGCCTCTGCATTTAGAGGAGCCAGAAGAAATAGTCAGGTATCTGGTTCGAACACCCGGTTTAGAAACCTCCTGAATTCCTCCTTGGTGTGGTGTTTGGACTGAGAAAAAGCTGTAGAGACAATGTCTCTTGATTGGTCTGGAAATGCCCTGGACCCCTCCTGCAAAAGCTGGAGGAAGTGGCAGGAGAGAGAGACATCTGGACCTCACTGCTTAGGCTGCTGCCACAGCGACCCGAGCCTGGGGCAAGTGGAAGAAGATGAAGATGAAGATGATGATAAAGATGGAGTTTGTTTCTAATAATATTCTGATGCTCTTTATTCTTGTCTTCCTCAATTTTACATGTTTTGCTCAAAATATGAACAAAAAATGCACCTGCGCAGTCTGAAGATTGTTATTGTGGGTGTAATTGATGCCTGATAAGATGATACATCTGATGCAAGTACGTCTGACTCATACAAGATTGAAACATGGGATGGAAAAACATTTACAGTCATCCCTCACCACGTCATGCTTCAGTTTCTGCAGCTTCAGTGCATCGTGGGTTTTTCAAAAAATATTCATTGAAAAATGGAAAAAAAAAAAAAATTAAGGAAGAATAGAGGAA
>CM045731.1:22090000-22115000 GCA_024760905.1 Plotosus lineatus
TTGGTGTCCTCCCAAAAGAGCTGGAGGAAGTGGCTCGGGAGAGGGACATCTGGACCTCATTGCTTAGGCTGCTGCCCCTGCGACCCGAACTAAGCGGAGGAAGAAGAAGAAGAATAAAATGATGATGATGATGATGATGATGACGATTCTGCTTTCACTGCTGCTTTGTACATGCCTGCCATTATCCCAGTATCTTCCTTATATGTTACATACTGTTTGGACTATGCTATTCTATGCCTGGTGCTGATCACATTCACATCATTTCCTGTTTAGGTTTAAAAATGACCCAACCCCCATCCCCCATTATATATATATATATACTTCTTTTTTTTTTTTTTTTTTTTTTTTTTCCACTGAAGATAAAGCGATGTAAATAAAAATTTCTCCAACATGAAGCTTGGCCCAATATTACTACTATTCTTTCTTTTTTTCTTCTTCTTCTTCTTATTACTAACAAATGTGTATTTTATAACATACATTATATATATTTATTTATTGGACATTTTAAGGCAGCTATTCTTATAATGTTCTCATTAATGCATTAGAATCATAGATATGTATTAGGGGGCAGTGGTGGTCTAGTGGTATAAGGCGCCGGATCGCTGATCCAAAAGTTGGGGGTTCAAGTCCCACTCTCCACAAGGTTGTCACTGTCCCCCCCAGTGCAGCTAACTGGGTTATCAAAGGCCGGCCATGTCTCTCACTGTCTATGGTGTGAGGCATGTAAAAGAACCATCGCTGACTTTCGACAAGAGTAGGCTGCAAAGCTGTCAGCGTGTTTCCGCCCTGCGATGGCCTGGCGAGCTATCCAGGGTGTACTCTGCCCTCGCCCTGAGTTGGCTGGGATGGGCAACAGCCTCCCCACGACCCTAATTAGGATGAAGCGGTTACAGAAAATGAACTGAACACCATAGACAGTGAGAGACATGGCCGGCCTTTGATAACCCAGTTACGTGCACTGGGGGGGACAGTGACAACCTTGTGGAGAGTGGGACTCGAACCCCCAACCTTTGGATCAGCGATCCGGTGCCTTATACCACTAGACCACCACTGCCCCACTAATGTATATAATATCAATAAATACATATTTAATGCTATAAATGCTTTCACAACAATTAAACTTTCAAAAATAATGCATAAAATGTAAATAAAATATAAATACACACGCATACATATGTATACACACACACACACACACACACACACACACATGCACACTGCACATAAAAGTATAAGGAGTTTTGTTGTTTTTTTTTTTTTGTTGTTTTGTTTTTTTATATAATTGGCTTTGTTTTGTGGCATTTCCCTTAATGTTTCCCCTATTTTTCCTTAATTTCCTTATTTATTTATTTATTTTTTTTTTTCGATGAGTATTTTAGAAAAATCCGCGATGCTCTAAAGCCACAGAAACTGAAGCACGAAGTCACGAGGGATCGCTGTAATTAATTTATAGAGGTCGCTGAATTTTTCTGATTTACTCTCCGTCGAAAAAATGTTCATAATGTTATTTGTTCTCACAGGCGCAGTGATGAAATACGAGAACATTATTTTTACGTGTGAACATGATTCCACTTGTTTTAAATATCCAACTCATCCAAGTTAACCTTGGATTGAACACAAAAAAACTGTATGTATGTGCTCAGACGTACACTGCATTCGAAAAAAAAAAGAAAAAGAAAGCTTTTCATCGGTTTGAGTTTTCTCTCATACACATCTGTAGTCGTTCAGACTCGGCTCGCGTGGGTCAACTGCCAGTTCGTCTTCTTCTCAGACTTACTTCACACACGTGTACTTCTAGTGTTTAGCTTTTGTACTGGGCTGCTTGTCATCCCTTGTCATGACAAATCTCTGGCTTTTCCACTTGTTTGGTCTAAATCACAAAAATTGTAGAGGGTATAGGCCTCCTTCGTTCTCAGGTTCTCAGAGATTCCTGTGGAGATTAAAACAAGGCAAGGAGCTGGTCCTCACACTTTGTGTTCGACAACAGGTCAGAAAATATCGACTTCACAAGGAAATATATCTCAAGTGAAGAGATGTTTGTACAGCATTCTGCATACAGTAGTGGGGACAGTGGTGTGGTGGCTTGGGTGCTAGGACCATGATCGAGAGGTCAAGGGTTCAAATCCCACTTAGACCCCCATCAAGTTAAGATGGGCAAGGTCTTAACCACAAGTGTGCCTCTGTCCTTTCAGCAGTAGACATTGCTCTGAGTAAAAAATACTTTGAAGGGAACCATCAATTGACTGGCGTCCCATCCAAGAGGATGTGCGCTAAATGCAAAGCTCATCGGCTACGTGTGAAGAAGGACATGTGACAAATCTTTCTGCACAATTTTTATTTATTGTTGATCTCCAGAACATTTGCACTGTGCACAGTAATTGACCCTGAAATACATTGATCAGAAGTCAAAAAAAGTTCTCGAGAACTTTCCTGAGATCTCGCAAAACTTCCTTGCGATCTCATGACTCTTTGTGGAGATCTCTCAAAATTTTCCGAGGATCTTGCAAGATTTTTTTTTTTGTTTCCGCCCAAATATTCCCAGAATCTTATCAAACTTTTTCAGGTTCTCAAAAAAAAAAAAAAAAAAAAAAATCAAACTCAAGATTTTATAAAACTTTCTCGAGATCTCACAGAACTTTCTTTCTTTTTTCCTCCACATGTTTTTCCTCCTTCATGTTCCTATAAGGGGGCAGTGGTGGTCTAGTGGTATAAGGCGCTGGATTGCTGAGCCAAAGGTTGGGGGTTCGAGTCCCACTCTCCACAAGGTTGTCACTGTCCTCCCAGTGCACGTAACTGGGTTATCAAAGGCCGGCCATGTCTCTCACTGTCTATAAAAGAACCATTGCTGACTTTCGTAAAGAGTAGCTGCAAAGCCGTCGGCGTGTTTCCGCCCTGCGATGGCCTGGCGAGCTGTCCAGGGTGTACTCTGCCCTGAGTTGGCTGGGATGGGCACCAGCCTCCCCGTGACCCTAATTAGGATGAAGCGGTTACAGAAGATGATGATGATGTTCCTATAAGAAAAAAACAAAATATATATATATATTTATGGTTTACTTATTTGCGCCATTTTTTAAAACACGCTTGATGTTTGTGCTTCACCTTGAAGAATGCAGAGGCTCAGCATTAGTAACTGTAACAAACCATCAGTTTTTGTTTCCTGTTTTATCTCAAGCATTATTCCAAGTTTGTGAGTAAAAGAGTAAGTAATTACAGAATGATGATGAATGAAGTATAAGAAGATCAACATTGAGTGGTTGTGGAATGGCAATGGTGGCCTGGCGGAGTAGTGGTGGCCTGGTGGTAAAGGTGCTGGATCACTGATCCTAAGGTTGTGGGTTTAAGCCCCACTCTCAACAGGTTGCGACTGATTCCCCCCCCCCCCCCCCCCCCACACACACACACACACACACACAGTGCAGCTAACTGAGTTACCAAAGGCCGGCCATGTCTCTCACTGTCTATGGTGTGAGGTTCATGTAAAAGAACCATTGCTGACATTCGACAAGAGTAGCTGCAAAGCCGCCAGCGTGTTTCTGCTCTGCGATGGCCTGGTGAGCTGTCCAGGGTGTACTCTGCCCTTGCTTGGCATCGGCTGGGATGGATGCCAGCTTCCCCGTGACCCTAAATAGGAGTCAGTGGTTACAGAAAATGAATGAATGAAGGTTTAAATACAATCATAGATGCATTTCAATAATATCCCTACACCTACCTTTAACACACAAACATTTTTAATAGTACAGGGATCCCTCACTTTCCACTGTTAATTGGGGCTGAGATCCCCCCACGATAACTGAAATCCGCAAAGTAGGATCAAACCCCCCAACCCCCTCTGACTGATGTATAGGTACATGTATATGTGTATATAATATCAATAAATACATATGCAATGCTATAAATGCTTATAATGACAACCAAACATTAAAAAAATAATGCACAAGATGCAAAGAAAATATAAATACACACACACGCGCACACACACACACACACACACACACACGCACTTCACAATAAAATGTAGTTTTGATGGGAGATTTTGGTTTGTTTTTTTGTTTAGTGTTTGTTTAGGGTAGGTTTTTTTTTTTTTTTTTTTTTTTTTTTTTTATTTATTTTTTGCATAATTGGCCTTGTTTTTGTGGCATTTTTCTTAACCTTTTCCCCCTTTCTTTCTTAATTTCCTTATTTTTTTATTTCAATGACTATTAAAAAAAAAATGCGATGCACTGAAGCCGCATAAATTGAAGCGCAAAGTAATGAGGGATCCCCGTATTTAAATTTTAATGATGATTAAATATTACAGTTACTACAAATAGTTCAAGACCAGAATCAAGTACAGTGATCCCTCGCTACTGAGTGCTTCAGTTTCTGTAGCTTCAGTGCATCATGGGTTTTTCAAAAATATTCATTGAAAAAAAAAAAAAAAAAAAAAAAAATATATATATATATATATATATATATATATATATATATATATATATATGGAAATTAAGGAAAAATAGGTGGAAAAGTTAAGGAAAATGCCGAAGACAAGGCCAATTATGCAAAACTAAATAAATAAATAAAACAAAACAAAAAACAACCCAAAACCTCCCAACAAAACTATTTCCATTTTTATGTGAGGTGTGCATCTAAATGTGTGCGCTCGCACATCTGTATGTGTATTTATATTTTATTTTATTTACATCTTATGCATTGTTTTTGAATGTTTAATTGTTATTATAAGCATTTATAGTGTTGAGTATGTATTTATTGATATTATATACACATATACATGTACGTATACCACAGTCAGGGTGGTCGATCCTACTTTGTGGAAATCGGCGGTCGCGGGGGGTGGGGGTGGGGGTGGGCGTCTCGGTCCCCATTAATCACAGGAAATGAGGGATCTCTGTACAACATAAACACATATCTGTTTCGGATATTCTATGAACATTTAAGACAAAATACGAATTATTCTGTGAGATCCAAGCTAGACATGAGTGAGACACCGTCAGCGTAAACCTGGCTCAGTTTATACAACTTAATATTCCTTGAAGTTTCCTGTAAAAGATTTAGACTGTTTGGCATTTTAACTCCAGCAGTGTTTTGTTAGCTCCATTTTCGCACTTCATATTAATCTCATTCTTCCATTCCGTCTCTCAGCAAATAAAACCAGACGCTCTCACGCTGCACTCTGCACCACTGATGGATCGATCAATTATTAAAATCCAAACAATAAAGTCATTTAGAAAGCCTTGTTTCTCATCTTATACAACAGAAACAATGAGTGCTCTGCCTGGGGCTGGTACTGAGAGTCCTGTTCATATTGCACAATGCTTTAATAATGGTGCTGATACCAATAGTTTTGGCCATTGAGATTTCTCTACAGAGTATCCTTTTTTTTTTTTTAATTAAGGCTGTTGTTCAGCGAACAGCAACAGACAACCGCCATCTCATGAATAAAAGAACGGATGAGGTTCCCTTGCGCTTCAAATGGTTCTGATTTATTCACTTTATATATCTGTGGCTTTTGAAATCCACTGAAAGACTTGAGACTCGAGTGAGTGTTTGCGAGGGCAAGAAAAGAAAAAGTAAAAAAAATGAACTGAAATGGTGAACACACCAGGGGCCACAACCTGAGACGGGGCCCGCTACCTAAAGCCGGCTTCATTTTCTCATGAATGAATTTGCTTTATTTCGTAGTACATTAGTTTTAAACCATTATATTTGGTCTGTATGAGTATGAGTGTGAACCTTTGTGTGAGTTTTGGCCCTGCAATGGCTGTCTGGACTGCATCCCGCCCTTGCCCAGAGTTGGTGATTGGATGAAGTGGGCGCAAACCTCCCCATGACTCTAATGAGGATTAAGCATATTAGATCATAAATAAAAGCAGTGGAGGCCCAGTGGTAAGGTGCAGGATTACCGATTCTAAGGTTGGGGGTTCGAGTCCCACTAGGTTGTAAATGTCCCCCCAGTGCACCTTACTGGGTTATGTCTATGGTGTGAGGTTCATGTGAAAGCACCATTGTTGACTTTTATCAAGCGTAGCTGCATAGCCATCAGCGTGTTTCTGCCCTGCGATGGTCTGGCGAGCAGTCCAGGGTGTATTCTGCCTTCACTCAGAGTCGCCTGAGATGGGTGCCAGTCACCCCGTGACCCTAATTAGGATTATGCGATTCGAAAAATGCATGAATGAATGAATGAATGAATGGATAATAATTGAATGCAAGGTGCAGCTAATTGGGTTATCAATGGCCGACCATGTCGCTCACTGTCTTTCATCATCATGTTCCTGCCTTGCAATGGTCTGGTGCGCTGCCAGGATGTACTCTGCCTTCCCCCGTAGTCAACTGTGATGAGCGCCAGCCTCCTGCCAACTGAATTAGTATTCAGAAGTTCAGAAAATGAATGAATGATATTGGGTTTGTATGGGTTAGCAGTTCCACCTCACAGCGAGAAGGTTCTGGTTCAAGTCGTGCACTTGGCTCTGCAATTCTCCATTCAATTCTCTGTGGAATTTGAATGTTTGCCAGAGTTTCCTTCAGGTGCATTGGTTTCCTCCTACCATCCAATGACATGCTCAGGAACCTTCACAGATAAATACACAGTGAGGTCATCTGCAAAACAAACAAACAAACAAACAAAAAAACAAAAAAACAACAACAAAACATAAAACCCTAACCATTCACTGCCCCTCCTTCTGTGTGTGTGTGTGTGTGTGTGTGTGTGTGTGTGTGTGTGTGTGTGTGTGTGTGTGTGCTTGTGTTTGCAATTCTATTTTCTGATATGTTTATTGTTGTATTTAATGTTGCGGAACATCTGCAGAAACAAATTATTATCTGTTATTACTTCCATTCTAGCCGCTGCAGTCTTAGACGCATATAAGGACAATGCTGTAAAGCCCACTGACTCAAATTCCGAAACGCTTAGTCCTGCAGCTAGGGTTTTGGGTGTGTGTGTGTGTGTGTGTGTGTGTGTGTGTGTGTGTGTGTGTGTGTGTGGTAGGATGTTCACACAAAGACAAAATAAACAATAATCACAACAAATAATAAACCAATAGCAACAAATATCAGAAAAATGACACTCAATACAAGAAGCACAACAAATGCTACAAACTCAACCACATTGACTCTTTTGCAGAACCACTAAACCCTGCTGGGGTCACAAAGAGACTTGAACCTATCTCAAGCAGCACTGTAGAGGTGGGGTATTCACTGAGAATCTCATCGGGCCACCGCAGAACAGAAAACACACAACCATTCTCACTCACATCCACGGCCACAACTGGGGCAATTTAGAACAGCCAATTAGCCTCAGGCGCATGTCTTTGAACTGTGGGAGGAAACCAGAGTACCCCGAAGAAACCCTCAGGCAAGCACAGGCAAAGCACAGGCAGAACATGCACTCTACCTACGGATACACTTTTGAACCCAAGACCCAGAATTGCTCTGATTCTGACATGGTAGCTACTATGTTACGAGGTTGATGCGGTAGCCATCCACAGCTGGGAGTCCATGGGGACTAATTAGATAAGCTGTCATGTCCATCAGTTCCTGAAGATACTCAGGAAATGGATACGATTGAAATTAGGGGATGGGCAACGGTGGCCTTGCGGTAAGGTGCTAGATCATTGATTCTAAGGTTGGGGTTCAAGCTCCACTGTCAACAGTTGTCACTGCTGACACCCCAGTGCAGCTAACTGGCTCATCAAAGGCCGGCCATGTCCCTCACTGCCTATGGTGAGAGGTTCATGTTAAATAACCATCGCTGACTTTCGTCAAGAGGAGCTGCATAGCCGTCAGTGTGTTTCTACCCTGTGATGGCTGGATTGGTGAACCATCCAGGGTGTAGTCTGCCCTTCCCCAGAGTTGGCTGATATGGGCACTAGCTTCCCATTGACTATAATTAGCATTCAGAATATGAATGAATGAATTTATGTTCCGTATTTATTATTAATATAATCATAGAAAATGTACAAACTTTCTGAGGCAGAAAAAACGTGGGGTGCCTAAACTTTTTCACACCACTTTATTGGCGTTCCTAGGTATCCAGCCTGTTGTTTTCCTCTGTGTTGCAGATGATACCATAAATGTTTATAAATAAGAATATAAACAAACAAAAGCATAGTGCTGAAATTATAGAAAGCGAATCAACCGCTTTCTGACCAATCAGATTATTTAATAGCACCATGGTACGAATGATCCAATCAACTTACAGAGGCAGTGGAGCGCTGACGTATTCTGCGATAAAGCGTTTGTTTTTTCTTCTCTACATGAAACAAATAGAAAACTATCACTGAAGGAAGAATGGCTGGAGAGGAAGCGATGAAGAAGAGGAAGAAGACTGCAGGGAGATAAAACGAGTTGCCGAGATGAAAAGACAGAGCTTTGCGTACAGATGGGATCGGGAACACTGAGTGTGCTGAATAATCACAGTTGGTGCATTTCATGCTTGACCTTTCCCGGCGGAGAAAGAAGATGAGGCGAAAACGCATTTCTGCCGAGAGAGATAGTGACCGAGGCGCCCTCTATTCTCCCTCGGGCTTCGGAGAGTCACGGCCAATCTCCATGACATTTCAATACTTCAATGAGAGGTCGTTCAATTTGGTAATGATAGCATCAATTTGAGGCAGCAGGACACGGCATTCGCGGAGCTCGCGTAGAAGATAATGGGGAAGTAAGGCTTTGAGCACTTATAAAAAATAAATAAATCTAAAAAAAAAAAAAAAAGAGAAAGAAAGAAATCTGAGATAGATTTGGTATTTGGTAATTCATTCCCCATTAAAGCCATTTCTGAATGAACCAAACAGATCCTGGTGGAGGCTGATGAGTGTCGGAGACGTGCAAATTTCTAAACTAACAAAGCCCCGCTTGGAAACGAAGGCTCTCGGTTTACGTGACTTGCCACGGCATGTTTGTGTGCACTCTCTTATTCGACCTTCTCTTTTGCTCTCGTTTTGTATCTACCTGTCATCACGGAGAAATAGAGAGAGAAAGAGCGAGAGGGAGAAGAAAGATGTGCTATGAAATTGAGGAAACTTGATCCTCTTGGCCCTTCGCCTCCCTCCCTCGACTCTCTTGCGTTTTCTCCCTTTCTGTGTCTGATGGATGTTCCGCGTTGGTCCTCACATCCGCGATGCATCGCCATAAACATGTCACGACACCAAAGACAAAAAGAACACTGTTTTACCGCTGCATATAATCTCAGCTTCTTCTGGCGCATTCTCCCTCTGACTCACTTCCGTCCTCTCTCATGGAAAATGACAGATCGAGACGAGGTGGATCAAGTGAAGTCACCAGGTGTCACTCAGCGGTGGTTCCTTTTTATGGCTGCCGAGGAATGATGTCTTCCTGGTATTCCTCTCCACTGATAAAAATGCACGTCCATGTTTTCTCATGACTGCATGCTTTCGCATTACTGCCCCTAGACTCTGGCGCCTTGTGTTGAGACATTACTCACAACTCACGCCTGTCTTTGTCACTCATCCGAAACAAGGCTTGTTAAACGATCGCTTGCAACCTCCAGCCCTGTGAACTTTGTGCATTTCATGCTCCTGGAATACGCAGTACAGATGCTTAGGATGGCAATAAAGCGTAGAGACATCACGGCTAGGTCAAGCCAAGTCAGCATCGAGGATTTATCGCGGTTTATCGTGCGCTGGAATCCTTTTCATGCTGGTTGAGCTTGATGTTTCATTCACAGTCCTTATTGTTTGAGGTGAAACTGTCGTGATGTTGATAAAGTGAAGCAGAATAATGCAAAGCTGGAGAAATGGAAGTTTTTTTCTCTCCAGTCTTCTTTCTATTCATTTTAACCAATTCTAATCTCTTTCATTTATTAATTCACGCTATTGCCTGCCGAACTACTTTTTAATGATTGGTCCGGAGGGTAGGTGGTAGGTACACCCTGAAAAGCTTACCAGACCAGCACAGAGTCAACACAAACACAACTATTTACGCTCACATCCAGAGGCAATTTGAAACAGCGAATTATCCCAATGTGCATGTCTTTGGAGAGTAGGAGGAAACCAGACCACCCAGAGGAAACCCAGGCAAACATGAAGAGAATGCACAGACTCCACAATTGTTGAACTCAGGACTTGAACCCAGAACCGCCTTGCTGTGAAGCAGTTTTGCTAACCCTTTGACTACCGTGTAGCCTCGCTCCAATCTCTTCTGTTGAAGTGAAGCACACCTCGAATAGCTGCAACACAAGGAGTGAACGTAAACACGTACTGTACGTTTCAACTTCAACACTGGGGATCTCCACATTCTCCAAGCTTGGAAGACCTAGCTGCTACTTCAAAGCCTCTACTTCCTAGAACTAGACATTGCTAGTCGTCAAAGCTAGTCTGAATCACTCATTCAATTCATGCCAGTGAAGTTTACCTTAAAGGTCTAGAGGACGTGGACAACCCGGAGCCAAAAACAAAATAAATGATTGAATAACTGGTTAGCTTGAGAACCCATTTTAGTTTCTACAAAGCATCCAATGCCATCTTCTCCTCACAGATCTTTGTTGGTAGAACTTATGAAAATGCCAGTACAGTCAAGTAGTGGAAAGAAGATGACGCAGTGGCATTCCACAAACTCCTGGAGCGTTGACATTTTAAAAGAAACTTCAGAAGAACTGCGACCAAAGCATGAAGAAAAAAAGAGGAGGGTCAATTAGAATTTTGTTGTGTTTATGCAGCAGGAAAGAAGAGCAAAATCAAAAGCGTGTGCTTGAAATCACACTAAAAGCCCGGCTCCTAAAGTAACGAAGATCCCACATGTGAAATCTACAATGATGCCTGTTTGTTCACCCTTTTCTCTTTTCCAAAGATCAAGGCCGCGGGATAAAGCATGCTTTTATCGCTTGATGTGCAAAAGATAAGCAGTGTTTGTTTTTTAGTGCCTTGGAGGATTTTTTTTTCTGTAGACATCACAGGACTCTTCCTTGGCATCCAGCCTTGGAACATCATGACTAAAAGGAAGCCCTCCTCTCTGAGCATCCCATGTTTATTTTGCACCAATATTTACATGGCCAGGGGCAAGAGATCAAGTCTCAGGCATTCTGGAGGCTTTTTTTTTTTTTTTTTTTTTTTTTTTTGCTGGAAGTTTACACCACTGGAAAGTTTGAATTGGAATCTGAGGGAAGGTTCTAGCTTGGCAGACCCAGAGAACTCGGTTTGTTCATCTTTTTTTTTCAGGATACTAGACGTTATAATGGTTGCTTCAAATAGTTATAAATAAACCAACTGAAGGAAAACAGACAGTGAGTCAAAAAAGGGGGGGGTTGAAGCTTTCTGAAGGCCATTAGTCTTATAAAAAATGAAGATGTGCATGGTGAAGCAATAGTTGATCAACAGCAGTTTTGAATCAAGCACGTCAAACCAAGGACTTGCGGTAGCAACCTCATTCGACACTTGGTGGAATTTAAACATTGGGGGTAAAAAAATTGCAAAGCACTTCCTACCAGTAGAACGATGTGCATTAAGTTTCCATAGACTTTCCCGAGAGATGACATCTGGGTTTAGAGTGCTTGCATTTTTTCACTGACGTATCTGAGAAAGCTTCGCATTATGAAAGCTTGGATTTAGCTCCGTGCAGAACTTCCGATCAGAAGCGTTATCTATTTCCTGGTTTCTGTTTTCATGATATATGATCAGATCCCAAACCAGACTAAATGTGACCTTTCTCATAACGTCTGTCTAAGAGACCAGGCAAAAGACGATTGCATTTTGAAAAAAATAAATAAATAAATTATTGTAGCGTTCTGGTGTTGCCTCATACTGCGGTTCTGTACCGATTTGCTATTGCGATTCAATCGCAAAGTTGCCGCTGTGCTATTTCCCGGCTCAACATTGATTGCCTAATGCTGTGTACAAAATTGATTCAATTTGTAGTCAGTTGTCAGCCTAAAGTGCTCTGGCACTAATGGGACATTCCACACTTTTAATCGAGTAAGAAATTCAGTGACAGATCATTAACTTGTTGGAATGTCATCATAACTTGTACTGTATAAGGCTTTATACAGTGCTGCAGTTCAAAGTTCATATAGCTGTTATTGATAGCCATAGAATCAAGCGCAACCTTCTATGTTGTACAATGTTTGTTCAGCTGAAGTGGAAATACTGTCAGAAAATTGCTGGACTGGGGGAATAGTGGCCTAGTGGTGGTGGTGAAGTGCTGCATCACCAATCCCAAGGTTGGGGATTCAAGCCCCGCTTTCTACAGGTTGTCACTGCCTCCCCAGTGCAGCTAACTGGGTTATCAAAGGCCAGCAATGTCTCTCACTGTCTATGGTATGAGGTTCATGTAAAAGTACCATTGCTGACGTTCGACAAGGGTAGCTGCAAATCCGCCAACGTATTTCTTGACTGCGATGGTCTAGTGAGCTGTCCAGGGTGTACTCTGCCCTTGCCCAGTTGGCTGAACTGAACTGTTTCAGAAAATGAATGAATGAATGAATGAATGAATGAATGGATGAATGAATAAAATTGTGGGTAATTCCTACAAGAGCCATGGCTTTAAAAACCTGAAAAACTGAAAGGTGGACCTTATTTTATTTTATTTTTTCCTATATTGTATGAATCCCACAAGGGAAAGTATTTCCTCTGCATTTAGCCCATTCAAAGTTAACACACACACACACACTCCGGGCAATGGGCTGCCACACACACTGGGGTGCCCAGAGAGCAGTTGGAGGTTAGGTGTCTTGCTCAAGGGCACTTTAGACATGAAGCTGAAGGAAGGGATGGTGGAGCTCATATCTCCACCTCCACATATTTTTCCTGCTGGTTCAGGAATCAAGCCAGTAACCTTTCAATCCCAAAGCTGCTTCACTAGCCATTAGGCTACAGCTGCCCCAAGGACTTTTTTGTTAAAGTCTGCAGTTCTTCCCCCTTCCCTTCCAATCTCAGAATTATTGCATAAAGAATTAGGTCAACACACTCACACAACCACATACATACTGGGTAAATTTGAAAAAGCCAATTAGCATATTCTGCATATCTTTGGACTGTGGGAGGAAACAGAAGTGCCCCCATATATATATATATATATATATATATATATATATATATATATATATATATATATATATATATATATATATATATATATATATATATATATATATATATATATATATATATATATATATATATATATATATATATATACACACACACACACACACTAGACACAAACACACGTGTGCCCACACACGCACACCGTGGAATCTCGGCTAATGAGTGTCCCTTATAACAACTTTTCCATGATACGAGCTCCAAACCCACCAAAAATCTGCTCCAGCCAACAAGCAAAAATTCACTTTACAAGTTCCCGCACACTACTATAAACTGTTTACTTCACTTCATATTGTTTGCTCAGTGCTTTTCCCTGCATCATAGCATGATAATGAGAGTGCCATTGCCAACTACTGTAGTTATGTCCAATTACACTTAATTCTAGTACAGTATGGCAAAAAAGCATGTTCCCCAGGGTCATATGTACCCCCCACCCCCACCCCGGTATCACATATCACATATCGTGCTTGGGGGTGAGCCCCACTATTTGAGAAGCACTGGCCTTGTAGGAGCTCACCATGAGCCTTTTTTTTTCACTGGCATCCGTAGCGTGCACACACACACAAAATTCTCCTCCTCCTCCTCTGTTAATCACAACCTCCTGCCTACCCACCTTACAACTTCACCGCAGTTAATGATCGGAAGGGTTTGTTGACTAATTGTTAATTCTTGTTTTATTATTATTTATTTTTAATTACTATTAATGTTAATGTACATTTATTATTATTATTATTATTATTATTATTATTATTATTATTATTATTATTATGAAATATGAATTGTCTTTACATATTTATCTTTAATATATTAGGTGATATATATGTGTTTGTGTCAGGTTATAGGACTTTGGGAAGGGGTTGGAATGGATTAATTAGTTTTCTGTTATTTCTTATGGGAATTGTTTTATCCAACAGACATTTTGGCTTACGAGCTTTCCCTCGGAACGGATTAATGTCCTTAGCTGAGGTATCACTGTATATTCGTTTCTCAAATCTGTGATTTTTTTTTTTTTTTTTGTTATTGTTTTATTGTTTTATTTTGTAACTCTTAGAGATGAATAATATTGTTTCAAAAGCACAGAGCCTGTTCAAGTAACCACTTGAAAAGTTTTTTTTTTATATCGACGAGTATTATAAGCAGGTTCTCTGATCTCTGTTTTATATTCCTCTGTGTAAAATTGCACCTCCCTGCATTCCCACAGTCCACTGAGACAGTTCCGAATCTGTAGAGTAACAGTTGCAAAGAGACATAAAATGATCAGGACGAGTTGAGCTTTGAAGGCCTCCAGTAGGCAATGAAAGCAAGCAGATGGAGAGGTTGTAAACATGTAGAATCAGATAGTGTGCAGTGGGATGGACACAGAGATATAACCAGCTATTTTTGGTTTGTGGATACATCCTCCATTAAAAAAAAAAAAAAAAAAAGACACTGAACTCCTAAGCTTGCATGACAAACAGGTTTATTGGTGTTATTTTTTCCCTGTGATTGAGGTTAAGCAGCTTGTGGAGACATTACAGGATATCAAAAGATGTTGAGAGGTTTCATTTACACTTCACCCCTCCATGACCCCTGGAAGGGATTACTGCACAAAAAATCAAAAGGACGACTGGTGTAGACGTCTTGCGTCATTTTAAACAGCAGTAATTATCCTGCATCTTGTGAATTTTACGAATAATGTACATTGGGGGCAGCCGCAGAGCCAATTTGCATATAAAGAGAAAGAATAGTAAAGTAACCCTAATGGGTTTGCCAATTAGATGTATTTATTTTCCTTAGTTTGAAGAAGGTAGCTCACTGAATCAGTGGCTAGTTATATAACCAGAGAAATGAAGTCAGGAAGTTCAGGTTGCTCAGCAGTTGTGTGTTTTTTTTTTTTTTTTTTTTTTTTTAATTTACTACATAGTAAGTGTAGTTTGTTGTTTCTCCCATTTTACACCATTTTACTGGAACATGATGTATTTGAATCCCCCTGTTATATGTATCACATGAATTATATTATATAAAACGTCACCCACTCATTTGCCGAACTGCCTAATCCTATTAGGGTCATAAGGAGGCTGGAGCCTAACTCAAACGACACTGGGCGAAGGCGGGCTTCACCCAGGAACATCTTTCCAGACTATTGCAGGGCAACATACACAACTATTCACACTCACATTCACACCTCAGGGCAAGTTGGAACAGCTTGTATAATATAGTATAGTATAACATGCATGTACGTATTTGGACTGTAGGAGGACACTGGAGAACACAGATGAAATTTTCACAAACACAATGAGAACATGAAAACTCCACATAGAAACATACGCTCCACGCCGGGGTCTTGAACACAGGACCCTTTGGTGGGTGGCAGATATTTTAACTACTACGCCACCATGCCATTCATTTTAATACAAAATTTAAAATAAACACTGCACTCCAAATAACTAAAAATTCCCAGTTTTAAAATATAATAATAATAATAATAATAATAATAATAATAATAATAATAATAATAATAATAATAATAATAATAATAATAATAATAATAATAATAATAATTGAGGGCAGAGGTGGCCTGGTGGTAAGGTGCTGGATCACTGATCACAATGTTAGGGGTTCAAGCCCCACCCTCAATGGGTGGTCACTGTCCGCCCAGTGCAGCTAACTGAGTTATCAAAGGCCGGCCATGTCTCTCACTGTCTATGGTGAAAGGTTCATGTCAAAGAATCATTACTAACTTTTATCAAGAATAGCTGTACAGCCGTCAGCATGTTTCTGCCCTGCAATGGCCTGGCAAGCCGCCCAGGGTGTACTCTGCCCTCACCCAGAGTCAGCTGAGATGAGTGCCAGCCTCCCCGTGACCCTAATTATGATTACGCCATTTGGAAAATGAATGAATGAATAATAATTGAGTGCAAAGTGTCTCTGCAGTGCTGCATGGATAACGTGGCAAATCAGCCCCGTATGAGTAATGGTTTTAATTATGCCTTCCACCTATCGGTTTTAAAATGTGTTCACATCTCCCAATTAGTAAAATAAGTCTCCCGGCTAAAGGATTTACAACTTAGCTGGGACTTGACCTTTTGAAATTACTCAAGGTCAAAGGTTTTATTTTAACGTTCAGATATGGTTTCCTGTTTGTGTTCCACAGTAACGTCATATCTATTGATACTCATTGTGAAGTCATTATGCACCTCCAAAGCTTTCTGACCTTGCTCTGACCTTCACTTGTAACCTTGATATTAAAAAATCGAATCATGTCTGGGATTCAGGTAAGGTATTGTGCTCAGCAAGTTTGTAAAAATCCATGGTGTGATCAGGATTTTGTTCACAAGCAGATGGACAAAGAAATACTGGTTATCATAATATTACCGCCAAGACTTGGCAAGGTCTAAATAATAATAATAATAATAATAATAATAGGTAATAAGATGCATTTAGCCTCGATCATAGATGCTCCAGTTGGTCCGGTCGAGGCTCAGCAACATTAATGTGGCAATAAAATGAAGCAGCTGATGTACTGGATGTACCGAATGAGCAGGTTATCACATCAATACACTTTTTGTTCCCTGATGGCTCGAATACAAAATGGGGACTCAAATAATTAAAGAGTTGTTCAGGGAGCATGAGGAATCATTTTCATATGTATTAGCCCCCCCTTGGGTCCTGACCTTAACCTATTGAAAGTGTTCGGGATGTGCTGGAGAAGACTTTATGGAGTGGTTCAGTTTTTACCTGATCGATTCAGAACTTCGGTGAGAAATGAACCCAACACTGGATGGGAATAAATCTTATGTTGCTTATGTTTGTTGAAACAATGGCAGGACATTCTACACTGAGATCAAAGTTAAAGACTCGCGAAGAAAACATGTATGAAGCATTTGTGAAGAACGATTATGTTCATTACCGTGGATTTGAGTATCTCATTCCAATGCATTAATCAGATTCATTCATTCATCCTTCATTGATAACCGGTCAGATTCAAAGTGTTTTTAACTGGATCACTAGAAATCAATTATATGTTGGGGAAATACCGCACATACAAACAAGTAATGTAGAACGACGGTATTATCAGTGGGTACGAATGAAAATAATCACTGCATGAGCTTTTATATCTGTAGTCGCAAACTTTCCAATCGTCCTTGTGTGGTTCAGTTCATTTTCTGTAACCGCTTAATCCTAATTAGGGTCGTAGAGAGGCTGGCACCCATCCCAGCCAACTCCAGGAAAGCGCAGAGAACACCCTGGACAGCTCGCCAGGCCATCGCAGGGCGGAAACACACTGACGGCTTTGCAGCTACTCTTGTCGAAAAAGTCAGCAATGGTTCTTTTACATGAACCTCACATCGTAGACAGTGAGAGACATGGCCCGCCTTTGGTAACCCAGTTAGCTGCACTGGGGGGGGGGGCAACACAGTGACAACCTTGTGGAGAGTGGGACTCAAATCCCCAACCTTTGGATCAGCAATCCAGCACCCGATACCACTAGACCACCACTGCCCCTTCTTTTGTGGTGTGGATAATATTTTAATAATAAAAACAAAACAATCAAGGTAGTCCCGCCCTGTCTCCAGATAGTGTTATTGTGTTAAAGCCGTAATTTCCATCTCTACACTTGGACATTTATGTTAGTTTACAATTAGTCATGCCTGAGGAAATATAATGAAAAATTGGTTTTAAATAATGAAATCCTCTGTATTTTATTAACACCGTCAAGGGAGCATATTTACCCCGCAAAGCAATAGTGTTACATACGACTTCCCAAGTATTGTATTTGGAAACAGACAATGTTTCCCATTATTTTGGTTTTCATGATATCCAATTATTCATCTTGTGGTTCAGGCCTTCTCCTTCGGATTAGTGGAAGCCAACGTCGGCGATAATTATTTTTTCACAAACTCTTGATGCGAATGTCAGGCATGTGGGTGGAATCAGAAAACCAGTTATTCCTTTAAAGCTGCTTATTTTTGTACTCCTGTGTTACATGACCTCAGTTTCCTATTGTTTTTCTTGAAGGGGTTATTTGTTTAATCGGAGAAAGGCCAGATGCTCAGCCTCATACCGACGATACCGACTCGCTGATGGGAATAGCAGAGTCAGTTTAGTACTTGGAGGATCTGGAGATTATACAGTGCTCTGTGGTGTGTGTGTGTGTGTGTGTGTGTGTGTAAGAGAGAGGCATGAATGTGCTTTATCCTCGATTTTATAGTGTAGAATTCACTTGTCACTATTATGCCATTAATTTCTTTCTAGTTTGAGATTAGTTGAACAAGGACAGATGCATTAAATATGACACTTTAATATTTCAGTTTCTTTTTTTTTTTTGTCCATTCGAACCAGCAAATACCACTGAAATCTCAAGATTAAAAAGAATAAGGCTAACATTTCTTCCATGTTGAAATTATACTGCAGTACGAGGTGAATGAAATCCCAAAATTATGGTTTTTTTTTTCTTTTTTTTTCTGCACATCTGTTTTCCAACAGCTTGCTTATAGAACGCCAGAAATTTAGTGCCGTGTTGTGGAACACACTGGGTTTTTTTCTGCTGTAAATATTCACCAAAACGGGGACTTCAGTATGTCGTGCTGTAAAGACGACAGTTCAAGCCTGAGGAATGTGAGGCTGGGCGTCAGCAGAATGCTGTTTAAAAGGTGAACGGTTTATAGAACTTTTATTCCAATCACTAGAAAGTGATTCTTTTCAGCTGTGCAATATTATCTGTGATGGATTAAAAAATTCAAATCGGTGAGTTCAATAAGGGTTGAACTCCCCAAATTTGCAAAATTTTGGTGTGACATGTTTTATAAACTTCAGGTAAACATGCACTCAGTTGTGGGTAGAAGGTCCCAGCTCCCACGTGAGTCCAGGAGTTGGGCCCCAATTGCATGAACTTTAATGTCGATGTATATGCGACCGTAGTTTTGTTAAAGTCGAATACCATGGCGATTACTTATTCAGAAAAAGCTCTGTAAACTGAAGAAAAAGATAAAGTTCATTGGGCTTTTTACACCCGAGCCTAGTGGCTCATCAGACTGGTACTCATCCCCAGTTTCCATAGCGTGAAGCAACTAGGAGTTCAGCTCCTCCTGGATGGGACGCTAGCCCATCGCAGGTTACCTTCCCAGTATATTTTTACTGGTACCCATTTATACTGCTGGGTGAACAGAGGCACACTTATGGTTGAGACCTTACCCAGTGGTCTTAGCACAGTGGGGGTCTAACTGGGATTTGAACACACAACCTCCCAATCATGAGCCCAGCACTCTAACCATTACACCACCGGCCCCACGTACACTGAAGAGCTTTGGGTCAAAGCTGGAAAAATATGTCACATATAATGTGCTAACAGAGATGTAGACAATCAGTAAGCTTTGGAAGATGAGTAGACGCAGTCTTGTGATGGTTGTGATATCCTGAAGGGGGACTGGTTATTGGTAGACTCCATGTACTAGTATATGTGTAACCGCTTAATCCGAATTAGAATCACTGGGAGGCTGGCGCCCATCCCAGCCATCTCCAAGCAAGGGTAGAGTACACCCTGGACAGCCCGACAGGCCTTCTCACGTTGATGGTATGCAGCTACTCTTGCTGAAGGTCAGCAATGTTTTTTTTACAGCCTCACACTGTAGACAGTGAGAAACATGGCCGCCTTTGATAACCAAGTTAGCCGCACTGGGCTGATAGCAACCTTCTCCTGTAAAAAAAAAACAAACACCCCCCCCCCCCACCCCCAAAAAATATATATATAGTTTCATGGATTTACACCCTTGTTGAATTCACCGATTCAATTATATATAGTATCTTCAAAATGCAAAACACAGAGTACCAAGAACAAGAATTATGTGGTCTCTTCCTGGACAAAAAAAAAAAAAAAAAAAAAAAAGAAACAAATACTGATTATTAATTTACTCTTCAATTCGTGGCGGCACCGTGGTGTAGTGTTTAGCACCTCCGTCTCACAGCAGGAAGGTTGGGAGCAGTGCAGCTGAGACTTGGTTGAGATTTTTTATATCTCGTTGCCAAAATATAATGTATAATATGTATAATACATGTTTTCGAGGGGGTGATGTGGGGTGTTCCTCCTTAAATGATCCCAAGGCGTAAACTCCAGGCTTCCAAAAAGTACCATGTAAAAGCCTAATCCTAAATTATTTATTTTTAGTCATACCTGATTCCCATCCATAAAGAGTCGTCTCCCTGTGACATATGACCACCAGCAAGCCAATTTTAAAATTTTTCCATCACATATGATGCTGCCACCCACCTCTTTTTGAACCGCTGTGCATGGGAATTTGGAAGCAAACAAACCCACTTGGAGGGAAAACGATATCCGAACCTTTTATACAAATGAGCTCACAGACGCCCATGGATTGACTGATGGTCCCTATGAGTGACAACAGATTGTATTCCATCCCTCCTTCCTGTTAGAGGCCAGGCAATTAGCTCACATGGCTCACGAATGTCTGCGGCATCAACCTGGTTTCGAACATGCAAACTCCAGGTTGACAGTCACACACCTTGTCGATGCATCGCTCAGGAGCCCTCATTTTTCTTTTTTAATTGACTTGTAGGTACAAAGTACTGCATATCTATTTTAATATCGGCTTTTTCATCACCTCAATATCTTGGTATTTATTTATTTTTTTAATTTACTGTATTGATCCTGAAAGGGAAATTATTGTTTTGCATTTAGCCCGTCCAAAGTAAACACACACACACACACACACACACACACACACACACACACACACACACACACACACACACACACACACACTCGGAGCAATGGGCTGCCCCATACTGGAGTGCTTGGAGAGCAGTTGGGGCTTAGGTGCTTTGCTCAAGGGCATTTCAGCCATGAAGATGGAGGATGGGAAGGTACAGGACACCCCACCCCACCCCAAACCCCGCACAGCCACACCTTTTCCCTTCTGGTTCAGGAATTGAACCAGCGACCTTTTGGTCCCATATGCTGCTTATCTAACCATTTAGGCTACACTACCCTGTCTCATACATGCACCTTTTATTACATTTATTATTGATATAATGAAGCGTGATTATTGAATCTGTTCCAGTTGATGCTTATCAAGAAACTAAACGTGTGCATCAGTGTGTTTTCAAAGGAATCCCCGCCATTTTGCTAATAAGAAATGAACAAGTTAGAACTTTTAAGGGATTTAGTCTGCAATGTTGTGTAGCTGCAACACGTCTTTGTTGCTTCAGTTCACATGGATACATCAGCGTACCCGAGCTGACATGTTTATCGAAGCCCATTTGTCAAAATGTGTTTATAATCTCAGCCAACTATTCCCCTATCATCGAAAAGCCACATTTCCCTTCAATTTTCTCGAAATATCAAATCTGATTGGGCCTGAGTTGAGTAAAGTGTGGCAGACCAGCGCTGACTTCTGGCCAAGAACAACACGGGATTGTCTTCCATCTTGTCGGATTTGTTGAGCCAAAATGCTGATACAGATTAGTGGTGGAAAACAAATGCCAGTTCTTATTGTGTGCATGGTTTAATTGCAGCACCTGGAAACGATTAGTTCATAAAGGGAAGTAGGGAGTACTGTTACTCCGTTTGGTTTTAACGCAAATGTATATTACTCCTATTAGTGGAAAGATGGTCCGAGTTAGCTTGCTGTCGCTATAACTTAGGAAAGTGCCTGTTAAATATCAGTCGTTATTTACATACCTGTGCAGAGCGGAACTGAAAAAAAAACTACGAAGCTTTTGGTTAATAGGCACCAGCACATGCTACCGACTTGGTGAAAATATAGAGCAGTTTTTAGGAATCCATCAGACTCCATTACATTCACATTCTTATCGCATTTAGCACACACCCTTATCCAGAGTGGTGGGGCCGATGGTCTAGTGCAGGGGTCTCCAATCTTCTCCACACAGGGCCGGTGTGGGTGCAGGTTTGCACTTCAACCAAACAGTAGCCACACCTTCCACCTATTTCTACCAATCACTGATCTCACCAAGATGACCCCACATCAGAATTGGAACAGTAATGTCCAGTATAGTTTTTGTTTACTTTTCCTTTGATGATCAGTGATTGGTGGATACAGGTGGACGGTGTGGCTACTGTTTGGTTGAAGTGAAAACTTGCTACGTTGTACTTCAGGTCCTGTGGCTTAAGTGCATCAGGGTTTTTTCAAAAAAAAAAAATAAAAATGGAAATTAAGGAAAATGGGGGGAAAAGCTAAGGAAAACGCAGAAAACAAGGCCTATTATGCAAAAAAAAAAAAAAAAAAAAAAAAAAAAAAAAACAAAACCCCCAATAAAACTAATTACATTTTTATTTGAGGTGTGCAACTGTATGTGCATAATTATATTTTATTTACATCTTATGCATTATTTTTGAATGTTTAGTTTTATTATACGCATTTATAGCGTTGAATATGTATTTATTGATATTATGTAGACATATACATGTACATATACAGTACATCAATCAGGGGGTCGATCCGACTTCGCGGACATTGGCAGTCATGGAGGGGTGGGGTCTCAGTCCCCATAAACCACGGAAAGTGAGGGATCCCTGTATGTAAAGAAAATTTTAATTTTTGGGCAAACACGTCTTAACAGAATTAGATTTCTCATGTTCCCATGTAGTACATACCATCATATGAAGCCCACACTTGTCCAGTCTGTGTCACAGTTAAAATTTGTAAATATAAACTTAATCAAAATATTACTTTATTTTCTGAAGATAACAACCAAAACTGGGAAAAGGGTGAAATGAACTGCCATTACACAGCTCTGAAGCATTTGTAGGCATTTTCCTCATTCCGCTTAGTTTCACTGGACCGCTTTAATCTATACTTGGTGTTTGTTGCTTGGGTGCTGCTGCCGTAACAAAGTCTTTTCCTGTCGAGGATCAATAAAAGATTTTCCTTTTCTATCTGTCTGCTGCTCGTGGTGCTTGCCACTGTTTGTCTTGAATTTAAAAACAATTAACCAAGAGCATCTCATTTTAGTTTGCTTTTAATTAGGTCTGTACATTGTATTTCCAAATCTCCGGAATTCCACTATTTTTGGATTTAGATTTGAGGACGTTGGAAATCAGCACATTGAATCATGGTCAGTAGCCACTGAAGTCAACATAATGGACATTTTCAACAGAGCTGTATATAATTTGACTATTTTTGTTATTGTAGTTGTTGTTTGTCTGCATGCTAGCTACCAGTGAGTGAATTTTACATGAAGAGCAAGTGCATCTCTGCAGGATGTGCACCCCTCCAACAATCTTTTCCCCATCCTTCAAATGTTTTGCTCTGGAATAAAACAGGAATGTCATGATAAATATTTCATTATTGACAGTCCTATCGGGTGCTTTTATACGAGCAAACTCTGCATTATTCAGTTTGTATTGTACAAGTACCTTCATTTAGGTACAGTCAAGACCCCGAGGAGATTGGTTCTCCTTACATACACACACACACACACACACACACACACACACACACACACACACATATATAATTTCACAGAAAACCCACAATATAAAATTTACAAACAATAGGACACTGAAAAAATTCCCATACAAAAACAATCATCAAACCATTGGCTACTGATTGGCTGACCAAGTCTCTGTTTGACAGACGTCAATCACGTGTCCCTTACAAAAAACTACAATTGACTCAGTTTTTTATATATTTTGTGATCTTTTGACCTGTGAATTATTTCACCTTGTGTAGCTATTCTTCACTTCATACTTCATTAAAATATTCCTCTCTTCCAGCATTTTAATTCAAATCGTTTCAAGAATAATTGTTCCATCTGCAGTGTAACAACAATATGCACCCACATATACAGCGAGCCTCACTGCATGGGTATTATTGTGCTGCTGTGCCTGAGTTTCATTAAGACGATTTATTTCCATTTATCCTGATAACAGATCGCCTTTCCTAATACACTGACTACATACAGCACGTCTCCAGCAACGTCTCACTGTCAAGCTGCCTGATGCACACAGAGTCGAACAGATGTTCAGACAGAATATATATATATATATATATATATATATATATATATATATATATATATATATATATATATATATATATATATATATATATATATATATATATATATATTGGTATTGTACCTTTTATAAAGTAAATTGGATCACAGCAAAAAAGGCAAGCAATAAAGTTGGTAGAATCATATTTTTAGATATTTATTAGAATAGAATTAAAAATATATTTTGTATAGCCGTCAACGTGTTTCTCCTCTGCAATGGTCTGGCGAGCTGTCCAGGGTGTACTATGCCCTCACCAAGAGTTGGCTGAAATGGGTGCCAGCCTCCCCACGACCCTAATTAGGATTAAGCGGTTCATAAAATGAATAAAAAGTCATTAATTTATAAAACAGAGTTTTTAGCTTCAACAGTGTAAAACAGTCATTATAATAGGAACATTTACAGAAACACTGGTCAATATTAATAACAACTTAGATAAAGAATAAAAATGTTGCTCTGGACAAATATAAATTAAATAATGATCATGGCATAAAATCTTAAAAATAACATCAATAAAGACTTTTGTATAAGAATTATAATGCTATATTAAATATCGGACTAATATTAACAAACTACTACTACACTACCACCACCACCACCACCACCAGTACTACTACTACTACTACTACTACTACTACTACTACTACGCCCACTACCACCACCACTACTACTACTACCACCACCACCACCACCACTACTACTACTACCACCACCACCACCACCACCACCACTACTACCACCACCACCACCACCACCACCACTACTACTACTACTACTACTACTACTACGCCCACTACCACCACCACCACCACCACCACTACTACTACTACCACCACCACCACCACCACCACCACTACTACTACTACTACTACCACCACCACCACCACCACCACCGCTACTACTACTACCACCACCACCACCACCACCATTACTACTACTA
>CM045731.1:22117500-22135000 GCA_024760905.1 Plotosus lineatus
TGTAGTGATAAATGGAGTTTCAATAGAAAGTCTTTGTCCTGTCCTTTATTTTTGTTTATATATATGTATATATATATGTATATATATATATATATATATATATATATATATATATATATATATATATATATATATATATATATATATATATATATATATATATATATATATATATATATATATATATACTGGTTTCAATTACCCATGTGTTTGTTTCATATGTTTTACATAGTTTGTGGATGCAACCAAATTAGTTAATTAAAAAAAAAATCGTGTTTAAAGGATTTGCAAGATGGTTGCAGTTTGACCTTTCATGATCAGTCAAGGTCAAAGAAAATCGTCTTATTTGAAAGGCTTATTATAAGTGTTCCATGGTAACAGCGTGCCTATCAGCAATTATTTATAAAATTGTTATGGAATTAAGTGCTAGATCTCCAAAACTTTGTGACCTTGCTCTGACCTCCACCTTGAAGTGACCCCACCAAGTTTAGTGGGTGTGGTCATAGGTGTGGTCAGAATGTTATTCAATACAAAAAACAAACAAGAAATTGGATGGATTGAAAAAATCTTTTTCAATTCTACACAGTGCAAAAACTTTGTGATATTTAATGTTAGTCCTTTTAATAACTTCCAGTTGGATTTTATAGAACAGATTAAATGTGTTGGTAATTTTGGGATCTAAGACTGATGTCTTGTGATATTAGACGGGAGTCAACAACCATCTGCATTATATTTGGAAATATACATTAAACTCCCACCAGCTGAGCACGACAAAAATAACTAGAGATGCATTTCCACAAGAAAATGCCAGAGTGATTGCTCCACACTGCAAAAATAAAAGACAAGTGCGGCACATGATTGATGGGTATATGCGTTGGAGGAGTTGGTATGAGCTGGGAAATGAAGTCTGGTGGCCTTCTGATGAAGCGTGACGGAGTAGGACGTCTTTGATTCCAAAACGCCATGTATTTCTATAAGGCAGAAAATGCATTGCCACCAAATAGGAAACAAATCAAGGCATAAAAAGAAAGAAAAATAAAAAAGGCTGTGGGTCCGAGTTGATTTCATGTATCGGTTGTGTGAGTGGTCCTGAGGTGGTATATTAAGTTTGGTGGTGTGATGATGAAGTGTGACCTGGTAGGAGGGCTGTAATTCACAAAGTACTTTTCTTGCAAAATAAATGACGAGAAAACATGTGAATAAAACGCTGTGCATAAGCAAATTATTCTGGCTCGGGGTGGAATAGTTCAAGTTGGTTTGGGGTCGATATCTGAAGAACGACAACTGAAGAAGCACAGCATAATAAAAATTATGGATAACAATAGTGGGGTGGTTTCGCAATCAGACTAATTTTGTGCTGAGAGCTGGTGAGAATCATTTAATCATGACTTGATTCATGCCACCCACTGTCAGGAGCAAGTATATTATAAAAGCTAATAATAGCATAATTATTATTTATTATAGAATTTAATATAAATCATTATTACTTTATTTTTTGTTTCTGAAACAATTTTTCCTTTATTTGGGTTATAGAGAGGCTGGAGTCCATTCCATCTCAGAGTACACCCTGAACTGCTCACCCGACTACTGCGGTCCCAATACTTACATGCATTCATTAATTTTCTGAACCTTAATCTTAATCCTAATTAGAGGAGGTAGGTGCCCATCTCAGCCGACTCTGGGTGAGGGCAGACATATGCAGAAAGCCAGCAATGATTCTTTTACATGCCTGCCACCAGAGACAGTGAGAGACATGGCCGGCCTTTGATAACCCAGTTAGCTGCACAGGGGGGGGGGGGGGGGCATTGACAACCCGTTGTCAGTGGGGCTTGAACCCCCAACCTTGGGATCAGTGATCCAGCATCTTTACCACCAGGCCACCACTGCCCTCCACTTACATTCACACCTGTGGTGATTTTGAATATACATTTATCCCAATGTTTTATTGTGGGAGGAACCCAGAGGAAAACCACAGAAACACAGGAAGAACATGCACTCTGGAAGGAAACCGGAGTCCACAGAGGAAACCCTGGAAAGCATGATGAGAGCAGGCAAACGCCATGCAGAAACACGCTGGCTGTGGTGCTTCAGCCCAGGACCTTCTTGCTCTGAGGCAGAAGTCCTCACGACCACTGGATTATTTGTTTAATGTTTTCATTCTGATGGAGGCAGGTGTGCGCCAAAGGCATGCAAGAGCAGGTACAGAGCTCTGGAAGTGCTAAACGCAGCAAGATTTTTATAGTTTATATTTGCATAATTCAACCACAGTCGAAACAGGTCTGGGAAGCATTGTGCTTCGAGCCAAGCTGAATTCTGGGTAGAGAACAGTGTCTGTTTAGCCGACACATTTTATTTTAATATGTACTCTGAGCACGTCATGAATGTGTTTCAATCTACAGTACAGTATACTACACAGAAACACAAGGAATAGAAAATAAAACATCATTCTTCTCTTTTACTTTTTATTTTAAAGCGTTATGATGACGACAATAACAATGCCGTCTACTCCAGTTGACCATAAAAGACCGTGAGTGTCTGTTGTTTTGATTCAGAAGTTGCCAACTCAAAATAATGTTTTAATTTCATGATTGCAGTCCAATCAGACTGTGTTTGCTTTTTTAAAAAAATAAAAGATAAAGCACAATTTTATCGTTTATTTTTAAAAAAAAGCAAACACAGTCATACAGCGCATTCAAAGTTTTGCTAGCGCTCCAAAAGATGTCATGATGGAGCACATGTGACCACCGACATGCTTGAAAATGTAAAAATAAAATATTAAAATCGTGTCCATAATCCTAGCCTATCTCAGCCAAAACTGGGTACACTCTAAACAGATTTGCTGACCTTTGCAGGATCCACACACACCCCCCCACACACACACACATAGATATACCACCACACACACACACACACACACACACACACACGCACATACAACCATTCACACACACACACACACACACACACACACACACACACACACACACACACACATTCAACCATTCACACACACACACACACACACACACACATTCAACCATTCACACACACACACACACACACATACAACCATTCACACACACACACACACACACACACACACACACACACACACACACACACACACACACACACACACACATACAACCATTCACACACACACACACACACACACGCACATACGACCATTCACACACACACACACACACACACACACACACACACACACACACACACACACACACACACACACACTAATATGCATGTCTTTGCACTGTAGGAAGAAACCAGAGTTCCCATAGAAATCCCACACAAGCACGGGGTCAACATGCAAAGTCCACACAGATATGCCTGAGCTCAGTACTTGAACCCAAGACCTTCTTGTTGAGAGGTGGACGTACCCCGAACAGTACTGTACTGTCCTGTATCTATAATAACCGTTTTCAAACTTTTTTTTTTTTTTTTTACCTTTTGCCCTACACGGTGCACATTTTTTTTCAGCAAATGTTCCTACTCTTTCACCACAATATTACACTTATACATGTCTTCAAGCACTTCAGGACTCAGTATTATATTTATTTTTAAGCGTTTGTATCCCCTATATGGTAGTATTTCTAGACATCCATAAAATCTTCATGGTCTCAAACCCTCTCCAGCTGAAAGACAGATTGTTGTTGACATGTTGCAGGGACGTGGTCCATCAGCTGCTTTGTCAGGTTATAAATGGTTTATAGCTTCTCAGACCAGAAATCAGATCCTACCACGGAATTCACGGCCATCTCACATTCCAGTCCAGAGTTTCAAACTCGTGTCCCTCGCATTTTAACCTTGACTCTCGGCTGACTCTTTACCCTCTGAGCACTTTGCCATGGTTCAGTCGCTGATCACTTGCTCACCTGCCATCCTGAAAGCCATTACCCTTTTTTAACAAGAGGACACTGGAGTATTACCACTGACGCTCTGAATGTGTGCAGACAGCTTGGCATTGTCCCCCTAACACCTGTACGCCTCCTGCCACCTCTATTTCCCTTCTGTGCAACCCCCAGATGTGACCCCGGCACTGTGAAAGCCCTTGTTCTCCCCCTCATGTAGACCTCATCATTATCGCACCCAGTGGGCCTCGACTCAGAGGGCAGGTGGACACGGGAACAAACGCTGCATGGTTATGACGGCGCCATACCAGGTGACAGAAAACATACAATGGAGGTGAGAAATGAAAATCATTACAATCATCAATAATACATGAATACAGTTATTGCTGCCTGTATATTTGTATATGTGTTTGTTTTTTTATTTGTGATCGTCTTCAAATGATGCTTGTGTGACTGCGTTATTATATCATAAATATTTCCTACAAAAGGGTTCAAAGGGTTCTCCGTGAAAGTGTTCAATCACAACGATATTTCAGCATCATCTCCCAAACCACTGATAAACATTACGCGGCACGCTCATGGGAATTTTATTACCTAAACCCCAAGGCTGGGGAGTTTTATTATATACATGTCAGGGCAAAAATGAAAAGGAGGAACAAGTGGCAGCAATATTTTTTATTAGCCAGAAATATAAGCCATATACAAATTTGATATATGGATTTTTTTTTTAAGACAGTAGGCCTGTTTATTACATACATCCTGTAAAAGGCAGCATATGCTAGCCTGTGCTCTTAGCACACACAGAGCTATGCTAATTCTTCTGAATGGATCCAGTGATGGAACAAATGATGCATATCAACTAGCTACACTGCTAGCATGCACAATGTACGCGGTAATGCATTTCTATAAAGCATTACCCATTTTATCCGACGCGCGTGCTTAGTGTTAAATAACTAACAGAAGAAAGTAATCCTATCTACTTGACTGTTGTATGGATACCTGTGAGACTATATAAACTTGATTCTGTAATATTAATGTACAGTTACCTTTTGCCATTACTATGTAAGTTGCTAAATGCTAGGCTTTTGCCCTGTGGCAAAAAAATAAATAAATAAATAAATAAAGCAACACAATGCAGATAGCTAAATTTCTGACTGACATAGCATCCTGCTAGCTGTTCATAAGTTTTTAAATCAGGTTATGAGTCATTCTATTGCACGAGAAAGGTTTCATTTATCCCTTACATTCATTCATTCATTCGTTTTCTGAACCACCTCATCCTAACTGGGGTTGCAGAGAGGCTAGCAGCCATCTCAGCTGACTCCAGGTAAGGGCAGAGTACACCCTGGACAGCTCGCTAGGCCATCACAGGGCAGAAACACGGTGACGGCTATGCAGCTACTCTTGTCGAAAATCAGCAACGGTTCTTTTACATGAACCTCCCACCATAGACAGTGAGAGACATGGCCATGACTGCACTGGGGGGGCAGTGACAACCTGTTGAGAGTGGGGCTTGAACCCTCTCTCTCTCTCTCTCTCTCTCTCTCTCTATATATATATATATATATATATATATATATATATATATATATATATATATATATATATATATATATATATATATATATATATATATATATATATAAAATAAAAGGTCTTTAAAAATAAAGAAGTCTTCTGTAATCCCCTGAAGAGAGAGGATGGTTTCGCCACCCCTCGAAACAGATCTGTAGTGATAAATGGCGTTTCAATAGAAAGTCTTTGTCCTGTCCTTTTATTTTTATTGTTATTTGCTCTACCAAAAAGTATTGAGCACTCTCCTACGGAGGGATCTACTCAGAAAATCACATATATATATATATATATATATATATATATATATATATATATAATGTGTGTGTGTGTGTGTGTGTGTGTGTGTGTGTGTGTGTGTGTGTGCGTGTAACATAATTTTGTGGAAGTAAATTGACTTTTAAGAATGACTCAGTATTAATGCTGCAAATTTTGTTTCTACTTCTGCACCACGAAACAATTAAAATGTCAGTATAGGTATATGAACATGTGTCAGGCCACAACATACAGTATGTATATTTGTATTTTTATTTTTATGATATATAGCAATCATGAGAGCCAAAAGTTTTGACAAGGGACTTAAGGCAGTGCAGACTTTGTCTCTTATATAGAAAGATTTAATACCAAGGAATTACTTGAGAACCCAGGCTTATTTGTGTAGCCGCACTTGGCCATGTTTTCACAAGATAAAATTACATACTGACATTTTAAATAGCAATTCATCTTCGATATTACTTCCAACTCAGATTATCTATTTTTAAACATGGGGAATTTTTATGTTTATAAGTATAAAGAATAATAATTAAAACAGGCTTTATGAATAATTGTACTGAATGATTTAAAAAAATAAACAATCCAGACAGCTGTATACAAATCCTCAAACTTAGCCATTATGAAACTTAACATTTCATTAAATCCTCGAATCTAATTGGACGGTCAGATTTAACAGAAATTCATTGTTCATTTTCTGAATAGCTTAATTCTATCGAGGGAGGTTGGTGCCCATCTCAGCCAACTCTAGGTGAGGGCAGAGTACACCCTGGACAGCTCGCCAGACCCTTGCAGGGCAGAAACATGTGGACGGCTATGCAGCTACACTTTTTACGAAAATCAGTACCGCAACCATTTGTTATACGCCGGAGTTATGTTCCGCCCCTTACCGCGGATCCTGAAAATCTGCGAGTTATTGACATGGGTTTAAAACCATATGTATGATATTACATGTGCTAAAATATGCTTCTTAAACAAATTCTATACTGTAGACAGTCTTACTCATTCATACAGTAATAATCCAGTAAAATGTAATAATGATTCAGTAAAAACTTTTTAATTTTGCACTGTGATAATATTTATTAATGAATAAAGCGCTTAGGCCAGGAGCTCGAGAAGATGCAGGGCATTTGAGTGACATCATAGGGCTTAAATAATCATTAAAAACAGACTAAAAAAAAAAAACATGAATTCACAATTCAAGCAATCACGTTGATGACATATGCACGAAGGAGAAAAATAAGAGGTGTACATATCATCTGCATCCAATCAGCAGGAGAGAGAAACAAAAGCTCTCAGCCATTGGCTAAATTTGAATCACTTGCCAGTAACTTCCAGGTTTGCTGCTAATGCGCGAGTATGTGGGGCTGCGAGTGCTGAACCGCGAATGGGCTGGTGATTACCGTAATGGTTCTTTTAGATGAACCTCTCACCACAGACAGTGAGAGACATGGCCGGCCTTTCATAACCCAGTTAGCTGCACTGAACAGGCAGCAGTAACAACCTGGGGTTTGAAATCCCAACCATGGGATCAGTAATCTCGCCATATAACCATAATTACTTCCATACATTATATTATATACATACATATATTGCTATAATAAATTATTTTTCTGTGTTAAATGCTCGACATAATCTAATTATAATCGCAATAGTATTAAGAATAAAAAAAAAGCATATGATGATGGCATAATGGCGGCCTATCTCGCAGAGCAAGAAGGTCTTGGGTTCAAGCCCCAATCGTTTCTGTGTGGAGTTTGTATGTGTGTCCCCACAATGCCTGCATGGGTTTTCTCCGGGTGCTTCAGTTTTGTGTGGGGCAGTGGTGGTCTAGTGGTATAGGGTGCTGGATCGCTGATCCAAAGGTTGGGGGTTCGAGTCCCACTCTGCACAAGGTTGTCACTGCCCCCCCTAGTGGAGCTAACTGGGTTATCAAAGGCCGGCCATGTCTCTCACTGTCTATGGTGTGAGGCATGTAAAAGAACCATTGCTGACTTTCGACAAGAGTAGGCTGCAAAGCCGTCAGCGTGTTTCCGCCCTGCGATGGCCTGGCGAGCTGTCCAGGGTGTACTCTGCCCTCACCTGAAGTTGGCTGGGATGGGCACCAGCCTCCCCGCGACCCTAATTAGGATAAAGTGGGTACAGAAAATAAACTGATGAACTTCAGTTTTGTGTGTGTGTTGGCCAAGCAATGGTCTGGCAAGCTGTTTAGGGTGTATACTGCCTTCATCCAGTGTCAGCTGAGATAGGCTCCAGCCTTCCGGTGACTCTAATAGGTTTAAATGAGTGTGAATGTTTAGAGAAGACATACTGCAGGTGATAACAGGAAATAGCTTTTCCAAAGGATTTGCAGAACATTAAATATAACTATACTGTAGAACATCAAATTATTTTCTTGTTCGTGAACTTTCTCTTCTTTTTTTTTTATTCTAACCAAGCAAGTTCTCACGGAGTTGTTAACCCCATGTAGTCTGTTCACCTCTGTTTTACTCTGTCTTCTGTTACTCTGGCTGTGTGAATCCTTGAAAATTTGAACTTCGTTGACTTTCATTGCACACATTGCAAAAAAAAAAACAAAAGTAATATCAAACGAAATAATGATTGAATCGTCCCAAACCAATGAAAGTAATTCTCTCCGTCCGCCCCTCTAAACAAAGCATCTTTGTAACGAGCCGTATCCATGGTGGTTTCTGGGCTCGCCAGGATTTAAACATCATTCTTAATCATGGTGGCATTTCAACTGAGATCTGCGTCGTGTTCCAGATCCGCAAGTCTCCAAGCTGCATGTCCGAGTCTTGACCCGTGGGTGTCTTCCAGTGGAGTCGGTCAGTCCATCAGAGCTTAAGAAATGTTTGGCTATGAAAAAAAAAAAAAAAAAAAAAAAAATGATGATGAGTGATTTCATTGGATGTCTCCCAAGAATTTGTAGAATTAAAGGTCTCCATTCGGAGCTCGGTGAACTTCGGGTTTCTGAAAGAGCCGCTCGCTCTAGCCAGCTCTTAACCAGGTCCAGTTGCATTTCACAAATTGATGTAGTGGAACTTTCTGCCTTGACGGTTCTACACTATGATGGGTAGGATAAAGGAAGAAAGAAGAGGATGATGAAAGCGAGCTGACTGGAAAACACCCCTCATATTGTGCTGTGATATCTAGCAACGCCACTGGGAACAGCATTCTCGTGACAGCCTTTACAATGTGGATAAAAATAAATCAACATTGTGTAACCACAGAAACTATTCATCTCAGATTGGGACAGTGACTATTACTGGGAATGGCGGTTACACAACGTTTCTCAATGCGTGTTTGCACCCAACTGGAAAGCGTCTTGTTTTTTGACTGCGGCAGAAGTGTATCCTGCTGACTCGGCTGTTAAAGGTTTTGCAAAGTCATGGAAATATGAAGGGTAGGTGGTTTAATCAGTGTCACACTAATCAAATGTATTGTCATGGCGTGATAAAATTTCACCTGATATTTTTGGACTGCCTCACCTTTATATCTGGCTGAGGGGTGGATGGAGGTTGGGGGAGGGGGGGGTTGTGTGTATGCAGAATTCAGCAAAGTCCATTGGGGGAACGTGTAACGGAACACTGCTCGGCTCTCCTTCCCAGCATGCAACACCCAGGCGCTGCATCCAGACCGTGCCTGATACAATCAAACCAGTCATTTCCTCTGCGTAATTGACGAAAAGCGATGCCTGCGGGACGACATGCCACAGCTAAAGTATGCAATAAGAAGAAATCAGGCCTCCGTTTCCCCAAATGCATAACGATCCTCATTATATGCCGAAGAGTGACACCGTTTTTGGAAACTGTGTTTGTATTCAGGACAATAGAAATCTTTCATTGGAAGGCACAAGTTAATCCAATTGTTCATTCATACACATCCATAGTCATTTCATAAATCAAACACCTCAGTAATGGAATCAACCCACCTGCTGTAAACCACAATCATCAAGTATCTATCATAAACGAGGCATAATTGGAAATTAAACTCTTCCCAATAGGCACTTGAGGCTTGGCGTGTGGAATAAAACATGGCAGGATTGTGCTGTCACAGGAAACTAATCAACTGTACGGTGGTGTGATGATGCCTGATAGTTTTTGCGCAGTGCCTGATTATATAAGTTCTTGTACGAAGAAAGACATCTGCACTTTCGTGATGAGCAAAGGACCTAGAGCAGACACAGCAGAGTGGGGATCACAGAGGGTCAAACCGAGACATATTACTTCTTTTCTGTGCTGACGCATCATTTATACTCTGGCATTTGGGAGCGGTGGGTTGAATATGAAGAACCAGCATTCCGTCGTGAACAATTACTTACGGAACTTCAGAGAAAATACCGCAGCATGGAAAAGAGAACTGGTTTGCATGAATTATGGGTGGATTCCATATTCTCCTGAAAAAAGAGTCCCTACCATTATTCCTTAAAGGGTTCATGGTTTCTTTTAGGAATTATAAACGGAGTGTAATTTCATCTCGTTAACAGGTCAACATTTTGTTGGGGAACCACCAAGCAAGAGGGACCACCAGAAGACCAAATATTTTAGTTCTAAATATTGTGCCTGTCAAAATAAAAAAGGCGCACCCTAATATTTTGCCGGCCTGCCTTTAACATTGAGTACCTTTCCACAATTTCAGAAAATTGTTTGGGTGTTAGTGGGAGTGAATCGTAATAATCTTCATAGAACTTGGTTTCTTCATAATGATCTTGAGAGAACCTTTTGGTTTTGTGATTATGTGATTTAACTCTGTGGATTCATGATGATCTCAAGAGAACCTTGTGAGTTTATGATGATCTTTAGGTAACTTGGTGGAATCATGATGACCTTGAGTGAACCTGATGGATTTGTGATGATCTTAAGGTCACTTGGTGGAATCATGATAATCTTAAGGGAACTTGGTGCATTTGTGATGATCTTGAGATAACTTGATAGAATCATGATGATCCTGAGGCAACCTGGTGGATTTGTGAGGATCTTAAGGGAAACTGGTGGATTTGTGATGATCTTGAGGTAACTTAGTGGAATCATGATGATCTTGAGGGAACTTGGCAGATTTGTGATGATCTTGAGGGACCCTGGTGGATTTGTGATGGTCTTGAGGTAACTTGGTGGAATCATGATGATCTTGAGGGAACTTGGTAGATTTGTGATAATCTTGAGGGAACTTGGTGGATTTGTGATGATCTTGAGGGAACTTGGTGGAATCATTATGATCTTGAGAGAACCTGGTGGGTTCCTGATGTTGTTGATTTAATGTGATGGATTCATGATGATCTTAAGAGAACCTGATGAGTTTGTGATGATCTTGAGGTAACTTAATAGAATCATGGTGACCTTGAGGTGACCTTCGTGGCACGATGACCTTGGGGAAATTTATGATGATCAAAAATTTTCTCATGATTATCACAGTGTATTACTATTTGAGGTCAATCATGATCCGCATAACAAGTTTGGCAACAAGATGCTCTGCCTGACACAACCCTCTGCATTTATCCGGACTTGGGACCAACGTGAGGATGAACACTGGCTTGTGCCCGAGGTCAATCATGATAGAATGTGGGAATCATAGTAGAGCATAACCGACCTTAACAGAGTGTTACAGACCTTGTGGCACCATCGCATGGTATCATGATGAACTTGTCAAAATGATTTCTTGAAGTTTCATCGTGGTCATAAATCATGGCGCTCCATGGCTTTTATCTCATTCGATTCATGGACATCGTGTCCCAGTGTAAACCAAGGTAAAAGCGATTAACCATAATTGCATTGTTTTAACAAATTTATGCAACATCACAACATTTATTTTCCTTCAGCACCTACTTCACCATCAGCTGCATTCCATCATCACTCATGAACAAGATCTCGGCTTGAGGTAGTGACTCAGCAGGAGCAAGCCTTTTTTTATTTATTTTTTCCTTTTGAGAATCATGGACTCAGATTTGGCCGACTCATGATCTCATACATAGTGATGCATTGATTTACAAAATTAATCCATTCAGAGGGCAAGCTTGTAAGTCAAAATGTTTGTCTGATAAAATAAAAAAAATAAAAAAATCCCATAGGAAATAATAGAAAACCAATTAACCCATTCCAATCCCCGCCAAAACTCGCATAACCTGCTACAAACATATATTTCATCTAATATATTAAAGGTAAACTTGTATAAACACTAAATATTTCATAATAATAATGCATGTACATTAACATTAATAATAAGTAATAATAAATAATAATAAAACAAGAATAAACAATATGTATACTAACCCTTCTGATCATCGACTGCAGCAGAGATGTCATGTGGGCAGGCATGAGTTGGCGTGTAACAGAGGAGGAGCAGGAGAATTTTGTACATGTGCACGCTACAATTGCCAGTGAGGAAAAGCTAATGGTGAGCTCCTACAAGGCCAGTGCTTCTCAAATAGTGGGGTGCACCCCCTTGGGGGGTGCGATGTGATGCCAAGTGGCACGTATGACCCTGGGGAACATGCTTTTTTGCCATAGTGTACTAGAATTAACTGTGATTGCGCATCCTCTACAGTAGGAGGCAGTGTTGCTCTCACTGTGTTCCCTGTGGTGTAGGGAAAAAGCACCGAGCAAACAAGATGAAGTGCAATAAACACTATTTATAGTCATGTGCGGGGGTGCTATTGGGGTGATTTTTTTCTTTCTATAGGGGCATCAACAGAAAATAATTGAGAAGCACTGCACAAGACGTTCTCAGAGTGCAAAGGAAGGATACAAGGCTAATCGGCACGGAAAAGCCATTTCCCCAGCAGAGTTCACGAATCAACATTTTGCTCATTGTATGGGGCAGATTTTTGGTGGGATCGAAGCTCGTATCACAGAAAATTTGTTATAAAAGACACTCGTAAGTCAAGGTACCACTGTATTTACATTACAAAGTTGAAAAGGCTTTTTGAACATTTGCGCTATGCTACCTTCAGTTATTTCATTTTTTGATATCTCCAAATATTTGTTGCCTACACATCAAACACTATAAAAACTTTATAGAAAATAAATCTGATTGGATGGCTAATGATGTTGGTCGAAGCAGAAGAATAAACTATGAAACAGATGAAACAGAAAGAAACAAAGATTTTCATGGTCCATTAGCTTTTGCTTATTCTTTCTTTTTATTTTTTTTATTTTTATTTTTTTTAGTATTCTTCTCCTCAGGTGCTTATTCTTTTTAGCAGCAGTAGTACTCTTTTATTTCAAGGTCGCTATTGATTTCTTCAGTTTAACACCATTGTTTGAAATAAAATTGTGTTATGCCACCAGGCAGGATAAAAACATCAACGGCTATAAAAACGAACCAAAGAAAAATCCACCATTTTCACTGGATAATATTCTGAAAATGCCTGGACTCTTCTGAATCTGATCACAAGACCATTTGAAAATAATTTACATCGGCAGATTTATTTCACTCATCGGCCAGGTTTTTAATTAAATAACATACTGAAATTAATTAAGATTACATCCCTAGCTGGGCCGAATCAAATGATTGCACCTCTCCCAGCGAGCATGTCCTGGAAGTGATTTCTCTGGGAAAAAAGAAAGAAAAAGAAAAAGAAAACAGATTGAAGGTGGGGGGTCATGGAGAGGGGATTGTTGAATGCATTGTGTGTGTGTGTGTGTGTGTGTGTGTGTGTGTGTGTGTGTGTGTGTGTGTGTGTGTGTGTGTGTGATTCCTCTTGTATGATGGAAAATAAACAAATTGAAACATATTGCTTCCCTTTAGTTCAATTATGAAATTGCTACAGCTGAATATGAGATAATAATAATAATAATAATAATAATAATAATAATAATAATAATTTCCACCCTGCGATGGCCTGGCGAGCTGTCCAGGGTGTACTCTGCCCTCGCCCGAAGTTGGCTGGGATGGGCGCCAGCCTCCCCGCTACCCTAATTAGGATTAAACGGTTACAGAAAATGAACTGAACTAATAATAATAATAATAATAATAATAATAATAATAATAATAATAAACTATTTCTCCGACATATACCTGTTGGGGGAACTCATTGAGATGTAGAACCCATGGGGCTTGTTTGATTGTCTCTGTGGTGAACCCATTTCCAAGGTTTTTGACTACAGGGGGGGTAACGTTGTGATAAGCTGGAAAATATTGCAATATAATGTGTTGTTTTGTATCGTGCTATGCTTTTAATTTTAATACTTTAATTATCAAACATTATACAAGTTCCCATAAAGAAAACGTTATGCATTATTCATGAAAGCAAAACTTATACTGCTAAAAAAAAAAAAAAAAAAAAAAAAAAAAAAAAAAGCTCAGAATGACAGTGCATTGAATGGCATGTCATCAGCTTTATTGTCTGCTTCTGTTTAAAAACAAAAAGATGCTGGTCAGATTCTCCCCATCACCACATTCAATCCTGAGTCGGATCTAGATGAAGAGACACGCTGATTACTGGCGCACGGCTTTCTTCCCAACAACCTCATGTGTGGGAAAGTACTCGAGTCGTAGAGAGTGAAACGGGAAGACAGAGCAATAGGGAAGAGACGTGGTGATGTGATGAAGAGCATCCTACAGCATACGCAAGTCGAATATCACAGCAAAGCATCTACTTGAGAAGAAATAAGCACATCCTCATGTCATCTAAGAGCCTTGCCATGTCAAAGATGGGAAAAAAAAGCGCTGAGAGGATTTCTGGGCTGCTTCTAGATTTTTTTTTTTTTTTTTTTTTCTGAGATTGATGTATTGACTACAGTATCTAAGCATTTGATGGATTGCGGGCGAATCAGAGAATGAGTTCGGATTTTTATGTCTAGATCTTATTTGATGTGTTTCTTATGTCTTATGAGATAAAATAGAAAATGTTGGTAAAGATCTACTGCTACTATAATAATAATAATAATAATAATAATAATAATAATAATAATAATAATAATAATAATAATAATAATGGGAGGTATGGTGTCATAGTGGTTAGCACATATGCCTCACAGCAAGAAGGCCTGGGTTTGATTCAATGGCTCGGGGGGGGCTTCTGTGTGAAGTTTGCATGTTCTTCTCCTACTTGCATGGGTTTCCTCAGGGTACTCAGCTTTCCCCCCAAAAGTATGCACAGTAGATTAATTAGCTGCTCCAAATCTCCCCTAGGTGTGAGTGTCACAACTGTGAATGTGTATTGGTCCTACAATGGCCTGGTGAGGTGTTCCTGGGGTACCCTGCCTTCACCTAGAGTCAGCTGAGATAGGCGCCAACCTCCCCACGGCCCTCATTAAGTATAAGTGGTTTAGAAAATGAATGAATAATAATAATGATGATATAAAATGCTATGTAATCCAGAAATGTAAATACTGAGATGTGTGTGTTCATTCTGAGGAAAGTGCTAGAAAGATAAATCTGTGTGTGTGTGTGTGTGTGTGTGTGTGTGTGTGTGAGAGAGAGAGAGAGAGAGAGAGAGAGAGAGAGAGAGAGAGAGAGAAATTGTGTGCAGTGCTATATTGGCAGCTCTTGCGCTCTGTACTCAGCCTGTCTGTTAGTTCCGGCTGGGTGATCTCACTTCATCTCTCATCACTGTGATATCCGTGTGGAGACGGGCCGCGCTCCTGACCACTGCCACCATGTCGACTGGCACGGAAAATGTTTCCTGATTCCTGATCCCAGCGACGCCACATGAATATGCATTTATCTCCAAACACTTCTCCTCTAACAGACTTGTCATCTTATCATGCACTCTGGGCCCTGCGTTGACTATTTCAAACATTTTTGAAGAAGCTGAGTGAAGCCTTGCTGATGTTTTTTTTTTTTTTTTTTTTTTTTTTTCTTGCAACTCACTGACCCATTTTAAGCAACTCCTAAAAGTGAACCTAAGCAAACTTTATATTGTTTCAATATGAACATAGGTGAAAGAGGCGGAATAAATGTGCTTAAAATGGAGAGTTTGGTGAAAATACAGTCAAGTGATGATTTTAGGTTTGGCGCTTGATATTGTGGTGTAGTAGTTAGGGTGCTAGGCTTATGATCAGGAGGTCATGGGTTTGAATCCCAGTTAGACCCCCACCATTCTAATGGTAATGGGACTGGTAATGCATGCTGGTAAAAAAAAAAATACTGGGAAGGTAACGTGTGATGAACTAGTGTCCCATCCAGGAAGGGTTGAACTTCTAGTCGCCCCATGCTAAAGATAAGCAGTAGCCTGATTAGCCACGAGGTTCATGTGTAAAATCTCAACAAAGCTCCACCTTATTTCAAATAAAAAAAGCACTTTGAAATGAACAACAGAATGAATCTTGATGATGAACTCTCAGTAACCCAGGGAGTTAGGAGAACATGTGAAAGTCACGAAACTCCCTGGCCTATATCTCGAACCCTGGGACCTTCTTGCTGTGGTGTTACCATGCTCACCAGACTTCTTAAATATATAGTGCAGTGTCCCAGTTGAGAAATTCATCTGCTCCATGGGTTCGTTCATTTTCTGAATCAGTATATTCTAATTAGGGTTAGGGGGAGGCTTGCCCCCATCTCAGCCACTCTGGGTGAGGGCAGAGCACACCATGGACAGCTTCATCACAGGCCAGAAATGCACTCCTGGCTCTGCAGCTTCTCTTCACAAAAGTCAGCATTGGTTATTTTAGATGAATGACTCTTCACAGACAGTGGGAGACACAGTCAGCCTTTGATAACCAAGTTATCTGCACTGGGGGAACTGCAGCGCTAATCATTGACAGTGGGGCTCGAACCCTCAACCTTAGGATCAGTAATCCAACACCTTACCACCAGGCCACCACTGCCCTTGTGCTGCAGCTATTTGTTTTTTATTTTGAAGATCATATATGTGAGGCGCACCACCGAAATTGGCGCTTGTCGCAAGTGACGTATGGTGCTTGTGAGACAAAGCACGGCTTAGTTGGACTTCCGATCTTTCACCTGAGCAAGTGCGTGTTGAATACTTGTTTAGTACTCAACCTTCACTTGCTCACTTAAAAGACTGGAAGTCCAAATAAGCCGTGCTTTGTCTCACAAGCATCATACGTCACTTGCGACAAACGCCTACATTTGGTGGAGTGCCTCACATATTTGCAGCACTGGAACATTCCTGTCAACTCAGATTTGTTGGGCCAAACCAAGTTTACCAACTTACTGAGAAAATATTAAATTTAATAATAATAATAATAATACTGTGTGCAAGAACCTTGGTGATGTTACCAGGTACGAAACATGCTGCACCACTGTATGATGTGCCATCATGGTGGTTGTCCACCATATCCGATAATGACATTTGCATTCTACAACTCATCGATGCATGCGAAGGTGGCTCTGCAGTCCTAGCCTGGAGGCACAGAGTCTTGAACAGTGGGGGCTTTGGAAGTCCGTTCTAGTGACCTCTGCTGATGCAGTTCTGTGCCGCTTTTCTCTGGCAGCAGTGAGCTGCTAGCATCGTGCTTCTTCGAAGTAGGCAGCAACTTTGTGGATTGAGGCTCTCCGTCCTGGTCTGTCCATAGCATGCTCCTCCAGTTCTTTTAGATGGACGTGACACCACTGGATGTTTGCTGTCACAGTATCTTTGTATTGTAGCTTTGGGCGGCCTTGGTTTCTTTTGCCGAACTGGAGGTCACCATACATCAGGCCGTCTTGGCATCATGAACTCCTCTATTTGAATGACATGCCCCACCCATCAAAGTTGGGCCTTAATGAGCATAAACTCAATGCTGGTGGAGTTGGCATACTCGAGGACCTCTAAATTGGTGATGTAGTCCTGCCAGCTGATTCTGAGGATGGAACAAAGAGCTCACATGCGATGTGACATCATA
>CM045731.1:22142500-22172500 GCA_024760905.1 Plotosus lineatus
CAAGTGAGACATGGACGCTCACGGTTGAGCTTGGACGACGACTGGACTCCTTTGTTACGTCTTCCCTTGGCCGCATCTTCGGATACCGCTGGTGGGACTTTGTTACCAACCAGAAGGTGCTCGGGGATGCAGGGATGGTAAGAGTAACCTGCTTGATCCGCGACCATCAGCTGCACTACTATGGCACGTTTCCCGCCTTCGGACCCAGCACACCGGATCCTGTCCGTTCGGGATACTAGGGGCTGGAGCCGATCGCGGGGACAACCGCGTGCGATATGGTTGTCACAGCTGAGGGCTGCCCTGCCGGGGGGTATGGGCCCTGCGCAGGCCTGGTCGATCGCCAGGAGACGGCCGGATGAGTGGAGGCGGCTGGTGGACGCAGCGAAGTGCCGTCCCGGCGCATGCCCTCATACCTGACCTGACTTATTTGCCAAACTGTTTGATCCTATTAGGGTCGTGGGGCAGCTGGTCGCTATCACAGCCATCACTGGGTGGACCCGAGGTACACCCTGAGCAGTTTACCGGATCATCACAGGACTACACATGCGTAGCTATTTACACTTACACTCCCACCTACCGGCAATTTTGAAAGAGCCAATTATCTTATTGATTCCGTCTTTGGACCTCAGGAGAAAACCGACGTACCCAGTGGAGACCCATGCAAGCCCGTGGAGAACAAGGAAATGCCACACAGAAATACCCATGCCACACCCAGGATCACCTTGCTGTGAGGTGAATGCGCTAACCATACACCACTGTGTTGTCCGTAACCATGGCATAGATAACTAGGTGGATGGATGAGTGGAGTAAAAGTGCTGTGAGGAAACTTGGTGAATGTGTAAGTAGTTAACACAGTAAAGGTTAGTTTAAGGTCTAAATCGCTGATCCAGTTATGGTAGAATTAGTTAACTTACTAACGGAATTGCAGGACTATGTTTAAATCTCGTAAAGATACTTATCTGTGAGGTTCCGCCTTCAGCAGGTTGCTGGATATTAATAGGACAAAGTCATTCGCTATTTACACACAACTGGGCGTGAGGCATCACCAAGCAACCTTTACACTTTGTTTTATTATTATTTATGAAGAATTACTTGAAAATGGCTCAAAATTCATACTCTCTCTCTCTCTCTCACTCTCGCTCTCGCTCTCTAATAGCAAAATGTCATTCCCTCTGGTTCCAATTCCTTGATGTGTGTTTTTGCACCCACCCACGTCGCCCAACTTTCAGCAGAAAAATGCTATTATTAGCAGCAAAAAACAGCACATGCTCTGCATCTGGCCTTTTTTTTTGATCTTCTCACACCCTGAACATGAACAGCTAACAACCTGTCATTCAATCTCCAGAGTGAATCAGTGCAGGACGAGGCCTGCTAAGTTTATCCCTGCCACCATTATAGACTAACATGTGTATATGTGTATTAATCCCAAAGGGGACATTTATTGCCTTTACAGCACCCATCCAAAGTGAGTGCACACACACACACACACACACACACACACACACACACACACACACACACACACACACACACACACACACACACAGACAGAACAGTGGGCCGTCACAACACATTGAGGTGCCCAGAGATCAGTTGGACATTAGGTGCCTTGATCACGGGCACTTCAGCCATTAAGGTGGAGGAAAGGAAGGTGTAATTCACTTCCTGACTGCCCCAACGACAATTTTCTTGCTAGGTTGGGAATCATACTTGCAAACATTCGGTCTCAGAGCTGATTCTCTAAGTGTTAGGTGACAGCTGCCCCCAATGTGGTTGTAATACATTGATCCCTCGTTACTTCATCCTTCATCAGTTTCTGCGGCCTCAGTGCATTGCGGGTTTTTCAAAAATCTTCTTCTTTCCTTTTCGCCTTTTTCCCTTTTCTCGGGAGTCGCCACAGCGAATCATCTGATTTGCACATTTGATTTGCCATAGATTTTTACGTCGGATGCCCTTCCTGTCACAACCCTTTTTAGCAAGGGACAGAAACACGCTGACGACTTTGCAGCTACTCTTTATGAAAGTCAGCAATGGTTCTTTTACATGAACCTCTCACCATAGACAGTGACAGACATGGCCCGCCTTTGATAACCCAGTTAGCTGCACTGGGGGGACAGTGACAGCCTTTGTGGGGACTCGAACCCCCAACCTTAGGATCAGAGATCCTGCGCCCTATCCAATAGACCACCACTGCCCCATATTCATCAAAAAATAAAAAATAAAGAAATTAAGGAAGAATAGGGAAAAGGTTAAGATAAATGCAGCAAAACAAGGCCAATTATGCAAAAGAAAAGGAAAAAAAAAAAAGAAAATCAACCCCCCCACCAAAACTACTTACATTTTTATGTGACGTGCACATCTTTGTGTCTGTGTATTTATATTTTATTTACATCTTATGCATTATTTTTGAATATTTGTTATTATAAGCATTTATAGCGTTGAATATGTTGATTTTATTTTCTGTAACCGCTTCATCCTAATTAGGGTCACGGGGAGGCTGGTGCCCATCCCAGCCAACTCCGAGCGAAGGAAACGTACACCCTGGACAGCTCACTAGGCCATCGCAGGGCGGAAACACGTTGACGGCTTTGCAGCCTACTCTTGTCGAAAGTCAGCAATGGTTCTTTTGCATGCCTCACACCATAGACAGTGAGAGACATGGCCGGCCTTTGATAACCCAGTTAGCTACACACTGGGGGGGGGGGGGGGTGTGTGGCAGTGACAACCTTGTGGAGAGTGAGACTCAAACCCACAACCTTAGGATCAGGGATCCAGTGCCCTATACCACTAGACCACCGCTAGATATTGGTGTTAACAGGTTGTAAGTTAGAGGGATCTGGGCTTTATGTCCAAATACCGGGATAAAGCACCGCTACAGGTGTCCTGCTGAGACCTTGGGTTAACCTTCTTGAATTTAAAGTTACCCTGATACAGCTCCTTAAAAGTAATGACCTCCGTTCTGTAATGAACTCAATACTAATGTGCTGAGAGAAGTTGAGGTCAGGACCCAGGAAGACTTCTATCTTTATTGATCTGACTCCATGCACGAGGGAATAATAGATAATAATAATAATAATAATAATAATAATAATAATAATAATAATAATAATAATAATAATAATAATGATTATATATATATATATATATATATATATATATATATATATATATATATATATATATATATATATATATATATATATATATATATATATATATATATATATATATATATACACACACACACACACACACATATATGGAGATATCCGGGCTTTATGTCCAACTCATGCAACTGTTAAACCCCGACACTGAAGATGAAGAATTTGATGGATTTCTGGAAGAGAAATGAACTGAAAAAGTGAGTTTATTGTTTTATACTGTTATAACTGAATAATGTTGAGAGTTATTGTGAAGTGTATTATCTTATATTTTATATTATTATAACTGAACAATGTTGAGATTCATTATGAAGTGCATTGTTTTATATTTTATATTATTATAAATGAAAAAATGTTGAGAGTTATTATGAGAGTTGAATCAAGTTTGACTTACCTTGCTTTGATTAATGTGCCTTATAATCCAGTGCGCCTTATGTGTGGATGGGAGTCGTTCATTGCTATTGTGCCTTATAATCCGGTATGCTTTATGGCCCTGAAAATATGGTGCATCGTTACTCAATAAAGGGTCCGGATTGGTAAATTAGGGTTGCGGGGAGGCTGGCGCCCATCTCAGGAAACTGCGGTACCCAGAGGAAACCAATGCATGCACAGGAAAAACATGTAAACTCCTCACAGAAACAGTCCGGATTAAGCCTCAGACCTGCTTGCTATGGGACAGATGTGGTATCAATGTGGCAGTGTGTCGCCCAAGCAGGCTACATATAAGAAAAAAAAAATTATATAACTACTTTTTACTCTCTCACATTCCTGGGATCCCTATTTTCATTTAAAAAATAAAATAAATTAAACATTTACTTGCCTCCTAGTAGGATGATGACTACATAGTGTACATGGATCTCCATGCAGACATGGCATATACATACAGAGAGAGGAGAAGAACTGGAATAACATCTTGCCTTTCTATAACGTGTCATGATTTCCAACAGCTTCTGTAATTTTTATAAATATGTATTATTCTTATTTGCTTTCATCTTCAGCTAGTCTCTGAGGAACAGGAATGTCTGATCCCTTAGCAATTCCATAAGCAATGTCCACACTGCAATAGGTCATTAGCAGCATGGTCCCCGTAGCCACAGTTCATGAACAAAAACATGGAGTCTCATTGAAATTCATCTCACTTCACCAGCCCTTTGTTGTACACACAGAGTCATTCTGATTCATTTGGCTTGTTTGATCTGATTTTGTCCATCATCCCTTCTCCATGCAACTATTCCCACCACCCTTCCCAACAATGGGATCTTAATAATTAATATCGCAATACCCATGCGATTCACTCATCAATTTAAAAGCCCAAACAATAGCCTTGCATTGGTTGGCGTAGAGGATGCTCAGAGATCTTCAACGAGAATCGCGCGATGTGAGTAATGAAGGAAAATCATCCGTAATTTCTGCAAAATGAGGTCACATCGGCGGATTTCTGATGTGGTCTTGCTTTGTTTTCCTGTTCTGATTTTCTAACTCAGTGACTCTCCGTAGTCAGAAGGTACACGTATATCTTTAGTATATGACCTTGGTGGTCATTAGATCACAATTGCCATTTATCAAAGTTTGTTTTGACAGCAGGGTGCATCCAAGATTTCATTTTAAGCGCCACGATCTCAAAACGGACCTCTTCCCTCCTGACACGCATGTCAGCATGAGACTAATCAGGAAGTCGCAAAGGAATAGATGAGACTACTTGGTTCCAGGAGTGGGCATTTGACAAAATGTCAATGTGAGAGCTTCAGAATACTCAGAAAAATCTAAGTATGATTGACAGAAGCATGTGCTTTGCTTCGATCGTCAAATAATTTTAACTGCCTGAGGTTTTTTTGTTCTGTTTTTTTTGTTTTATATATTTTTTTTTAATAGCTATTTATTTGCATAACGCTCTTGACAGATTATAAGTAGAATGTCTTACCACTTCCTACCAAAGCTGAAGTCTCCTGAAGTACATGTGGTGCTTAAGTAATATAAACACGTTTACATTTCCATATACCGGTCCATTACTTCAGACTCAACCTTACTGCTATCAATGAACCACTGAGAATGTCTTGAACTTTCTAAGTTTCATTATTATATATATATTTTTTATGTTCGTATGTAGTTATTTATTTTTAATCTGCACGCTCTACTTTGGTTTCATGTTTTCTTTTCTATTACTGGAGGTGGTTGGGGTTGTGGGTATTGTGGATTCCATAAACGCCACCAAAAGAATATTTTAGCATTTTTCTTCAGGGGCATGGTAAATTAATTACGCCCCAAAGATCCCACACAGTAACCCTTGGGATCATAGTTCAACAAATGAGGTCGTTAAAACGCAATGTTCCCATTTCCTTCAACTGCCTATGATATTTAAATGAGCTAAAAGTAGACATATTACACTAAATCCAATTAGGTTTCCTGTTAATCCATGAAACTGGGCATTTAATAGAGTTCAAAAAAATACACTGGCCTGAAATAAAAACGTTTAAGAAGCGGGATTAGTGTAGCTAAAATATATTCCGTTCAATATGTGTGTGTGTGTGTGTGTGTGTGTGCTTGAGAATGAGGGAGAGAAATAAAGCTGAGTAAGCTGTACCCCTGAAAGCCAAGCAGTAAGGGGATGTAATACATTTTTACAGAATTTAAAGTGAGATTGTAGGATATAGAAAGCTACTCGTACTTAGAAAGAATGAATTCATTAATTGAACCTCATAAATTGTTTTATCCTGCTCTAAGTCAAGGAGCCAGTACCTGGTAACACTAGTGCAAGTCAACAATACCCTAACCTAGTACGAGTTCATTATACGGATAGCAATGACTGGTGGGAATGAAAGAAAAACCAGAGGAACTTGGAAGAAATTCATAGACTTATTTTAAACAAAACGCCGGTATTAAACCAAGGACCTTGAATCTTTTAAACAGCAGATATGTGGCAACATAACCCGAGTTATTTGCTTGTAATAATTTACCAAGAATGGCCAAACCTTTGTGGGATCAGTGGTGTAGTGGTTAGGGTGCTGTGCTCACGATCAAGAGGTTGTGTGTTCAAATCCCAGTTAGACCCTCACTGTGCCAAGCCCCCTGGGCAAGAGCTTAACCACAAGTGTGCCTCTGTTCACCCAGCAATGTAAATGGTACCAGTAAAATATACTAGGAAGGTAACCTGCGGTGGACTAGCGTCCCATCCAGGAGGAGTTGACCTCCTATTTGCTTCACGCTACGGAAACCGGGCATAAGCACCGGCCTGATGAGCCACTATGGCTCGGGTGTAAAAAGCCCAAAGGACTCTACCTCTTTAGCCAAACCTGTGGTGATGGTCTCTTTACAGACCATCAACACCCTGACCAATAGCTCTACACGGCTACTAATCTTTGATGGGTCACCCATTGGAGCTCACCACAACTATAACGTTCAACTGGGTCTTCAAGTCTTATCCACCAAGCACCCGAATGGCTTCCAGCTAACCAGACTCAAAAGCTGAATTTATTAATGTATTCATTTGATGCTGGTCTTGAAAGTTTTATTAGGCATTACTACTTCACCTAGACTCAGCTTTGGAGTTTGGTTGGCTGAAAGCCATACTGATCCTCAGTGAAAAAGATTTGAAGGCCTCTGTTGAAATATATTCATAGAAGTTCAGGCAAGTCCTCCAAAGTAACTAGTATGTTATAGATAACTAGGCTGGGTGTTTGCCTTGAGACTCATCATGAGGCATGACCACTGTGGCAAAAAAAACTTTGGCAAAAATAGCTAATCACATTCACTCTTCTGAGAAGGCTTTCTACTGGATTATGCAGCATAGACTTAGGTATCTGTGTTCATTCAACAGCAAGAGTGTTACTGAGCCCAGGAACTGATGTTGGGGGCAGAGTATGGGGAGTGGACAGAGTTCCAATTCATGCCAAAATTGTAGATACGATCGGGGTTCTGTGCAGGCTTCTCAAGTTCTTCCACTCCTGCTTTACCTTCATGGAGCTTTGTGTACAGGGGCACTTAGATGCTGTAATAGGATTAGACCTTTTAGTTCAATTAAAGGGGAGATACCTTTTTCACTTTTTTGACCTATAAATGTCATTACAGTTTTGAACAGATGTGGTAGTCAGTGCTACAGTGTTTGTACCACTGGCCATGAAACACATTGATTTTAAACCACTGGTTTTTTTTTGTTTGTTTGTTTGTTTTTTTGTTTCTTGAATTAGGCTCAGTTGTGCATCACAGCATGCTGAATCTTCTGGCACACTTCCTCCACCCCCTCCACCCCCATCATTACAGACGCTCCCCGACTTACGTTCATTCGTTTTACATTTAAAAAAAAATCAAATTGTGAGCTTAGCGTGCTCGCTGTACGGTGATGTAATTACATAATGACACCGTGTCCATTGTTTACAAACGACACACTGAATGTGCCCTGCTGCTTCTCAGTTCACTGTGTATTACCCTTGTGTTAAGACGTCGTGTCTGTGATCTTTGTGTTTACACTGTTTTGCAAACTTTTGTAACCCTAAGCAGATATGGTTGGTCAGAAGGGTAAGCCTACGAGCATGGGTGCAAATTTTTCAGGATATACCAGAATTTCCTGTTTTCGCAAGAGTGAATTAACTATCTGCTCGGATCGGCGCAATCTACCATGCATACTCAGTTAAGCAAAGAGAGTTGCAAAATGAATGAAAACCCGAATCCAGAAAAGAAAGAAAGAAAGAAAACTCTCCACTCTGCTGGTGATTCACATCAGTGCAGGCTGAGTACTAAACGAGTATTCAACTAAACGAGTATTCAACAGCGCCCTTGCTCACTTGAAAGACCAGAAGTCCAGATAACCCGCGCTTTGTGTCAAGCACAAGCAAGTGAACTACTTTTCACATATTATAAGCGTTGATTGCCTGTTTTAAGCACAATGTAAAGTGACTCGGCTCAGTTTCATGTAAAGTTACCATCCGTCGACCATCGGAACCATTTACAAGCAGAAAGATCGCATCATAGAGAATGTTAAAAGTTATATTTGATATTATATTTGATATTTGATGAGAGAATTTGATTAAAATTTATCTATTTGAAATTATTTTGCATGAATTTAATTTATTTGAAATCAATGTTGATATTATTTGATATATTTGATATTATTCTACAATGTTATGTTTATAATAATTGTTTTAGAGGTGTTTTATGAGACACTGTAATGGTATTTATGGATGTATAGTACAGTGTGAATGTCATACGTCACTGGAACATACAGTAACAACATATGTTTTTTTTTTGTTTGTTTGTTTGTTTTTTTTCACCCTACGTTTGGCCAAAATGAAGAATAAAGGTCTGAGAATGGGAATAATATGTGTTCTTTTGTAAAGATTCTAGTAAATTGTAAGGTAATAAACGCAAAAAAAAAAAAAAAAAAACAGGACAGTATTGTCTCAGTAGTTAAGGTTCTGGGTGAAAAGTCTTTTGGGTTATTGATTCAATGGTTGAGGTTTCAAGCTCCAGCACTACCACGCCATCATTGGGCCCTTGAGCAAGTATTTAATGAAAGATTGAAATGATGGCACTGCCTCAGTGTCTCAAGCCTCTGTTGGCTTTGAGTAGCTGCCTGGATTGCAAGTTTAAATACAGGGACAAAAATGGACCATTGTCCCATACATTGACAAATTCCAAATCTTTGGCGACACCAGACCACAAGTTCTTATATCCAGTATTTTGACTCAAAATGCAAGAAAGATCAAGGGTGAAATCAATATTAATACCAAGGTTGGGTATAGTGGTGACCTTCATCAGCATGGTATGTTCTAATATCCTTACTCAGCAGAGTCTCTTCAAATTTTGGAAATGTTTATATTGGTGTATATTGGCACTTTCTTCAGTGTCTTGAGTTAATTAAAAATAAATAAATAAATAAATAATAATAATAATAAATCTTTACCGGCCTATGAAAAGAACCAACTTTTTCCACGAGTATAAGGCAGTCATTAATATCAGCTTCCAATAAGCCATAACTAATAATAATAATACTTCACAAATTATTTTCTCTAGAACTATTACCAAAGTTGTCCATCTGATTTGGCAATTAGTTTAATAAACAGCTTCTCAGGCATCTGGATCTGCCATGATCCTTGCCGAGTGGTTTACTTGGTGTCTGTGTTAGTAAGAATGATTTGGCTGCGATATGCTCTCCAAGGAAGACGACATGGCCGTGGATGAGCTCGAAGTGATAATTCACTGTGAGAGCCATTTTAGCGCATGCAAAGATGGCTGTGTCTGTCATTGGGCCCAATGCACCAAGACAATTACAAAAGCAAGCCATGCATATCAGTCATGTATTGACTGGTTTTTAAAAAGAATGAGAGTAAAATAGAGAGAGAGTGAGAGGAGAAAAATACCACCTTCTCTTACAATATATAGCGCCAGCAACCATGACTTGTATGCGACTTTCACTAAATCCTTTCTGTCATGCATTTGAAAATGATGTAACCAAACGTCCTCTTCACATTTAATATTAAAATATGATCAACCTAGCATAGACGTTGCTCTCGTTTGCTCTCTTCTTGGAAAATCATCTTTCATCAGCTCTGGATTTTGATGGGGGTGATTTTTTTGGAGGGTGGGGATGGGTGTGGGGATTGGGGGGTGGAGGGGGAATTTGATGGAGTGGTGTTTCAGAATTTCTTTCCGAATTGGTCAACATCCAGTTCTGAGTAATTGTCATAGCTGCCTAAAATAAAAATACAAACAAAATGACAAGAGACGCAATCTTTTTAATTTTTCATCAAACTCTCTCTCTCTCGACTTTGGTTGAATGCATAACAGCACTCAAATGGAAAATGAGAAAAGATGTTAAGAACATTACAAAGTTAGGAATTATGCAACATGGAGGCAGTTGGGGAAATCGGTTGCAATACTTTGGGAGCGCAAACAAGGTTGAAAATTGGATGAATAACAATTACAAGCGGGGAAAAAAATAACAATAAATTGTGTGTTTGTTCTCCAAGATCCCTTTCCCTCACCCAATTTTCAAGTAATATGCGAGAAATCGACAGATACAGTTTCTAGATTAGCATAACTCATTTAAAGAAGCATCGTAACTTTAGCTAATTGTATAAAATACCTTGTGTCATGATGTTGAATTCCACGGCAAAAAAATTAAAAAATCAATAAATAAATAAATTCGATAGCTTGATGTTACCGTTATAAAGCAAACAGTGGAGACTTATAGTACAGGGTTTCATCGTACAGCCAAAATAATGACAAACTTTTGTATGATTATTTCTGGGGCAGTGGTGGTCTGCTGGTAAAAGTGGTGGATCACTGATCCTTAGGTTGAGGGTTCAAATCCCACTTTCAACAGGTTGTGCCCCCCAGTGCAGCTAACTGGGTTATCAAAGGCCGGCCTTGTCTCTCACTGTCTATGGTGTGAGGTTCGTGTAAAGAACCATTGCTGACTTTCGTAAAGAAGAGTTGCATAGCCGTCAGCGTGTTTCTACCCTGCGATGGCCTGACGAGCTGTCGAGGGTGTACTCTGTCCTCGCCCGGCCTCCCCGTGACCCTAATTAGGATCAAGCGGTTACAGAAAATGAATGGTCAGATGTATTATTTCTGTTCTGGGCTATTCAGATTCGAATCCAAAGTGAGTGTCAATGGAAACTATGTGTGGCATTCGCTGTTCTCTTCATATTCTCTAATTGTAATTGGGTCTATCAAAATATTTTGGTATCACGATCCTAATTGTAGTGGGGTTTGTTGGTCTGTTAGCTTGTTTGTTAACAAAATCTTGACCACACCCACCCGCACAAGAATTTCCACCAATCTAATTAGGGACACTACCTGACCTAAGTCCCAGAGACAATTTGATTTTGGAATGTCAACCTCAATAGGTCACAAAGCGTTGGAGATAGACGATTCTCGTGGTAAAACTGAACTTGCTTATATCGAAGAAACAAAGTGAAACAGGCCCATAGATAGAGGAAAGAATGTGAAAGGAAAAGTGTACAGGACGGTGATGAGGCCGGCGATGTTGTTTAGAAACAGTGGCTCTGAGGAAAAGACAGGAGGCAGAGCTGGAGGTAGCAGAGATGAAATTGTTGAGGTTCTCTTTGGGATTAATGAGGATGGATAGGATCAGGAATGAGGACATCAGAGGGACAGCACATGTAAGACGTTTTGGAGACAAAGTCAGAGAGGCTAGATTGAGATGGTTTGGACATGTACAGAGGAGGGATAGTGAGTATATCGGTAGTAGAATGCTGAGGTTGGAACTACCAGGCAGAAGGCTGAGAGGAAGCCCAAAGAAGAGATTTATGGATGTGGTGAAGGAGGACATGAAGGTCGTTGGCGTAAGAGAAGAAAATGCAGAGGATAGGGTGAGATGGAGGCAGATGATTTGCTGTGACGACCCCCTGGATGGAACAGCCAAAGGGAAAATAAGAAGAAAGAAGAAGATAAAAGAAAGGATGTACAGGAAATGGTCTCCACTCATGCTGGAGTTACCTTACATTCTATGAGTCAGTTAGTAATTGCAAATTGTGGTAGTTTCTTCAACAGCATTTTGAAAAATCAGTGCAAACCAAATCTCAAGAACATGTCCCACAAAGAATTATCCCTTGACCTGGTCTTGGCTGCAGACATACTACTTCATACCACCCCGTTTGTTCTGATTCCATGAAAAAAAGAAAGGAAATGAAAATAAATATTCCACTTTATTATGAAGATGTAATATGGACGCCTTTTTTTTTTTTTTTTTAGGAGTACAGGTTTACTTCTGGTAGCCCTTCTGTAACCATCCATCTATTATCTATGTTCTTCCATAGTGGTTGGAGGGAAGCTAGAACTAATCCCAGCTGACTTCAAGCACGGGGTGGGGTACACCCTCGACAAATCATGAAGATTGTTAGAAGAAACTAGAGAACCTGTAGGAAAAGGTCATGCATACACTTGACCATAATTCGAACCCAGAGCCTTCTCACTGTGAGGTAGGAGTGTGAACAACTGAGCCACGTTACACACCCCACCACCCCCCGCCTGGATAATAACCATAAATCCACTAACACAGGAACACAAAGGGAAGTTATAGCACACATTATCTGGTTTTGTTGAACTTGTAATGTCACTGCACACAGGCTGGATCTTGAATCCAGGCTGATGATATCAAAAGTAAGTAATTGTTCAGCTCCGTTTATGTTCAGAGCATATTTCCAAAAAGGAGTGTCTAATTACCACATATTATGCAGACAGAAATCAAAGGCTTTGGAAGGAAAAAAAAAAAAAAAAAAAAAAAAAAACTCGGTCTGAGTCATGAACGACTTTTGTGTACTCTGAAAGATTGCTGATCGCTCTAGCAGTGTCAGCACAGCTGGATTACTGCTGTCAGTTCACTGAACGAATGGAAAAGAGAAGAAAGTGGGTGCTGGCTGATGGGGGCGGGGGTGTTGAAATGTGATTTATCTGACATTTGAACTAATTGAGCACTTTGAGAACTCAGGATTTTGTGCAGAAACATGTTTTCCAATGAAGAGCGCATTATTCTGCAACCACAAGAATGACTGTCGTTTATTACATAGTTTGAGTCAAGCGCTTTTACGGGCTTCGACTGGAATTGAATTACCCGTTTTATAGTTCCAGCAAGGAGACATATATTCTTCCTTGCGTTGTTTGATGTAACGGATTTAAATTGACATAGAGCACATATTTCCCCCTACTCAGGACCGCACTTTGCACAAAGGAAGATTAAAGCCATCGTGGTAACACAAATATTAATAGTGTCAATGGGAAACAAGGCTCGATGACTCCTTTAAGCTATTGGTTCACAGTTCATCCGTGAGGGGGAACATGGTGGCGCGGTGATAATGGGGAGGTACATTTATGGGAATTTTCCGATGCTCTTCTGCAGAGTGACTTAGAGAAAACATTCATTCATTCATTTTCTGTAATCTTAATTAGGGTCACGGGTAGGCTGGCGCCAATCCCAGGCGACTCCGGGCGAGGGCAGAGTGCAGCCTGGACAGCTCGACAGGCCATCACAGGGCAGAAACATGCTGATGGCTATGCAGCTACTCTTGTTGAAAATCAGCAATGGTTCTTTTACATGAACCTCACACCATAGACAGTGAGAGACATAGCCGGCCATTGATAACCCAGTTAGCTGCACTGGGGGTACAGTGACAACCCACTGAGAGTGGGGCTTGAACCCAAAACCTTAGGATCAGTGATGCACTTAGATAAAACAATTACAGGGATCCATCACTTTCCGCAGTTAATGGAGAACGAGACCCCCACAACCGGCGATTTCCACAAAGTAGGATCGACCCCCCCCCCCCCCCATGTATACATGTACTAGTATATGTGTATATAATATCGATAAATACATATTCAACACTATAAATGCTTATAATAATAATTAAACATTAAAAAATAATGCATAAGATGTAAGTAAAATATAAATACACACATACAGACGCGCACGTGCAAACAGATGTGCACCTCGCATAATTGGCCTTGTTTTGCCGCATTTTCCTTAACTTTTTTCCCATTAACATTACTTTCCTTATTTTTTTATTTTTCGTTGAATATTTAAAAAAAAAAACTCATGAAGCACTAAAGCCACAGAAACTAAAGCACAAAGTAGCGAGGGATCAGTGTAACAAAATAAATAAATAAATAAATACAAATTTGTATTTGCTGATTTCCCAGCGCCACAGGGTGCCCTCATGTCTGTCTTCCTTCTGACTCTTTCGCTTTTAGTTATGCCGCCATAGCCATTCATGCTGGAGTCCCAGCCTGCACTCAGCAAAAATAAATAAATAAATAAATAAATACATAAATAAATAAATAATCTATTTCCCTTCCAGTATCATGAATATACCTTACAATCTCTCTCTCTCTCTCTCTCTCTCTCTCTCTCTCTCTCTCTCTCTCTCTCTCATTTTACTGAGGTACACATTCTTCTTCTGTGATGTCAGTGATCCTGATCCCTCTGCTTCCTGTGGTCTGTCCTGGTTTGCTGATGCTGGCTTGAGTTCTCATCTTGGAAGTCCCTCCATCCTGCTGATGAAGATCTATATGGACCCAGATGTGCACTAACAGACTGTGAAGATGACTTTTCATTGCTGGTGATATAAATTATTTTCCCCAGAATTATTTAGGACTTACAGTTGTACAAACAACTGAACTATATATTGGACTGTAATGAATTTATCAGATATCTATGGTTTGTATCCGTATGGTTTCACCCAAATGAGGATGGGTTTCCCTTTTGTTCCTGGTTTCTCTCAAGCTTTCTTCCTCGCATGTGCTGAGGGAGTTTTTTTTTTTTTTTTTTTTTTTTTTTTTTATCATGCCCGGGCCGCCATAGGCAACGCTCATTAGGATGTGTAGGGGCTTTAGAAAATGTTTAAATTCTTTTATACATTGCAAAACCTCTACTTTTATTGTGTAAAGCTGCTTTGCGACAATGTCAATTGTAAAAATTGCTGTGCAAATAAAACAGAACTGTATTGAATTGATTTGAATAAGTCTGAGACTTAACCACTGAGCCACCAGTGTCCTGGAAGTTGGGGGTGGATGGGGATGTTGATCCATATGGAAATTCTCTACCTGTTTATGTAATTTGGCTGCCGGATGATTCACCAAGCTGAAACTAAGGGAGCAGTCAGAACATACAAGTCAACAGGGACATACAGTAAGTACTCCCTAATTAGGATTAATATCTCTTTCTCCACGAATGTACGCAATAAAAATATCAGATTTGTGGGGGAGTGTGGCAGAGGAGGCCAGAAATCAGAATAACGAAAGCCAAAAATAGCAGCTCACAACTGTATGAACAATGATGTTGTTGCCCTCTCTCATAGTGCAATAGTCAATGACCAGTGGAGGCCAATCCACGAACAGATGTGGAGCTAATTAGCTAAGCTAATGGCTAAACATGATGAACTCCCTGCCACAGAATCCGCTCGGCTGGAGACCAAAAGAATAGGACCCTGACCCTAAATTCACTGCAGTATGTGACTCAGACAGCAGCTGCGCAGCCGGGTTGATAAGCTAACGGCTAATCAGGACAACTAACGTTAACGCTAACGTGCTAGAAAGTGACAAACTAAAAGTCGGACAAAAGGTCACCTCAATACGCTGCCTTGTTGCTAACTCTCTCAAATCCCAGAGGTGTTTCCTCAAACCTCTGCCATGCTAACTAAGAGTAGCTAACGGACGGGCACATTGACTAGCTGGTTCCAGATGTAGTGGCCCGCCGTGTTTTGGCCAGGGTTTAACCGATATTTTCTTCTTTGTACATCTACATTAGAAGGGAGCAGGCTTATCATTTCAGGAGACTCTTCTGGGACCTTGTAGCTTTCTGTTTGACCTAGCGCACCCTCAGCTTGTTTTTCACTGCCTCTTTGAGCAGCACTGTGTGCATCAGTGATCCTAATCCTAACAGTAGGCAGCCCTGTCACTCAAAGAAACCCAAAATCACTGGGAAAAAGAATCAAACTAAATGTATGGGTTATGTTTGAGGAGTATTAACCCAGCTAAAGGAGATCCATATTAGAAAATACAAAAGTATTTAACAGGATCTGGAAAGCTTAGTCTGGCAGTGTTCCAAAAATAACATTCCCACAATGTTCTAAAAAACATTATTTGAATAATAAGTAATTATGGGGGCAGTGGTGGTCTAATGGTATTGGGTGCTGGATCGCTGATCCATGGTTGGGGTTCAAGTTCAACTCTCCACAAGGTTGTCACTGTCCCCAGTGCTGCTAACTGGGTTATCAAAGGCCGGCTATGTCTCTCACTGTCTATATTGTGAGGCTCATGTAAAAGAACCATTGCTGACTTTTGACAAGAGTAGGCTGCAAAGCTGTCAGTGTGTTTCCGCACATGCAATAGCCTGGTGAGCTGTCCGTGGTGTACTCTGCCCTTGTCCGAAGTCGGCTGGGATGGACGCCAGCCTCCCCGCGACCCTGATTAGGATTAAGTGGTTACAGAAAATGAACTGAACTGAAGTAATTATGGAATATATTATGGAGAAGTATTCAAATTGAGTGGTTGTTATCTGCCGTAGTTTGATTTCCAAAACTTACAGAACTGTAGTCTCCACCGAAAGTCTGTCTGTCTTCCTTTCGGCTTTTTCCCTTTTACTCGGGAGTCACCACAGCGAATCATCTGATTCGCACGTTTGATTTGGCAGAGGTTTTTACGCCGGATGCCCTTCCTTTCACAACCCTTTTTAGCAAGGGACAGAAACACGCTGACGACTTTGCAGCTACTCTTTACGAAAGTCAGCAATGGTTCTTTTACATGCCTCTCATCATAGACAGTGAGAGACATGGCCCGCCTTTGATAACCCAGTTAGCTGCACTGTGGGGTAGTCTCTACCTAAAGTAAATCAGTCAAAAAAATATCTCGAAGTGAGGAAATTAAAAAAAAAAAAAAAAACACACATGCAAAGTCATTTATTTATTAAATCTTATCAATAAGTCATCGTTCTGAAATCTGAAAATTTATTGTGCTTGCGTCGGTTTCATTGAGAAATTCCTGCCACAATCCCAAGACGTATAGTAAAGACATATAGATAAAGTCCTTTGGACTTTTTACACTCGAGCCATAGTGGCTCATCGGGCCGGTGCTTATGCCCGGTTTCCATAGCGTAAAGCGGCTAGGAGTACAACTCCTCCTGGATGGGACGCTAGTCCATCGCAGGTTACCTTCCCAGTATATTTTTATTGATACCCATTTATACTGCTGGGTGAACAGAGGCATGCTTGTGGTTAAGACCTTTCCCAGGGGTCTTAGCACAGTGGGGGGGTCTCACTGGGATTCAAACACACAACCTCCCAAATAAAAGCATTTTAACAAAATGCTTGACCAAACAAGTAAGTGCCCCCCACCCCCACCGGCCCCTCCCAAGACACACACACACACACACACACACGCACACACACACACACACACACACACACACACACACACACATATATATATATATATATATATATATATATATATATATATATAGATAGATATATAGATATATAGATATATAAATATATATATATAGGCTAACTAGCTCTTATAGTTCCATGGTGTGGGTATGACTGTGAATGGTTATGACCGCGTCGGCCCTGCGACACTCTGGCGACTTTGTTCGGGATGCGCCCCACCTTCGCCCGGTATCGGTATTCGGTGAGTGATTGAAGAAGGTGAAGGCTTTACTGGTCTGAATATATTTTTCCAACAATGCTCTGAAAACAGCATACATAATATTCCCAATGTCACGTTAGCTAAACTGTATGTAGCGTTGATCGGAGACATGACCAGGTAGATTAATGTGTAATCTTTCTATGTAAACTATGCATCCTTGCTTTTTTATTCAAAATAACTTTCCCAAAGACAACCACTGAACTTAAATTACCTAAAACTCCTTTAGATAAAATAATGAAGGGAATGTGCATGCTGGGACAGTAATTATGTCTGCTGAGTGATTTTCCAAAGTTCGTTCTTACCTTTTTCAATGCTAAAGTGGCGACACGGTAGATATCTACTCCAGGTGCCTTCTGGATGACGTCTCTTGATATTAAAGAGACTTCATGTTGATAAAAACAAAAGCCCCATACAGGAAGTGTAAGGCCTGTCATAGTGAAAGATCAAGAAGCAGCAGGTGGAGATATAGTTTATTTAAAACTGTCAAAAAAGGGTAAGCCAGCTACAAATGGCATGCGCATGCAAGCGGAACTGTCATAATCGCAGCAGTGAATTAATTACGATCCCGTCATCGCAAAGTTAATTACCGGCACCCAGGACGACACAGCAGCTTTGTTCTAACGCTCGGAGTGTCACCCTTCATTACATTTTGCCCGGCATTTAAATTCAGTGGCTCTGCTGTTGTCTTGGTGGCTTTGGATCAGTGTAAATATTGATTGTGTTGCATGATGCCTTCACTTCGTTTTGCATGTACCTGTTCATGCATCAGTCCAAACTTAATTACGGTTCGCAATTACAAGGATCTCGTGGAGTTTGACTGAAAGTCAAATTACAAAGGCAACAAAACATGGCTTGGATTCGGGGGTACTTGACAGACGGGAATAGAAGGGTCATTAAACCGTCATTCAGATTCAAATGTCCTAAGTGCTCAAAACATCCTCTGTTCGCTTTGAGCTCTTTACTTTTCTCATCGTAGTTGTTTGCACAAGGTCTTTGTGCTCAGAATGAACAAACGGCTCATGGCCCTTCTCTGCAGGTCATGAGAAAATCATCTCATTCAATTTCCTTTACCTCCAGAACACTTTAATTAGCATATCAATTCATCAGCATCCTCTTTTCCACTGATTGTAGATGCATTGTTAACTGTTAACATGACACTAAAACACTATGTACAGCAAGAAATAATGTCTCTCTCTCTCTCTCTCTCTCTCTCTCTCTCTCTCTCTCTCTCTCTCTCTCTTTCTATATATATATATATATATATATATATATATATATATATATATATATATATATATATATATATATATATATATATATATATATATATATATATATATATGTATATATATATATATATATGTATGTATGTAGGGGCAGTGGTGGTCTAGTGGTATAGGGTGCTGGATCGCTGAGCCAAAGGTAAGGTTGGGGGTTCGAGTCCCACTCTCGACAAGGTTGTCACTGTCCCCCCCCTGTGCAGCTAACTGGGTTATCAAAGGTGGGCCATGTCTCTCACTGTCTATGATGAGAGGCATGTAAAAGAACCATTGCTGACTTTCGTAAAGAGTAGCTGCAAAGCCGTCAGCGTGTTTCTGTCCTGTGCTAAAAAGGGTTGTGACAGGAAGGGCATCCGATGTAAAAACCCCTGCCAAATCAAACATGCGAATCAGATGATTCGCTGTGATGACTCCGGAGTATTACGTAACATGTTAGTTACGTGCCAAATGGCCGAAGGTGAAAAAAAAACGTAAGTTGTGACTGTATATTCCAGTGACGTATGACTGTTCATACTGTACTATACATCAACAAATACCATTACCGTATCTCATAAAACACCCCTAAATCAATTATTATAATTATAACATTGTAAAATAATATCAACATTAATTTCAAATAAATTAAATCCAAGCAAAATAATTTCAAGTAAATAAATTTTAATCAAATTCACTTATTACCACTGATTTTGATGACCACTATCACGAATAGGCTTACGCTGCTGACCAATCATATTTGCTTAGGGTTACAAATACACAAAACAGTGTAAACACAAAGATCACAAAGACAACGTCTTAACACAAGGGTAAGACATGGTGAACTAGGAAGAAGCAGGGAGCGTTCAGTCTGTCGTTTGTAAACAATGAACGATGCAGTGTCATGCGTAAGTGGCGTACTACGTCTACGTACTACGTAAGAACGTCTCGTACTACGGAGAGCGTGCTAAACTCAAAATGACTTACAATTTATTTATTGTTTTTTTTTTTTTTTTTTTACAAAAAAATGTAAGGCAAATAAATGTAAAGCGAGGAGCGTCTGTGTATATATATTACACTCGCTCATTTGCTGAACCACTTAATTATACTAGAGAGTCACAGGGAAGCTGGCGCATATCTCAGCACTGAGACAGTGGGCGAAGGAAGGGTACACCTTGATCAGCTCACCAGGAAATTGCAGAGTCAACACACACACAAACACTCACACACACACACATATCCATGCATACACACAAAACCATTCACACTCTGACTCACCCCTAGGGGCAATTTGGAACTGCAGGTTATCCTAATGTGCATGTTTTAGGACTGTCGGAGGAAAATGTGGTACCTGAAGGAATCCCAAGCATACTTGTGGAGAATATGTAATCGCAAGCCCAGAATTTGAACCAAGGATCTTATTGCTGTGAGGTGGAGATGATAATGACTGTGCTGACATGCTGCCCTTATTACCAAATCTCATGGAAATTCTGCAAAATCTGAATGCTTAAAATTTGTTAGAATTTTCCACCTTGATAAAGCATGCACCCCATATATATATATATATATATATATATATATATATATGTGTGTGTGTGTGTGTGTGTGTCTCTTTCTTCCTTTCGGCTTTGTCCCTTTTCTCGGGAGTCGCCACAGTGAATCATCTGATTCTCACATTTGACTTTGGCAGAGGTTTTTACATCGGATGCCCTTCCTGTCACAACCCTTTTAGCAAGGGACAGAAACACGCTGATGGCTTTGCAGCTACTCTTTACGAAAGTCAGCAATGGTTCTTTTACATGCTTCTCACCACAGACAGTGAGGGACATGGCCCGCCTTTGATAACCCAGTTAGCTGTACTGGGGGGACAGTGACAACCTTGTGGGGACTCGAACCCCCAACCTTAGGATCAGCGATCCTGCGCCCTATACCACTAGACCACCACTGCCCCCCCATATATATATATATATATATATATATATATATATATATATATATATATATATGGGGGAGGGGGCAGTGGTGGTTTATATATATATATATATATATATATATATATATATATATATATATATATATATATATATATATATATATATATATGTGTGTGTGTGTGTGTGTGTGTGTGTGTGTTTGTGTGTGTGTGTGTGTGTGTGTGTGTGTGTGTGTGTGGAAAGAGCACCAGAGGGCATAGATCTCAGTGAAACAGAAAGATGTGTGCTTAAAACTACTTAATGATACTTGCTCTCACTCCTCAGGGTGTGCGATATTATCACTGCCTATATTATATTAGAAAAGTTTCTTTGCAGGTCTTTGCCAGCCAATCACAAGATGAAGTTTAGTCACGATTGAGGAAAACATTCAACCACCAAGCATTACAACTAACATTACACCAGATTTGTTTATGTAAAATCTGAGGTTTATCAGGAAACCAATCGATCATGACTGCTGTCAACCAATCATGGCTCATGAACACACTGGCCAATGCGAACCTAGAACCATGTGAAGATTAGGCCTCTTTGGAATGCGCACATTTTGTAAACAATATTTCAGCCCCTGCAATGTTAAACATCTGTGGTGGTGAAGGGGCTTTCTTTGTTTTGCAAGATTCTGTTACTGTGTGTTTTTTTTAAATAGGTCACATGATATGTCAAACCCATGTAGAGTAGCTTACAGGTGGGATCTAGATCATCAATTCGCCCAATACACTACTTACACTCTTAAACTCTTTGGCTCGGAATCTCTCGCTTTTTCCTTTTAAAATAGCTGCTTTAATGCAATGATACTACAGTACACCGTGCAAAGCCCTCAGTGTTGACGTTTTTCTCATCTCACAAAGGTTACGGTTTTACTTCTTCCTGGTAGAAGCACCAACACTAAAGAGTAATTCATTCATTCACTCCTTTTCTCAGCCGTTTAATATCCATTAGGTTCTTGGGGAGGCTGCCGGCAACCTCAGACTACTCTGAGTGATGGCAGAGAACACCCCAGACAGCTCACCAGGCCATCATAGGCACATCACTCATACGCACACTCACACCTCGGGACGATTTGAAACAGCCAGTTCGCCTATTTTGCATGTTTTTGGACTGTGGGAGGACCCCCACACGAGCACAGAGAAATCATGCACACGCCACACAGCAACACCCAAACCTGTGAATCAAGCCCAGGGCTGCTTTGCTGTGAGGCTCTCACCCTGGAGACTCCTTCCAGTAATATAAAATCAATCTCTTCACACAAAGCATATCCACATATATCACTTGTACTTGATTCCCATGTCATAGTCGAGCTGGATCATGTTATCATTATTGAAAATTATTCAATACCTTCCGACCAGTCAGAATCGAGAATTCAGGAGCATTTTTTCGTTTGTTTACACTATTTTTCGCCTTTCCTGAGCGCCACGCCACCGGCTGCCTCGATCTGGTTGTCAAACCATCTGGTGGAACACTTTATCCATGGCAAATGTGAATGCCTGTTTGTCATCCAAAAGTCACAAAGCCATATTTTGCCTCGGTTTATCTTCTCTTTTTCTGCGTAACTATAGCAACATTGCCCTAAACTAATGACTCTGAACGTAATGTTCATATCGTACAAACACAAAGAGCCTAGGACGGCAATAATAGTCAACACTGTAGAAACCCATTTGATCACAGCAAGTGCTAATGAGATGAAGTTATTTGGGCCCAGCGGGTCATGGTGGTGGCTGAGTTTGCTTTGGAAGTCTTCGATGTGGTTAATGGTTCTCCTTCGGACTCTGCGCTTCCTTTTAACTAACAGCCTCACTCTACTTTTTACTGCTGACCACATCTTTATAGCTACCAAAGAACAGGAATTTTAAACTGCACAGCCTGTGGTTGCTTCTTATTCACTGAAAGGGTTTTTTTTTTTTTTTTTTTTTTTTTTTGAGAACCATGTCTGTTCTCTATCATATTTGCAGCCATGTCTGAACTCCATCATTTATTTTCAGGTGTCCCATCTGGGACTCTTTGCAACAATTTAGGATTGTAATTTGACCTGGTGTAATTCATTCAAGCTGCTGGTTCCAATTTTCAGTTATACTGGGTCTTTATTCCACATGGGACGGTGTTGTTCATTACTCTTATTTTGTCACCTATAAAGAAGTATTTTCTGCAGTAAAGCCTTTTAATATGTGTGAGATATGCATGTGTTCCCAGGGGAGACTGGTATTCAGATTTATGTGCAGGCAGCGAGGTCATTATCATGCGCTGAGTGGCAAAAGAATCAAGTGGAAGTCGAAACAGCATGGCGGAGTCTATGGCGCTAGGGCTGCAGGGCTAAAGTGTGATGTTGCACCACTTGTTTTTTTTTTTTTTTTTCTTGTGCCGCCTTCTATAGAGGTATTGACTGTTGCCTGACCCAGTTTTCTGTTCCTGCTGGAGTTGCATGATGTTTCTCAAGTGAATTTATAAAGTAAGCAACAGACAAAAAAAAAAAAAAAAAAAAAAAAAAAAACCTTCCCAGGAGAATCAACCCTCGCTTGTGTGCCTTCGTTCTTGCTCGTACTCCTGCCGGGTGAAGAAAAAAGTGGCACTTGGATGGTAGACAGAGCAGGACTTCTGCGTGCCATAGTATCCTAACTGATCTTTATCATCATCCACCAACCTCCAACCTACAAAATCTGCTTTTGATTTCTTTTCCCATCTCATCTCAGTCACTTTGTCTTTGTTTGGATCAACACTGGGAACATCCAAGCTGGAGCTCACAAGCTTGTATCTGGTTAGCGATTAGCTTGATAGATCCTTTATTTGTCTGAGTGCAACATACATTTTTTTTTTTCTATAGCTAATGACTCAACATCTTTGCCATTTGGAATTTAATGCAGTGTTAGAGATACAAATTAGGTCTCGCTCAAGTAAAGAAACAGCAGGTTTGATGTCTAGAGGGTATGATGCAATTTTATACCATTACACTATTCAAAACAACATGTAGTAGATGCTAATGCAATTCAAATCACAGGTTTATATAATCATTTGGTCAGTAAAAGTGCAATATTCTGTAAGAATATTGATATAGCGAGACTGTGGCGTTGAGCATGTCCACCTCACAGTAAGAAGATCCGGGGTTCAAGTTCTGGTGTCAGACATTTTTGTGTGGAGTTAGCCTATTCATATCCATTTGCTTATGTCGGTTTGCTCTGGGAACTCTGGTTTCCTCCCACAATCCAAAGACATGCATATTAGGCTACATTTCTAAGCCCCGAGGTGTGACTTTAAGTGTTAAATGGCAGCCTGTGTTGGCGCTACGATGGTCTGACAAGCTGTACACGGTGTACCTGACCATTGCTTAAGTTCCATCCTCCCCACGACTTTATGGAAATTAAGCAGTTTAGCAAAAGAGTGAGTGAGAGGATCTTGAGGTTACTCATCCATTCATTCATTCATTTTCAGTACCGCTTGATTCTAATTAGGGTCGCGGGGAGGCTGGCGCACATCTCAGCTGACTCTGGGCCAGGGAAGAGTACGCCCCAGACAGATCACCAGGCCATCGCAGGGCACATGCTGACGGCTTTGCAGCTACTCTTGATGAAAGTCAGCAATGGTTCTTTTACATGAACCTACTACCATAGACAGTGAGAAACATAGCCGACCGTTGTTAACCCAGTTAGCTGCACTGGGGCAACAGTGACAACCTGTTGAGAGTGGGGCTTGAACCCCCAACCTTGGGATCAGTGATCTAGCACCTTAACAAAAGGCCACCACTGCCTGGGGTTACTTAAGTTAGTAACTGAATAAAGTTAAAGAGATGTAGTCGTCATGAGGATTACGCCACAGTATGAGGCTTTAAAAAAAAAAAAATACAAAAAAAAAATACAAAAACCCCCAAAACAAACCATAGAGGTCAGCATTGGGGGAAACGGGCCCCCAAGTGCTTTTAAAGAATAATGGTGTTTCAGACAAAGTAGCTGATTCTCCATCACACATAAGGACGCGAGGGCAGAGTGAAATCCTGAGGTAATAACCCCAATCCTGCTGGCGTACCAGGGGTTTGGTTAGCCATTCTCCCATTGGTTGCCTTGGAAGGGCTATCTCAGGATTACAGAGACATTAGGACGGAAGGGTTTCCCCTGTGGTGCGGCCTTTGCTTGAGGAATGTCATAACTGAAATTCTCATGCAAGGACCTCCAGAGTCATCAAAACGTTTTTCGATCATCTAGACATGAATACATGCGGTGTTTTCTTTCAGTCTTGAGCTCGGTTTACTTTCTGTGAGAATCTTGATATTTGTGTGGGCCTCAGTTGGGGGGGGGGAGTCTGAACCTGTCAAGCTCAGAGTATCGGGGTGTATTCATGTAGTCCCAGGATAAACTTCACTGTGCCCCGAGATAAAGTGGTTCCATGAGAAGAAGATCCATAAATGAATAACAAGGCAGGGATACTAGGTATGTGCTTCTCATAAATGTTTCTGGAACTTTCAAACTTTCTGGCAATACAACTGGAGAGTATGCTTTGATTTTTAATTAGATATCATTATCACCCTCATCATCATCATCATCATCATCATCATCATCATCATCATCGTTGTCGTCGTCGTCATCATCATCATCATCATCATCATCATCATCATCGTCACAATTCTTCACACCTAATGATTATCTAAAGTTGCACTGGGGCATGCTGGGAGCAGAAATCCTGTCAGCGGTTGCATATTATCTCCCTTCTTTTTTGTTGAACCCTTTCAAATGGGATTTTTTTTCTTTGAAGGAATGTGTCAAATTTCTGTAGGTCAGGATCAGGTTAAAATGAAATGCAGTGAGAATGAGGCAGCTCACCCAGGTTGACCTCATCTCCAGTGACCCGTGTTCACCCTAGACCTCCTGAACTCTGGCGCACCAATGAGCATGCGGCACATGCTAGCAAGTTAATGTGCTTTTATTGCCACGGTGCATCTAATAAGTTTCCACTTGTCCACTGGGTCACTCCCTCTCTTTCTCACTCTTTCTCCACCAAAGAGGAACAAGGAACGAAATGCCACCATGAAGTCTCCCTGAGGGCCTGGGTCTGTCTGTGGGCTAGAGTGCACCTGTCAGATAAAGTATTTTGACAATGACACATTGCGGTGAGACAACAAAAAATAAATGACTGGAATTTTAAAGCTCAGTCCTCCCTCTCCTCTGGTGCCAGGTGTGTGTGTGTGTGTGTGTGTGTGTTTGTGTCTTTCACTCTCTCCAACTCACTAGCTCATCCAGTCCCAATCTCCCAGCTGGGATTATGAATTTGACAGAACAGAGACAGAGAGTGGGAGAGAGCGAAAACTGCACCCTGACACCTTGACGCCCCCGTTCTGAACACTCTTGTAATGATTCCCTCCTGCATGGACTAAACACTCTCCTTCTCTCTCACCTACTGAAGTAATGTACTATTGATTTTTGAATGGGGATTTACATAAGCGAGTGTGCAAATGACCCTGGAGTAATGGGATTTTCTGCGATTTTACACTGTGCTGCAGAGCAACCAAGCAAAGCATCCAACAAGCTAATATATAAAAGAGACTGTTTAACCAGTGGAGAAGTACATTGAATAGAATTTGATGGCAAACACTACACATTACGATTCCTTTAACTAAGGTCATTAGGTAACATTAAGAAGCCATGAATGTCAGCATTAACATGCCGGAAGTAATATTAACACTTTTACAAATAAAGAAACTAAAACACATTGACTCGGCCTGTCGCAAAGCCGAGTTGTTGTTCTCACCACAAAGACATTGTTATATTTTTGGATATGATCTGGATAAAATTCTGCTTTGTGGAATTTTTTATGGATTTTTTTAACATTGTGAGAAAGGACGATTTGGTTCACATGTTTGAATGGTGGGCTTGGAGGAGGTTTGCATCCCCCAAATTCATCTTACATGTGTGTATATATTTACAGTGATCCCGCGCTACTTCGTGCTTAAGTTTCTGTGGCTTCAGTGCATCGGAGGTTTTTAAAAATATTCATCGAAAAAAAAAGGAAATTGACAAAAAATAGGGAAAAACTTAAGAAAAATGCCGCAAAACAAGCCAATTATGCCAAAAAAAAAAAAAACAACCAAAAAAAACCCCAAAAACAAAAGAACAAAATAAATCAACAACAACAACTCCCCCAAAAAAAAAAAAAACTACTTACATTTTTATGTGAGGTTTACATCTGTGTGTGCGCGTCTGTGCGTGTGTATTTATTTTATTTACATCTTATGCATTATTTTAGAATGTTTGATTGTTATTATAAGCATTTATAGCATTGAATATGTATTTATTGATATTATATACACATATACATGTACCTATACATCAGTCAGGTGGTCGATCCTACTTTGCAGATATTGGCGGTCATGCGGGGTCGGGGGTCTTGGTCCCCATTAACCGCAAAAAGTGAGGGATTCCTGTACACACACACACTTATATATATATATATATATATATATATATATATATATATAGTCTTTTTTATTCATCTGTTAGCCATGACGCATCAATCCAAACGGAATATGTTTAATCCTGTCAGGTGGCGCAAAAACGTCTATGCTCGGACTCACATAGAATATTAGAGTACTCTCAGACGGTGCTCTGTCAGGTTTCTCATTGGACAATTCTATAAAAGGCGAGTATGTCAGTGAGCATTGTAGTGTGGCCCCTCTTCCCTTCATTGAGCTCAAACATCAGACGAATTCTTTAGCGAAACTCAAGTGGCACCATCAACCACAGCCAAGAAACCTCTCCATCCTTAGTGTGTTTTCCATATTCATTTTCTCCGCTCCCTCTTCTCTCCTCTTCACAACATGGGTTTACGTCTCCTCTGAGGAGGACGTTAAATCTGTAAACTCATTATACAGCGCAAGCTTATGATTCATGTTTTTTTTAATTATTATTGTTGCCATAAATGACACATTAAAATGCAATTAGGATCTCTGTCCAGGAGAAACTGTGCATGTGGGGTAAAGAGTCCACTATAAGTGACAGACTCTTTTTTTTTTCCCCTCACTTCACGAGTGAGTGCATGCTTGGCAGAGGGGAGAGCTGAATGCTATTTCACCCATGGACTGTGATCAGAGAGCACTTACCACGGACTCCATTAAATTGGCATGTGTTAAGGGCCTGCTGTGGTGAGAAAGAGTAGACCAGTGGTTCTTGGGTCGACTTTCTCGTCTCATGGTCTTCCTCACTGAGTGGAAAGTAATGGAGTATTTATACTTGAGTACTATACTGAAGCTGGTGGTGTAGTGGTTAGGGAGCTGGACTCATGATCAGGAGGTTGTGTGTTCGAATCTCAGTTAGACCCCACTGTGCTAAGACCCCGGGGCAAGGTCTAAACCACAAGTGTGCCTTTGTTCACCCAGAAGGATAGATGGGTACTGGTAAAAATGAAGAGCTCAGGCACAAATCCCACTAAACACCATCACAAAAAAAAAAAAATACATTGTGCTGCCAAATGGTAGCTCTTGCCTCTCAGTACAAGCTTTTCAAATCAAATTTTTTGCAAAACGCACTATATCCCATACATTACTGACCTGAAAACATCGTTTTTAATCAAGATCCACTAAACGCCATTTGCATAATTTACCAGAATCTGCAATATCCATTACGCCAATCAAAATCGCGCATCAGATCATATGACGCTCAACATGGCGGCGCCCAAGGTTAGCTACTGAAGTGGGGTAAATGTTGCGGTTTTCTCACTAATTTTGCAGCAGAAACATGGAGATCTTCGATGAAATTGATGAGTCTGTGATGGTTTCACCAACAGGTGAACGTAAACACCGCAGGCTGAAAAGTTCTGCCCGTTATATGGAGTTGAAGTCCAAGCGAGCGTCCATGCCAGCCCTAAAGTGAGGGGGTTAAACAGGACTGTTAGCCTCTGAAGTGTTCTATGAAAGCCGTGGATAAGCACCGGCCTGATGAGACACTGGGTTCGGGTGTAAAAAGCCCAAAGGACCTTACCTTACTGTACTTAAGTGCATCTATAGAATCCTTATATTTTCAAATTACCACAGCAGGGCTGAGCAGTGGTGGCCCAGTCATAAAGTGCTGGCTTACTGAGCCCAAGGTTACGGGTTCAAGCCCCACTATCAACTGGTTTCAGTGCTGTTCCCTCAGTGCAGCTAACTTTGTTATCAAAGGCCAGCCATGTCAGGCATAGCTGTCAGCATGTTTTTGCCCTCTGATGGCCTGGCAAGCTGTCCAGGGTGTACTCTCCACTTGCTCAGAGTCGGCTGGGCTGGGCGCCAGCCTACCTACAACCCTAAGTAGGATTAATTGGTTCCGAGAATGAATGAATGAATGAATAGAGCAGGGTTGCCCAATCCTGCTTCTTCAGTTTCCTGGAAGTGCCCTGTGTTACAGTTGCAGCAAAATAGATGCAGGATATTCAATTCCATTTTATTATATACATTTTGATGTGGAATATTTGGAAAATTGATTATTTTGGCACAGTGATGAAGTTGTTGCCGCGTCCAGCCACAACAAAAAGGTACTGGGTTCAAATCCCGGGCTCAGGTGATGCTGTGTGGAGTTTGAAGGTTTTTCCTCCACTAGCCTGGGTTTCCTCTGTGTACTTTGGTTTCCTCCCACAATCCAAATACATGAACAATAGGCAAGTTGGCTTCTCCACATCACCTCCAGGTCTGAGGAAACTGCACAGGGTGTATCCAGCCCTCATCCAGAGTTGACTGAGATGGGCGCTATCCTCCACGTGGTTTTAATTAGGATGAAGTGGTTCAGAAAAATTAATGGATGCGAGGATAACTTTGGCTACATGAAAGAAAGAAAGAAAGAAAGAAAGAAAGAAAATGATACATCACTGGATTTTTATGCAAACAGTCAATAGTTACTTTAGAATTTTAATTTTTTTAAGTGACCGTTCAATTTAAAGATGATCACAGTGACCCCTCGTTACTTCGTGCTTCAGTTTCTGCGGCTTCAGTGCATCGCAGGTTTTTCAAAAATATTCATGGAAAAAAAAAAAAAAGGAAATTAAGGAAAAATAGAGAAAAGTTAAGGAAAATGCCACAAAACAAGTCCTATTATGAAAAACAAAACAAATAAAAAAAACAAACAAAAGAATAATAAAATTAAATTAAAAAAAAAAAAAAAAAAAAAAAAAACTAATTACATTTTTATGTGAGGTGTGCATCTGTATGTATGTGTTTATATTTTATTTACACCTTATGCATTATTTTTGAATGTTTAATTATTATTATTATAAGCATTTATAGCGTTGTATATGTGTATATAATAGCAATAAATACATATCCATGTACCTATACATCAGTCAGGGGGATCGATCCTACTTTGCGGAAATCGGCGGTCGCGGGGTGGTCTCGGTCTCCATTAACCGCAGAAAGTGAGGGATCCCTGTACTCACTCACTCCTTTGTCAAATTGATTGATCCTATCAAGGTCACACGGAGGCTGGTGCCCATCTC
>CM045731.1:22182500-22212500 GCA_024760905.1 Plotosus lineatus
AAAAAAGATCAGACGTCCACGTCAACAAACCTGAACAAGAGGGATGACCCTCCAGAAGACAGCGACAACACGACTGACATGAGAAAGATCGACCCCGGTGATAGACGCTCAACAAAAAAAAAAGGAGGGGGGAGGGTCAGATGCTTTTTCCAGAGTCAAGTCGCTGTCACCCGCTAGTTTCTGAAAGTAAAAGACAAGCGAGCTTACTTAAAGCGCTGGTTCAAGGAAGCCGCAGCAAGAAATCTCGCTTGATCTGACCTTTAAAAAGAAGAAAAACACAAATGAACCATAACTAGCGAGATCATTCTCTTAGCGTTATGATTAGCTTCTCTTCTCGGATAGCTAGCTTTAATGTATACGCATTGTTTTTGCAGCTTGTAGCACAAAATTCATTGATAGGTTGCTGGATATGTTATGTTTGAAGCATCATTTATATTACGTCCATCTATACTTCCTTTTCTCCCGAAGCTTGCTTAGCCACATTAGCATTCTTTCCCTGCACCATCACTTTAAAGCTCGTTTCTATGCTTCATGTGCATGAATAAGAAAAAAACTTACTCTGCATCCAAATTTACCATCAGCCCCATCCCCCATCCCCCCACCCACCCCCAACACAAGACTGTGAAAAAGCAGAAATTATTCCCCACGAACATTAACCATATATTTTGGACCTCTCTCTCTCTCTCTCTCTCTCTCTCTCTCTCTCTCTCTCTCTCTCTCTCTCTCTCTCTCCCTCCTTCTCTCTCTCTGCCCTCCCCCCCTCTCTTATTCTCCATTAAGCTGTAAGCGCTTTGTGTTTCATTTCGAAAATAGAAATATCCAGCTGAATGGAGATAGCAAAGATCAAATTACACTCCTCTCTTCCATGAACCTTAAGGCCTGTTCTTGGATCATGTATTTTATTTAGTGAAGATGGGAAGCCATTTCACCTGCCACTGCATCCAGCCATCATGGAAACCCATGTGAAACAGAACGGCAAGTGTTTTATCTCGAAGGTAAATCGCGTGAGACTTTACTAAGACGCTTAATAGACGCTCCGCCATGTGAAACTCCAGACGTGCGGTGGTGAACGATGACATTCCATAATAACCCTTATAGAAGAGTCACGTTTGGTACGATACTATTGCATAGTTGAGATGAATTGTGCCATTTAATTGTGATTTTTTTTTTTCACTTTTGTAGAATTCATTTACATATGTACTGCATATTTTATTTTCACATAATTCTTTGTACAATTCAATTATTTTTGCATTTTTACATTTCACAGAGACAAGCACAGCAACAAGGTCCTGGGTTCAAGCTCTATTCTAGTGATTTAAAAAAAAAAAAGAACTATAATAAGTAAACAAATACTTTCTTAATGAATAAAGTAAATATAATTTATTTTTTATAATTTTGAATTCTAATAAATACATCATATCATAATTATAATAATATCATAAAATAAATGACATCATATATATATATATATATATATATATATATATACATACATACACATGTACATCTCTATATAATATCAATAAATACATATTCAACACTATACATGCTTATAGTAACAATTAAACATTCAAAAATAATACATAAGATATGAATAAAATATAAATACACACGTACAGATGCACGCGTGCAAACATACATACAGACCCACGCGCACACAAACAGATGCGCGCTTCACATAAAAATGGAAGTACAGTGATATCTCAGCTCACGAACATAATTGGTTCCCAGAAAGTGTGTGTGAGGCGAAAAGTTCGTCTTCCGAACATTTATTTCCCATAAGAAACCATTAAAATGAGAATAATCCGTTCCCAGGTCCCCATAAAACATAATTTTCTACTAAATAAGCCTTAAAACTACACAAAAATATACCTTATTTTATGTATAATAAATGTGCTATTGTATTGTAATTAAAGAAATAAACTGTACTGTATAATAAAGTGGTTTTATTTACCTTTGTGATGGTAGTTGATGGCTTGATGGAATGGAGTGGGAGGAGGGAGGGAGGGAGGGACTTACTGTTTGGAAGGAGAGTTTGGAAACGCTTACTGTTTGGAAACGCCCTTAGCCACACACGCACCCTTAATAGCTTCCTTGTTCTTAAGGATGGTGGTAGACTTAGCGTACTGGTACTGGGACGCTGAGTCACACAAACGCACACCTCGTTCATGTTTTTCAATGATCTCCGCCTGTGGTGGGTCTTTTTCGGTCCCATAACAGCAAAAGTACACTCAATATGGTCCAAAATGTCTATCAAACACAAACCACTTCCGCACCCAAAGAAAGGGGGTGACGAACTGTGACGCCGTGAGCGTGCGTCAGCTTCTCGTGGCCGCCACCGTGGCGCTGTTCGACCGTGTGGTTTGATTCGTCCGCCGAAAACTAGTTCGTTAGCAGAGACTATATGCTCGCAATTTTAATGTTCTTGAGGCGAAAAGTTCGTGAGCTTAAGCGTTCGTCAGCGGAGGTTTTACTGTATGTTTTTTTTTTTTTTTTTGTTTTTGTTCTTTGTTTTTTTGTTTCTGGATAATTAGCATTGTTTTGTGTCATTTTCCTTAACTTTTCTCTTATTTTTCCTTAATTTCCTAATTGTTTCATTTTTTTGATTAATATTTTTGAAAAACCCGCCAATGCACTGAAACCATTGAAACTGAAGCACAAAGTAGCGAGGGATCGCTATATACTAGTATATATATATATATATATATATATATATATATATATATATATATATATATATATATATATATATATATATATATAGGTATAGAATTTTTTTTATTAAATACTGTAAATGAAATTATTAAAATCAATAAATGTGTATAATGTATAAATAATGTGTATAAATATTACTCACTCCTATGCTGAACTAGTTAATACTAGTTAATAATTTGGAGTTAGCTTAATATGCATGTCTTTGGACTTTGAAAGGAAACCGGACATGCTAACCGCTACAACAATGAGGAGCCCTTTAAAAAAAATTCAAATTTTAACAAACGATGTAGCGATGTTACGCACTCACATGTTGAAAACGTTAGTCACATGATATCAAAGGTTTTTTTTTTTAATGTACATCTGACTTTAATTTTTGTTAAACTGTCTGATTGGTTCACCTTCCCACAATCCTCTATTGCCGCATGCTGTAATTAGACCGCTGCATTTAAATTGCTTGACGCAGCAGTTCTTTGGACCATTATGTTTCCGGGTTATTTTTTCAACCAGATGTGCAAGTCGGCTGACAGCTGCATTCGTCTCCAGAACAGAAACAATCATTAAAGCGATAAGCTGAAGAACTGCATTTGAGTCGAGGGGAAAGGTTAATTTACTAATCAACAGATTTGCATTAATAACTGGATTATGTATGTGAAAAGTTCTCTTCTCCAAATTAAAAAATGGAGGATTTTTTTTTCATAAAAAAACCCTGTAAACACCACTACCACCCCCCCCCCCCACACACACACACACACCTCTCAATAAATAAATAAATAAATAAATAAAACATATTTATAGAAGTTTTGCCCTGGAGATACTGTGCTAAGGAAAACAACAGGAAGTTTTCTTTTACACAATATGCTGAGAGAAAAAAACAAAATCCCAGGATGATTACAATTCTACATATAAAGAGCTGTAAATGTAGGCCAGTCTGAATATTCTGATCATTTCCTCGCAGTTTTGTCCGCTATAAAAACACACAGTGGACTGTGCTGTTCGAGTGTACGCGAGCACAACTTTCCCACATGACATGATGGTTATCGGATTGCACAACACTTCAAAGCCAAAGGTGACGCTAAGCTAACCCAGTTAACAATGAACACGCGGCACTCGGCGAGAAGGCGATTTGTATCCCATACATCATCACGGCAGTGTTGTAAAAAAAGAACAATACACAGGAGGTCGACCAAACACCACAGGTTCTTTCAAAGTTCTCTTGTAGCAAGAATGTAACTAGAGCCACCATAACAACAACAACAACATCAACAACAACAATAACAATAACAGAGGAAGATTGAGACCACACAGTGTGATGGAACTCTCATCACTCATTTGCTGAAGAGCTTAATGATATTAGGGTCACAGTCACAGTCACAGTCACAAATGCAGCCATGAGGTGGGGGGGCACTAACCAGTGTCTCTCCCCCTCATGCCGGTCCCAAGCCCGGAGAAATGCAGAGGGTTGTGTCAGGAAGGGCATCCGACGTAAAACCAATGCCAATTACTTAAAATGCAAATCAAAAGTATTACCTCCATACCGGATCGGTCGAGGCCCGGGTTAACAACGACCGCCATCAGTGCTGTCAATCAACAGGGTGCTGATGGAAATTGGACTACTGTTGGTCGAAGACGTCGAAGAAGGAGAGGTGGGAGGCGTGTCCGTAGGCAGAGAGAGAAGAGGAAAGGCATGAGTCTAGGACTGAGAGTAGGGACTTTGAATGTTGGAACTATGCACAGAAAAGGTAGAGAGCTGGTTGACATGATGCAGAGGAGGAAGGTGGACATACTGTGTGTTCAGGAGACCAGGTGGAAAGGTAGCAAAGCTAAAAGCTTAGGAGCAGGGTTTAAGCTATTTTATCACGGTGTGGATGGGAAGAGAAATGGAGTCGGAGTCATCTTGAAGCAGGAGTTTGTCAGGAATGTTCTAAAAGTGAAAAGAGTGTCAGACAGAGTGATGAATCTCAAGTTAGAAATTGAAGGTGTAATGCTCAATGTTGTTAGTGCTTATGCCCCACAGGCAGGATGTGAGCTAGAAGAGAAGGAGAGATTCTGGAGTGACTTAGATGAAGTGATGCAGAGTACCCCCAGAGGTGAAAGAGTGGTCATAGGTGCAGATTTCAATGGACATGTTGGGGCAGGCAACAGAGGGGACGAGGAAGTGATGGGCAGGTTTGGTATCCAGGACAGGAAGCATGAAGGACAGATGTTGATAGATTTTGCAAAAAGGATGGAAATGGCTGTGGTGAATACTGTCTTTGAGAAGAAACAGGAGCATAGGGTGACTTATGAAAGCGGAGGTAGGCGCACACAGGTAGACTACATCTTGTGTAGGCGATGTAATTTGAAGGAAGTCAGTGACTGCAAAGTCATCGTGGGTGAGAGCGTTGCCAAACAGCATAGGATGGTGGTGTGCAGGATGACTCTGATGGTGAGAAAGGTGAAAAAGGCAAAGGCAGAACAGAAGACAAAGTGGTGGAAGCTGAAAAAGGAAGAGTGTTGTGTTGTCTTCAAGGAGGAGTTGAAACAGGCTTTGGGTGGCCAGGAAGTGCTTCCAAATGACTGGACAACCACAGCAAATGTGATCAGGGACACAGGTAGGAGAGTACTTGGTGTGTCCTCTGGAAGGAAAGTAGATAAGGAGACTTGGTGGTGGAATGAGGAAGTGCAGGAGTGTGTACAAAGGAAGAGGTTAGCCAAGAAGAAGTGGGACATTGAGAGGACCGAAGAGAGTAAACAGGAGTACAGGGAGACACAGCGTAAGGCGAAAGTAGCAGTGGCTAAGGCCAAACAGAGGGCATATGATGACTTGTATGATAGGTTGGATAGTAAAGAGGGAGAAAATGATCTATACAGGTTGGCACAGCAGAGAAATAGAGATGGGAAGGACGTGCAGCAAGTTAGATTGATAAAGGACAGAGAGGGAACTCTATTGACTGATGACAGAAGTGTGCTGGGAAGATGGAAAGAGTACTTTGAAGAGCTGATGAATGAGGAAAATGAGAGAGAAAAAAGAGTAGAAGAGGTAACCATTGAGGGGCAGGATGTAGCAAAGATCAGTAAGGGTGAAGTGAGAAGGGCATTAAAGAGGATGAAGAATGGAAAGGCAGTTGGTCCTGATGATATACCTGTGGAGGTATGGAAGTGTCTAGGAGAGGTAGCAGTAGATTTTCTGACAAGAACATTCAACACGGTACTAGAGAGTGAGCAGATGCCGGAGGAGTGGAGGAGAAGTGTGCTGGTGCCCATTTTTAAGAACAAGGGAGACGTGCAGAGTTGCAGCAACTACAGAGGGATAAAGTTGATGAGCCATACGATGAAGTTATGGGAAAGAATAGTGGAAGCTAGACTAAGGGCAGAGGTCAGCATTTGTGAACAACAGTTTGGTTTCATGCCAAGAAAGAGCACCACAGATGCAATGTTTGCCTTGAGGATGTTAATAGAGAAGTACAGAGAAGGTCAGAGGGAGCTACATTGTGCCTTTGTGGATCTGGAAAAAGCATATGACAGGGTGCCAAGAGAAGAACTGTGGTATTGCATGAGGAAGTCTGGAGTGGCAGAGAAGTATGTTAGAGTGGTGCAGGACATGTATGAGAGATGTAAGACAGTGGTGAGGTGTGCTGTCGGTATGACAGAAGAATTCAAGCTGGAGGTGGGACTGCATCAAGGGTCAGCTCTGAGCCCCTTCTTGTTTGCTATGGTGATGGACAGGCTGACAGACGAGGTGAGACAAGAATCTCCATGGACTATGATGTTTGCAGATGACATCGTGATCTGTAGTGAGAGCAGAGAACAAGTGCAGGAAAATCTAGAGAGGTGGAGGTATGCCCTGGAAAGGAGAGGAATGAAGGTTAGCCTCAGAAAATCAGATTACATGTGTGTGAATGAGAAGGACCCAGGAGGAACGGTGATGTTACAGGGAGCAGAGATAACGAAGGTGGAGGATTTTAAGTACTTAGGCTCAACAATCCAGAGCAATGGAGAGTGTGGAAAAGAGGTGAAGAAGCGTGTGCAGGCAGGCTGGAATGGTTGGAGAAAAGTATCCGGTGTGATGTGCGATAGGAGAGTGTCAGCAAGAATGAAGGGAAAAGTGTACAAGATGGTGGTGAGGCCAGCGATGTTGTATGGCTTAGAAACAGTGGCGCTAAGGAAAGGCAGGAGGCAGAGCTGGAGGTAGCGGAGATGAAAATGTTGAGGTTCTCCCTGGGAGTAACGAGGATGGATAGGATCAGAAATGAGTATATCAGAGGGACAGTCCACGTAAGATGTTTTGGAGACAAAGTCAGAGAGGCTAGATTGAGATGGTTTGGACATGTACAGAGGAGGGATAGTGAGTATATTGGCAGTAGGATGCTGAGGTTGGAACTACCAGGCAGAAGGCCTCGAGGAAGACCGAAGAAGAGATTTATGGATGTGGTGAAGGAAGACATGAAGGTTGTTGGAGTCAGAAAAGAAGATGCGGAGGACAGGGTGAGGTGGAGGCGGATGATTTGCTGTGGCGACCCCTGAAGGGAGCAGCCGAAAGTAAAAGAAGAAGAAGAAGAAGACGCCTATCTCAGCAGACAGCGGGTGAAGGCAGGATATACCCTGAACAGATCACCAAACCATGGCAGGACAACAAACACATCCAAATCCATTCTCACACCGAGGGGCAATTTGAAACTGACAGCTAGCTTAATCCGCATGTTTTTGGACTGTAGGAGGAAGTTGGAGTACCCAGAGCAAACCCATACAAGCAGGAGGAGAACATTCAAACTCCACACAGAAATTCCTGAGCTTGGGACTCGAACCCAGGACCTTCTCCCAGTAAGGTGGACATGCTTTTTTGTTTAATTATTTATTTGCAGTTATTGACATTTTTTTTTACTTTGCATTTTATTTTCTATCTCTACATTCTCTCTTTCTTTATCAATACAGTGATCCGTCGCTACTTCGTGATTAATTTTCTGCGACTTCAGTGCATCGCAGGTTTTTCAAAAATATTCAACGAAAAATAAAAAATAAGGAAATTCAGGAAAAATATGGAAAAGGTTCAGGAAAATTCTGCAAAACGAGGCCAATTGTGCAAAAAAACAAAACGAAACAAAACAAAACAAAACAAAAACCCAAAACAAACAAAACAACCCAAAACCCAAAACCCCCCAACAAAACTATTTACATTTTTATGTGAGGTGCGCATTTGTGCGCGTGTGCCCGCGCCTGTATGTGTGTGTATTTATATTTTATTTATATCTTATGCATTATTGTTGAATGTTTAATTGCTATTATAAGCATTTATAGTGTTTAATATGTATTTATCATTATTATATACAAATATACATGTACGTATACGTCAGTCAGGGAGGTCAAGCCTACTTCGCGGAAATCGGCGGTCGTGGGGGGTCTCGGTCCCAATTAATCGTGGAAAGTGAGGGATTTCAGCATATTCTTTTGTTCTCTCTTTTCCTCTGTCTTTTTTAGTTTGAGCTTTTAGTTTTTCTCTCTGATCTATATTTCTTTCAGAACTCTCTCTCTCTCTCTCTCTCTCTCTCTCTCTCTCTCTCTCTCTGATCCGTCTTGCTTTATGGTTTATTTTTTTCTTTCCTTCTCTTTTTGATTATTTGGCTTTTACTTTCTTTCTTTCTATCTTCTTTCTATCTTTCTTTTCTTTTAATTTTTCTTCTTTCTTTCTTTCTTTCTTTCTTTTTCGTTCTTTATTTCTTTGATATTAATCAAATTGAGGCGTTATTTACACTCCAATGTCCAGTTAGAACTGCTGCAATGGATTCATCTCATGAATTTACCCCATATGTGAATTTATAAATCCAGACGAATCGCCGATGTTTTTCTTTAATAAATAGCATTTGTAATTGTTCTGGTAAAAGAGGAATATGAGTCTTTTATTTTTGCCGTTTTTCGGAAAACAGCCAACTCATTCCGTAATATGTAATAATACACATTACTCACAGTGTAACTTTAATACAATGAAACCACTGGAAGGCATGAATTAAATATAAATAAAGAAGAGTAAAAAATGGAAATAAAATGCCCGAGCAATGGAAAATACAAAATACTGAATAAAAATAACACAGATATAGATACAATAAATCAAAGAAAAAACCCATAAAGAAAGTAAATCTGACTGAAAGATATATTAATGTGATAAAAACAGTAACAGAATCTAAAGTTTTACTGTATAAAGAGAACACAGCTACCTTATTTTAGGGTTTTCATTTTGGGTTGATAAAGTAGGCCACATTTTCCCATTAGATATCACGCAATGAGGTGTAACAGGGACACCAGCACTCATTCCCTCCCCACACGTTCGTCCCCAACCCACATTCTTTCCCAGTACCCATCGATTCCCGCGGCACATTCATTTCCAATATACATGAATTCTCAGTCCATGTGGATTCCCCGCCCTCCGTTCATTCCTGATACCCACTGATTCCCAAAACACATTCGTTCCCACCACATGCTCATTCCCAATCCAAGTGGATTTGCAACCAATATTCATTCAAAATACACCATCAAATCCCATCACATGTCCATGCTCATCCCAAAATCCATTCTTAATGTACATGAATTACAAACTTATGTTTATTCCCAATATACATTTATTCTTATCACATGCTCTCTTCTTCTTCTTCTTCTTCTTCTTCTTCTTCTTCTTCTTCTTCTTCTTTTCCTTTCGGCTGCTCCCTTCAGGGGCCGTGACAGTGAATCATTTGCCTCTATCTCACCCTATCCTTTGAATCTTCTTCTCTTACTCCAACTACGTTCAATGTCTTCCTTCACCACATCCACAATCTTCTCTTTGGTCTTCCTCTAGGCCAGGGGTTGGGAACCCTTTTGACTAAGAGAGCCAAAAAAAAAGTCTGTATGTATACATCTGGCTCGTGAGCCATAGGTTCCCGACCCCTGCTCTAGGCCTTCTGCCTGGTAGTCCTACCTCAGCATCCTACTACCACACTCCCAATGTATAATAATGAGTGGCAATGGAGGCCCGATAATAAGGTGCATTCCGTGTTTATTCACAATTGACATAGTATCCCAACTTTTTTGAAATCCAGTTTGTATCTATCTATCCAAATTGTCTCATGATTTAGTTTTGCGACGTTGCATTTTATATATATATATACACACACACACACACATATATATATATATATATATATATATATATATATATATATATATATATATATATATATATATATATATATATATATATATATAAGATGTTTTGGAGACAAAGTCAGAGAGGCTAGATTGAGATGGTTTGGACATGTACAGAAGAGGGATAGTGAGTATATTGGTAATAGGATGCTGAGGCTGGAACTACCAGGGAAAAGGCCTAGAGGAAGACCAAAGAGACGATTCATGGATGTGGTGAAAGAGGACATGAAGGCCGTTGGTGTAAGAGAAGAAGATGCAAAGGATAGGGTGAGATGGAGGCAGATGATTCGCTGTGGCGACCCCTGAAGGGAAAAGCCGAAAGGAAAAGAAGATAAATATATATATATATATATATATATATATATATATATATATATATATATATATATATATATATATATATATATATATATATATATATATATATATATATATATATATATATATATATATATATATATATATATATATATATATATATATATATATATATATATATATATAAACACTGAACTTTCTAACTGTGATTATTTTGCATATGAAAATTACACAGCAGGTCATAGTCACATGATATTCTCTAACACATGCAGTGGAAAGTTTCATTTTAATCAGCACAGGTGGGGTGCCATTATATCCTGCAATGATCCAAATGAATGTCTTGATAGCATTCATTTCTGCACTGACCAAAATGCCTTCATCATCATCATCATCATCATCATCATCATCATCATCATCATCATCATCATCATCATCATCATCATCATCATCTTCTTCTTCTTCTTCTTCTTCTTCAGTATTTGTAGAACTGTTCATTTTTTCCAGAGATCTGTGATTAAAGATTGCAGCTGTGTAGCTTCTCCTCAGACGTCTGTTAAAAATGTGATTTAAATGTTCATGTTTGCTGTTTTCTTCCTCCTGTGTGACATAACAACCAGTGTATGAACCCCATGATCATCATGCTCTTTCCTCATTTCCTTGTCCCTCTGCCATGTCCCTTCATCCCAAACCCACCAAGCAAACGGCTTGTTTTTTTCCGAGTCGAGTGATCAGGCCGAAAGCTTTGCCAGAGCAGATGATTGCTGCTGTCTATCAGCTGTGTGGATCAGAATCAATGTCCTCCAGCAGCTGATCTGCCTGAACATCTGTTCCTGCTACCAACTGCTTCATTCCCATGATACACCACGGATATGCTTTCCTCCTCGCCTGCTGCCTCATCTCTGGGACTTTTTTTTTTTGGAAAATGTGCAATTATGTACAGATAACTAAGCGAAAGGCAAATAAATTATCCACCAGTATGATGTTCACGGACCAGATGTTTTTTTGTTGTTTTTCTTTTTTACTCAATACCATTGTTTATCATGAAATGAATCAGAATGTGGACTGGGCGCTGCTCTTTTTCTGTAGAATTAACTTCAGAGATACTGTTTTTTTTCCCTGCATTGTCCACAATTATCATCACTACAACAGCTGACTTGAGCCAACTAGACTGCATTGCTAACCAATTACCATTACTCACTCGTTTGCTGAGTCACTTCATGCTACTATTAATGTTGCAGGGAGGGTGGAGATATCTCAACTGACAATTCACAAGTGTAGGATACACCCTAAACAGCTCACCAGACCATTGCAGGGCCAGCACACACAACCATTAATAAAACCAAGTTTATAGTTTACTCATTGAAAAACATAAATAAACTGTGATCTGTAAAGGTATGAGTATTAACTACATGGAAACACCAAAAAAAAAAAAAAAAAAAAAAAAAAAGCCTACATTTTGTAATTGATTTATTTTTCCTTTCACCTGGTGCAAGTACTATGACAAATCATGAGTGTTCATCATTTTGGATATATTATCCACTCAGGATACTGAGGCGAAGCATAATAAAAAGATTTATTTGGTTGAGGGGATATCCAAGGAGAATCACAATGTCTGAGACCAATTGTTTTATTATTCATTTAAATATTTGAATTTTCAAAGTGGGCAGTGGTGGCCTGGTGGTAAAAGGTGCTGGATCATTGATCTTAAGGTTGGGGGTTTGAGTTCCACTCTCCAAAAGGTTGTCACTGTCCCTCCAGTGCAGCTAACTGGGTTATAATAGGCCAGCCATGTCTCTCACTGTCTATGGTGTGAGATTCATGTAAAAGAACCATTGCTGACTTTCGATAAGAGTAGCTGCAAAGCCGTCAGCGTGTTTCTAACCTGTGATAGTCTGGCAAGCTGTCCAGGGTGTACTCTGCCCTCACCCGGAGTCGACTGGGATGGGTGCCACCCTCCCTGCAACCCTAATTAGGATTAAGCGGCTCAGAACATGAATGAATATTTGAAATTTCAAAGCAGAAATTAATATTTCAATGTTGTTGCAATAATTGTGCAAGTCATGTAATAATTCTTCAACTTATCCGATTGGAGTAATGCAATACCAATAATTATTCAATGGCTTTCAACCAATCAGAAGCAAGAATTCTTTTTAAAAGAATATATATATATATATATATATATATACACGCATATATATATATATATAGTTATTTATTTGTTTTTTATTTATATATATATATATATATATATATATATATATATATATATATATATATATATATATACATATATATATATATATATATATATATATATATATATATATATATATATATATATATATATATATATATATATCTCAGTTATATATATCAGTTATATAGCGTGTTACACTTGTGTTAAGACGTCGTCTCTGTGATCTTTGTGTTTACACTGTTTTGTGGACTTTTCTAACCCTAAGCAAATATGGTTGGTCAGAAGTGTAAGCCTACTACCATGGCTGCAAGTCTCATACACAGAGATGAATTTACTATCTGCTCAGATCGGCACAATATTTATATTCATTATCTTTTAGCAGAATCCTAAGAGTGTATACTTATTGTTATATTAATATTCTTTAGGATTTGTACTTGTTCTTTGTATGCATCTCTTGAATAAAGTTTACTTACTTACACAAAAGAAAGAACTCTCCACTTTGCTGGGATTCACATCAGTGCAGGCTGTGTTCTAAATGAGTTCAATAGGACCCTTGTGCATTTGAAAGACCGGAAGTCTGTATAACCCACAGAGTACACTACTTTCGGTATTGAGCGCTTCACATATTGTAATCGTTGATTGACTGTTTTAAGCTTCATGTAAAGTTACTCAGTATAAATAAGTGACTTATTTGAAATTAATGTTGATATTATTTGATATATTTTATTATTTTACAATGTTATGTTTATAATAATTGATTTAGTCACTGTAACAACTTACATTCACTTTCAACTTACGTTTGGTCGTCCGGAACCAATTAAAAACAGGAATATATATATATATATATATATATATATATATATATATATATATATATATATATATATATATATAGATAGATAGATAGATAGATAGATAGATAGATAGATAGATAGATAGATAGATAGATAGATATGTGTGTGTGTGTGTGTGTGTCTGTTTCTTTTATTTTGACATTTAAATTTTTATATTTAATTGACTCTGGTGTCATTATGTTCCTACATTACATGCTGGTATAGTAGTCAGCACATCCACCTTACAGGGTTTCAGGTTCTAGTCCCAGACTCGAGTGTTTCTGTAAAGAATTTGTATGTTCTCACAGTGCTTCCACTGTTTCTTCCAGGTTTCCTCTGACATTCCAAATACATTCATGTTAGGCTAAGATACTGTTCCAAATTACTCCCCGAGGTGAGTGCGAACGGTCATGTGTCTGTGTGTTGGCCCTGCAATGATCTGGTGAGGAGTTCTGGGTGGTACCTACGGCCAGGATAGAATTAAGTTGCTCAGCAAATGAGAATGTGATGAGATATTCACCCAATCCTGGCTCAGACAGTCTCCCAGGAACTTTAGCATCCTACAAACATGGCCGCCGAGGACTCTTTTCCCTATTCAAGCGTATCTAATTACTGGCACACAGCACTTGAGCACAGTAACACCCTCACCTTAATATAGAATTTGTACACTCAAGCTTTTGAGCAATTATTACTTGGGGTGTTTTATGTTAATATCTATGGTTATTAATATATTTGCTAATCCTGGCTCTTTGATATTTTAGATTTAGTTCACCCTGTTTCTGTTTGCAAATGACCAGAATTATACCAGCATACCAGACAACACAGCTTATAGTTCTTGATTTATTTAGAAACGTATGTCAACATTAGAGGATGTATTAATTAATATTAATGGAGATTTACATTTTGTTCTCAATACAAGCTACTGAGGTTTCTTAAGTACACCACCCTTTATATCCTTTGGCTTTTTACACCCGAGCCATAGTGGCTCATCAGGCCACTGTTTATCCCCAGCTTCTGTAGCGTGAAGCTACCAGGAGTTCAACTCCTCCTGGATGGGACGTTAGTCCATCACAGGTTACCGTCCCAGTATATTTTACTGGTAACCATTTATACTGCTGGGTGTACAGAGGCACACTTGTGGTTGAGACCCTGAATAGGGCTCTTAGCACAGTAAGAGTCTCACTAGGATTTGAACACACAACCTCCTGATCATGAGCGCAGCACCCTAAACACTACGCCACCAGCCCCATGGTGCCCGTTACTATCGTATCAATTATATCCCCCAAATATTATTAAAATAATACATTTACATATAGTTAAATAAATAAATGATAAATTCAGTTCACTTTCTGTAACCACTTCATCCTAATTAGGGTCACAGGGAGGCTGGTGCCCATCCCAGCCAACTCAGGGCAAGGGCAGAGTACACCCTGGACAGCTCGCCAGGCCATCGCAGGGCAGAAACACGCTGACAGCTTTGCAGCTACTCTTTACGAAAGTCAGCAATGGTTCTTTTACATGCCTCACACCATAGACAGTGAGAGACATGGCTGGCCTTTGATAACCCAGTTAGCTGCACTGGGGGGACAGTGACAACCTTGTGGAGAGTGGGACTCGAACCCCCAATCTTTGGATCAGCCATCCGGTGCCTTATACCACTAGACCACCGCTGCCCCTAAATGATAAATTATAAATCGTAAATAAATAATAATAATAATAAATAAATGTGTATATATAGTTCTTTATTTCTTATATATATATATATATATATATATATATATATATATATATATATATATATATATATATATATATATATTTCCCTCTAGATCGGTAGCTATGAAAGCCTGTGGGATCATCCCCTCTCTGCTCATTTTCATGAATAATATCCCCCATCTCATGTGAGAGTGACTGATAATAGTGTCACAATGCAGTCACACATTTCTCCCTGAGCTCCATCCACAATGGGCTATTCTCCAATCTAAAGGCTATTTCATGCCTTACATTACTGCACAGCAGAAGCAGGCGTGGCCTCATCGCTGACCTTCCACAGTTATACAGCCCACACACTGCAAGCACTCGACCTGCAGCCGTTACGGATCAAACGGGTCAGCCACTTCCAGAAGATTTCGTCAGATCATCAGAATTTGAAATGAACAGTCTAAGGGGTGCACTGGGATGAATAGTTCTTAAAGTCGTTTGTTACTCTAAAATCAGTGAAGTTTGAGTGTTTGCTGTTGTTGTTGTTGTTGTTGTTGTGGTTAGCATATCTGCCTCACAGCAAAACTGGTCATGGATTCAAGTCCTAGTCCCTTCAGATTCGCATGCTCTCTCAATACTTGCATGGGTTTCCTCTGGGTACTCTGGTTTTCTTCCCACAGTTCAAAAACATGCACATTAGTCTAACTGACTGGTCCAAATTGCAAGAGTGACTGGCACTGCGTGTGCTGCCCTGTGATAGAATGATTCATCGTTCATTTTCCATAACCACTTAATCATAATTAGGGTAGCGGGGAGGCCGGCACCCATCCCAGCCAACTTCAAGCGAGGGCAGAGCACACCCTGGACAGCTCACCAGGCCATCGCAGTGCAGAAACACGCTGACAGCTGTGGTTCTTTTACCTTTTACATGTCTCACACCATAGACAGTTAGAGACATGGCTGGCTTTTGATAACCCGGTTAGCTGCACGGGGGGTGGAGGCAGTGACAACCTGTTGCAAGTGGGGCTTGAACCCCCAACTTCAGGATCAGTGAACCAGCGCCCTTTACCACCAGGCCACCACTACCCATTGATAGAATGGTGAGGTGTTTATTGTGCACCCACTTCGCCCAATGTTGGCTAAGATAGTCACTGGCCATTTTTATTTTCTGAATCGCTTAATCCAAATTAGGGTCACTGGGAGGCTGTTGCCCGTCTCAGCCGACTCTGGGTGAGGGTAGAGTACACCATGGACAGTCTAACAGGTCATCCCAGGGCAGAAACACACTACCGGCTATGCAGCTACTCTTAATAAAAATGAACAATGATTCACAGACAGTGAACGACATGACCGGCCTGGAGGGGTGGGGGGTGGGGTGGGGGTGAGGGGTGGGGGTGGGGTGGGGTGGGGTGAGGGGGGGTGGGGTGGGGGCAGCAGTGACAACCGGCAGCACCTTACCACCGGGCCACCACTGCCTGTGTGGACCAACACTGAAAAGTAAAAGCTGCTATATAAAGTTGAAAGTATGAAAACAGATGTGTTAATATATCGCACAGTCTGATTTCAGGATTCAACAGCACCAATAAAAGGGAAAATATAAAGTATTAGGAATCAAATTTTGCTGAAATTAAACTTTAAAGGTCCTTCTGGTCACCCCTACTTGGAAAGTATATACAGTAATGCTATTGTGATGTTATTTCCTATATCCACTTTATCCTGAGGAAATAGTCCACCTAGTTGCTGTTTTGGATATGCCAATTCAAAGCTATTAATCCAAATGACCCATAATATCTCTTTTGGCAGTTAATACCACTGAGCCGGATCCCATTTCGAGCTTCATCTTCACCTCCAGCCATTATGGAGCAGTAAATGGAGTGTCAGCCCATATGAGCTATCTGTGCCAGTGGGGAGATCATGGCTGCCACATTATAACTTACCCTGGTCGGTGTGTCTTTAAGAAACACGTCATATCAACCAAATCCATTGGCGTTGTCCTAAAGAAGCGCCACTGAAATCGATCACCTGCCCGGAAGATGGAAGCGGATGACAGAAAATGGAGGCATATTTTACACTCGCCTTAAATACTTAATGCCGAACAATGCCATGGGCCAGGCCATAAAAAAAGGGAAATGTGAGGATACCTGGCAGCGCAGGCACTCAAACCAAAATAGCCTTAAGGGACAGTAGCGACATGATAAGAGTGTCTAAAAGGCTTTTAATAAACAATATAATATGTCCGTTGCCATTCTCGCTATCAGTCTTTATTCATGACTGAGACATTCAGGGCTATAAAAGAGTGATAGGCTAAATAAAGACTCGATATTATTCACCACTGTGAAAGCAGATTTAAAGATAGCCATCGTTTCCATTAGGTGCCTGACAGCTAGTGAATTATTTAACATTTTCCCTCTTTTAATAATAACAATTTATATATAACACCTTTCGTACCTTTTGAAATTAAAAAAAAAACAATTGTAAGAAATGAGCAATATTGGAGTGATACTATTACTTATACCAATAGTACTGATGCTCTCTTGGTAGCCGATTGAAACGACAATGACGATGTATACAATCATTCATTTCCTATTGTTTGCCCAGAGATGGCTGTGGAGGCCTATCTAGGACACACATACTCTTGAAGACTTTGGGCATAGAAGCACAACAGTCAGTAATTGTGGCCGCTGTTAGATGCACACAGCTACGTGGAAGCACAGCTCTCAAAGGGAGTAACACCCCCCCCCCCCCCCCCCCAACAGTGCTACTACCCATCCCCGACTCCCTATACACCCCACTACTAATACTCATTCATTCATTTTCTGTAACCATTTAATCTTAATTATGGTCACAGAGAGGCTGGCGCCCATCTCAGCCGACTCCAGACAAGGGCAGATATTGCGTACGAAATTTTAGAATATGTAAAGCACCTCGTAAAACCAGCAAAACAAGACAAACCATGACATACAATATATACAATTTAATAATGTGAACAAAATAAGACAAAATAATACCTTACAATTTAGACCTAAATAAAATACAAATTGAACAAGGGTCACAAAATAAAGCTAATCAGAAAGCAGCTGCAATATGGTAAATGTAGAGACTGCCCACGTGCTGGCGGTCGAAAGGTTGGAATCCCGCATATCAAAAGAAATTAATGATGAAAATCCTCGGGTTGGCTGTGGATGAACGTGGATGATGGACTTGCGTGATGAAGTCTTGAATGACGACTCTTGAATGAAGGATGATTCGCCTTAAATGATTCCTCTGAGATGATTCCGCCCAGGTCGGTTGGCAACAGGTCCTTATATAGATTCTCTAAAGTTCAGGAATGTTCCATTCTCGAATGTTCTAATCACCTGACCCGTCACAGGGCGCATGCACAACTAGGTCCATCTCGAAGTTTCCCTAGTATTCTGGAAAGTTCCAGACCCAATTAAACCATGAAGGCAAAACAACTGTGACCCAAAACAGCTGAGTAATACCATGTGCCACCATCCACAGCACGCCAACTGAATTTAATTACGTAGAACGTTTATACATTAATTTTATTTACATTTACATCTATACATTTATTTACACTCCCATTACACAGAGTACACCCTGGACAGCTCGGAGGTCATCGCAGGACGGCTATGCAGCGACTCCTGTCAAAAGTCAGCAATGGTTCTTTTACATGAACCTCTCACCATAGACAGCAGGAGACATGGCCGGCCTTTGTTAACCCAGTTAGCTGTACTGGGGGGGGGGCAGTGACAACCTGTGGAGAGTGGGACTCGAACCCATAACCTTAGGATGAGTAATCCAGTACCTTTTATCACCAGGCTACCACTTCTCTACTACAAATACTAATAACAATATTATCAACAATAAAGCTAGTGTGGCACGGTGGTGCAGGATAGCACAGCAAAAGAAGGTCTGGGTTCGATTCCCGTGCTCAGGTGTTTCTATATAGAGTACGCCTGCCATCCCTGGGCTTGTGTGGGTTTCCTCCAGTTTCCTCCCACACACCAAAAACATGTGCAGGACACGAATAATCTGTTCTAAATCACCCCTAGGTGTGAGTGTAAATGTGAATCGTTGTGTGTGGTGGAAAATATGAATAATTTCTCTTCTCTTATTTACAAAACACTGTTTTGTAAGTTGGACCCCCCCCCCCCCCCCAGCCCAAAAAAAAAAAAACCTCATAATAACGATAATAATAAAAAAAAAAGAATAAAAATAATGTAATAACCTTCAGGAGAGAGATTTTGGCCGCAGTAACCTGATCCAGATAGTATTGTGATAGTAGCATCAAATAAATAAATACATGTAATCCTTGGGAAATTGCCGTTTTAGAAATAATATTTTTTTTAATACTGCTGCATGACCATAGCTGGCATTGTACACTATTTCTCTAGAACAGTAAACCCTGTTGTGTTTTATTCCCACGTATCGGTGAGTCTGAATCTCCTCGCTTAATAAGGAACTTAATGGCTTGATATTATTAGGTGCAGGAGAAACAAATGCCTCAGCAAATTGCCTCTTTTCCATTAGCTTGGCCTTAGCTCCTGCCAGACGGGCATGATACAGATGAACTTGTTGTTGATGCAGTCATCTGATCATTATTTCTAATCTTGCAGGTGTACTGAAGCAATTGGATTGTATGGAGATTCCGAAACGTCCTCTGTTTTTCATTAAGCCAGCCTAATGCTAGCTTTAGCTCAAGCCGCGATAGCTCGACTCGATGTCGATGGCTAATTTAGCAGATTCCCCAGAGTATTAAAACCATATTTACTAGGTGCCGTGTAAACAAATTCACCTCTACCACCTGGTCTTCATTACGCTAGCTTCGATTTTGCCTTAGCCTTCAGGAGACAGACGGGCATGATGTCAGCTCAAGATCTTTTTCTTGCTGGTGATGCAATCACATGATTATTATTGCTAATTTAGCAAATATGCCGTGTTTAACGATCCAGTGTTATTGGGTTGTCTGGAAAGTTTTCTATTAGCCTTGTGTTGCATTCGTGTTGCAGTCTGAGACAGAGGGACCTGTTTCTATGTTCACAATGGACGGCTGTTTATTTTGTCTAATATCGCAGGCATGCTAAAATAAAATAAAAAAAAATAAAAAAAAAAAAATTAAGCATTCTGCTAACATTATTTCACCAGGCTGGAGTAATTACTAGCCAGGATCTTGTCGGCACCTTTCCAATTATTTGCTGCATTATGTTCCCATGAGGATTGTGCAACTCCACCAGAGTGAGGACTTTTTCAGGAAGACAGAGAGAGAGAGAGAGAGGTGTAAGAACCACATGCTCAAGTGGATATAAACCATCTGTCATCTCTCTGATGAGAATGTCAATGACCGATGGGTTCTGCAATTACCTTTTCTACAGTTTGTGATTTGCTTGTATTTAAAGGGTTAATGACTATCACAGATACTTGAACTTGAATAAAGTGAGCAGTGAAGCGGGATCACTGAATAATCTCTAGTGTTACATACCCTACTGATCTATCTGATGATTCTAGTTAGTTAGCTGAGTTAGCTATGAGTAGAGGTGCTACTGGCTTAATTGTGGGATGTCCAACGTAGCGAGACAGGCGGCACTATGGCGTACTGGTTAGTACGTCCACCTCACAGCAAAAAGGCCTGGGTTCGATTCCAGGCCTGGACGGCTCTGTGTGGAGTTTGCATGTTCTCCCCATGCTTGTGTGGGTTTCCTCCTACAGTAAAAAAAAAACATGCACAGTAGGTTTATTAGCTGTTCCAAATTGTCTGTAGGTGTGAGTGAGTCCATATGTGGCCTAGTGCACCATACGGTACATCATTATGATCACAGCCATGACTTTCACTGTATTTATCATAGCATCATTACAAGATTCAAGCTCATGGATTGATGTCCATGTAGATAGATCTTGAGAGAGACCAGTGGGTGAAGCTCTACTGCAGGCTAGACAGTGTCTCTTTGGTTTTCTGGGTTTTGTCCCAATGTTACATGACCAGAGAAAAATGCTGTTTCCCTGGGGCATCCCAACTGGACTGGTTTTGGATAAAACTGGTTGCATTGCCATCACTGAGCACTAGTATTGTTATTTTATTATCAATACAAATGTATTCATTTTTTGAACTGCTTAATCCTAGTTAGGGTTGCGGGGATGCTGGTGTTCATCATCATCATCATCATCATCATCATCATCATCATCATCATCATCATCATTATCTACAAATGATAACTATTTAGATATTTCAGGAATTGAACCAAACACCAGGGCGGGACATGGTGGTTCCGTGGCTGGCGCTGTCACTTCACAGCAAGAAAACCCAAGGTTCTAATCTCGCCCCAGTGCCTTCCTGTTTAGCGTCTGCATGTTCTCCATGTGTTTTTCTCCTGCGACTCCGGTTTCCTCTTACAGTCCAATGATATGCATATTAACTTTTTCTTTTCCTTTCAGCTATTCCCTTTTAAGGGTCGCCACAGCAAATCATCTGCCTCCATCCACTGGAAGTCCTATTAATGATTCGCATATTCGATTTGGCATAGATTTTTACGCTGGACGCCCTTCCTGACACAACCCTTAGCAAGGGGAAGAAACATGCTGAAGGCTATACAGCTACTCTTGACGAAAATAGGCAATGGTTCTTTTACAAGAACCTCTCACCATAGACAGTGAGAGACATGGCCGGCCTTTGATAACCCAGTTAACTGCCCTGGGGGGACAGTGACAACCTTGTAGAGAGTGGGACTCGAACCCACAACCTTAGGATCAGTGATCCAACACCTTGTACCTCCAGGTGTTTGTTAGAGAATATCATGTGACTATGACCTGCTGTCATCATCATTTTCTGTAATCACATAATCCTACTTAGGATCGCTGGGAGGCTGGTGCCCATCCCAGCCAACTCCGGGTGAGGGGGGAGTACACCCTGGACAGCTCGCAGGCCATTACAGGGCGGAAACACGCTGATGTCTTTGCAGCTACTCTTGTCAAAAGTTAGCAAAGTTTATTTTACATGAACCTCTCACCATAGACAGTGAGAGACATGGCCAGCCTTTGAAACTCAGTTAGCCGCAATGGGGGGACAGCGACAACCTTGTGGAGAGTGGGACTCGAACCGCCAACCCTAGGATCAGCGATTCAGCACCTTTTACCATCAGACCATCACCGCCCTTAATTAACTGGCTATTTTAAATTGCCCATGGGGTCAATGTAAGTGGTTTATGAAATAGTATCCAATTATCCTAATGTGCATGTCATTGTATTGTGGGAGGAAACCAGAGTACCCGGAGCAAACACGGGCAAGCATGGGGAGAACATGCAAACTCCATACAGAAACACCTGAATCCAGAACTCGAACCCAGGACCTTCTGTAAGAAGGATGTGGTAAACACTATGCCGCTGTGTCATCTGCTATGATAACATTGAGGAATGCATTGATTCATTCAAGAATTCGCTGGATGAAGGGCTAAGAACTTTGAAGTAGAGTATTCTCTTTCTCCAGCAAAACTTGTGTACAGTTGTTTACAAGAGATTTGTGGTATGAAAGTTGCATTCCTGGAATTTTCCAAATCAATGGCAAAGAAAAACAGCATACCGTGGTGAGCTCCTTGTCAGGCGTATCAGTTTAGAACTGAGCCACTTTAATCCTGTTCCTAGAGTTGAATGGTATTATCTCCATTTTAGCTCTTCTCCAGTCATCAATTTGAAATTATTTTACCATAAAATCTTCCAAAAAGACAATTTACACAACTGGTATCTTCACTCACTCATTTCACAAATCTCTTCGTATAATGTGCATGTCTTTGGGAGGAAACCTGTGGAGCCAGGAGGAACCCATACAAGCACAGGAAGAACATGCAAACTCCACACAGACATGCTCAACCCTGGAAATGAAACTCAGGAACCTTCCTGCTGTGCAGTGGATGTGATAACCACTACGCCACTGTGCCGCCCTGTAAACTGATACTGAATCAGTGATATATTAGATACATCTAAATGGCAGTTCCCAGTCTGCGGTGGTTGAGTTGCATTTATTGGTTGATTTGGTTCACTGTAAGCTTTATTAGAGATTTGTAGATGTCACTGCGATAGGTACACTTGGTGATTGTTCATTCATTTATTCATTTTTTTGTAGGCACCTAATCCTAATTCGGATCACGGGGAGGCTGGCGCCCATCCCTGATGACCCTGGAAGAGGGCAGAGTACACCCTGGACAGTTCGCCAGGCCATCGCAGGGCAGAATCATGCTGACAGCTTTGCAGCTACTCTTGTTGAAAGTCAGCAATGTTTTTTTTTTTTTTTACATGAACCTCTCACCATAGACAGTGAGAGACATGGCCTTCCTTTGAAAACCCAGTTAGGTGCACTGAGAGGGCAGTGACAACCTGTGGAGAGTGGGACTTGAACCCCGAACCTTACGACCAGTGACCCAGCACCTTTACTACCAGGCCACCACTGCCTTTAGTTGGTGATTGGCAGACACACAAGAGTGCACTTTACCGGGAGACTAATAAATGAGGACCAGTTTGATTTGATTGGCTGGGAGGTTAGAGTAAGTGTGTGTTCCAAAACCAACATGGAGTCACGCATGCGATCCTGGAGGACGGTTCGCCTTCTGCAGGGATGAAACAGATTGAAACTGTATTTATTTTAGCTTGTACGTGCAGCTGGGACTGGAGGAATGTGGCGACCGAAGCCTGAGCTCCCGCCCATGTCACGATGCTAAATGATTGGTTACATAGTCAAAAATCAGAGAGGCAGAAAGTCTTTCAAGTGGTTGAATTTGTGAACAAACTGACCAGGGTCATGAGCTAAAAAAGTAAACAAGGCCAGTATGGATTCCAAGTCGTCTGAAAGAGCAAATAAAATGAGCTGGATGCCAAGAAATGACTTTTTTGTTTGTTTGTTTGTTTGGGAACGAACAAGCTCCATGTTTGAAATCACTCACCCCATTTACTATATTGGGATCCAAACAGCAAGGGCTGAATAGTAAGCTCAACTGTAGTGGTAAAGTGATTTTGGACATTACTCCTTGGCCCATAGTTTTCACACAATAAAAACATGACAGGTCATCATCGACTGAGCTGATGGACCATCTCCAGGAAACACTGCTCTTGAATTTCATTATTTAGATTTGAGACCTTGGAGATCAATTAATTTCATAGCATTGTAACTTGAACTCCTTAATCCTACTTGAATCATGGGGATCCTGGAGCCTATCTGAGTCAACACCAGACAAAAGTGCAGTACACTCTAAACAGCTTGCCAGATCACTGCAGAGCCATCACACACACACACAACCATTTACACTTACACTTAAGGAACAGCCAGTTAACTTAATATGCATGTCTTTGGGCTGTAGGAGGAAACCAGAGTATCTGGACGAAGCCCATGCAAGCACAGGAAGCACATGCTAACTCCAGATAGGAAAGCTCTCACCAAGCCCGGGACTCAAATCCAGAACCATGTTACACACTTTATTTTCTGATGCATTATGGGATACACTGTATGCACTATATTACCCATTACACCATTACAAAATGGCACACTCACTGTATAAGGGTAAAGTTCTTTGGGCTTTTTACACCTGAGCCATGTGGCTCATCAGGCCGGTGCTTATCCCCGGTTTCTATAGCGTGAAGCCACCAGGAGTTCAACTCCTCCTGGATGCGACGCAAGTCTATCGCAGGTCACCTTCCCAGTATATTTTTACTGGTACCCATTTATACTGTTGGGTGAACAGAAGCACACTTGCGGTTGAGACCTTGCCTCGGGGGTCTTAGCACAGTGAGGGTCTAACTAGGATTTGACACACGACCTCCTAATCATAAGCACAGCACCCTACCCACTATGCCACCGGCCCCGACACTCAGTGTATAGTAAGTAGCAAATGATTTTGGACAGTGATGACCTTCGACGCTTCAGTTGACTCATTCCATTGGTGCACTGGATTCCTATTATGTACTTCACAAAACTTACTTGGGGAAAAAACATCAGTACTTTGGCATTTTATATGTATGTCGAACAGAAAAAAACAAAAAAACAACAAAAAAAACAAAAAAAACAAAAACAAAATTTGTATCACTGGTTCCACCTAGGTCCAGGCTTGCCCCCACCCCCACCTACACCCCCCCACACACACACACACACCAAACTTCATGTGGCCCTAAGGTCAGTGGTGATGAATAAGTCCGAACCTGACCATGGTTCAAAGCTTCCCTCCAGCTACACAAACCTGAACACACCTTACCCACACAATCTCTTCAACATTTTTCTCTATTATAGTCCTTCAGCCTTTAATTCCACTGCATTGCTGCAGAGTGTGTGTAAGATTAGGAACCTGGCCACTGGGCTAAGCCTCATTGAATGGCTTTGGTATGAAGCATCGTTTCTCCTCTGGATGTGTGGATTGGTCTAAAGGCAAGAGTTACAGGTTACTTATTATCTTGCCTGACTTTGCCCAAAGACTCCGGAGCAATCTAAGCCATCGTTATCTAAACCAGCAGGCTGCTATCCTTTTATATGGCCCAGACAAGCAGAAATGAGATGCAGCTTCTCAGACAATTTTGACTAATATGATGCCATTTATTTGATGCAAATTGTGCTATCTTGACTTCAGAGATTTGCTTTGCATAATATTTTTAAGCTTTGGAGTTGTACCCAGTTTTTGGATTGACATAGCCTTGAGAAAAGAATGGACCCTACAGTGGACTGCCGACCTGTTCCTTCTGCCTTATGAAAGATGTCAGCTGGGATTGGACAGATGAAAGAATGGATCTCATTTGATCCCAGAAGCTGTGTGAGGGCTAGGCTAGATTTGCATTTCTTCACTCTCTCTTATTCATCTACTGAATCGTTCATTACCTCTACAGTTACGAGGCGGCTCAAGCCTATCCCAGCTGACCCTCCATTGCAGGGTCAATATATTTACAGCTCGTCACTCTCCCACTCACATATAGGAGCAATTTGAAACGGCCAGTTACCCTGATATCATGTCTTTGGGCTGTGGAATGGAGAAAAAAAAACCAAGGACCTGGAGGAGATCCATGCAAGCATGGGGAGAACTCCACACAGAAATTCCCTGGCTGAACCGTGAACTCAAACCCAAGACCTTTTTGCTGTGAAGTGGCTGTACTAGTCACGACAACACCATGCGGCCCTGTGTTAGGTTTTGGTGAGAGATAAAATGTGCAGGATGTTGGAATTCCGGGTGACCATTGATCTAAGGGTTGCAGAGGGGAAAGACATACGGTCTACAGACAGATCGCTTGGAAGAACCCAAGAATGATCAGCCAAATATGAAACGCTTGCACACATTCATTCAATTTCTGAACCGCTTAATTGGGTGGCAGGTAGCCCATCTCGGCTGACTCTAGGTGGGGGTGCGGGTACACCCTGGACAGCTCGCCAATCCATCACGTGATCAACACTCACACAACCATCCATACTCGCACTCACACCAAGGAGAGATTTGGAAAAGCCAATTAGCCTACTGTGCATGTTTTTGGACTGCGGGAGGAAACCAGGGTCTCTGGAGGAAACCCACATAAGCATGGGGAGAAAAATCCACACCGAAATGCCCAAGCTGGAAATAAAACTGAGGACCTTCTTGCTGTGAGGCGGACATGCTAACTACTACACCACCGTGCCACCACTTGCATACATTTAAAAGTAATAAATTGTTTGTTTTTCATGCTAATACAATTATTGGTTCTTTACTTTTCCAAAAAAAAAAAAAAAAAAAATGAAGCTTTCTTAATGCTCATGAATAGGAAGCTGTTCAGCAATGGCCTTTAATTATAAACTCCAGCGACTTCCAGAAACAGGTGGATTTATATTGAGGACACTTGAATTGCCGACATCTGGACGGCATTCAACTGACGTTCAGCGGCATTGATGGTTTTTTTTTTTTTTTTTTTTTTTTTTATTGAAAATAATTTTGCACACAGTAACATTATATGACCGCCTATAAAGCGACCAGTAAAAATAACTCCTCAGTAATATATCCAGTCTAATTTGACATGATGATAAAGATTATAGTACAAAAACCAATATCGTATTGTAAAAGAGGTCATGTGGTGTTTATTCGGTTTAAAACAAATGGGGGGTAATTCATAGCACATCTGGCTCACAGTAAGAAGGTCCTGGGATCAAGTCCCTGGCTTGGATATTTCTATGTGGAGATCTCCACCTGGGTTTCCTCCATCTACTAGTTTCCTCCAACAGTCAAAAAACATTCACAATAGGCAAATTAGCTGTTACAAATTGCCCCATGGTGTGAGTGTGAGTGGTTATATATATGTATATGTGTGCGTGTGTGTGTGTGTGTGTGTGTGTGTGTGTGTGTGTGTGTGTGTGTGTGTGTGTGTGTGTGTGTGTGCGCATGTGTGTGTGTTGGCCTTACATTGGACCGACAAGCTTCCCAGGGTGTACCCTGCCTTTGTCCAGAGTCAGTTGAGATAGGATCTGGCCTTCCTGTGACACTTATAAGATTAAACGGTTTGGGGAAAATGAGTGAGTTAAGCACACCTCACGGAGTGCTCCTTTTTTTTTTTTTTTTTTTTTTTTATAGCCCAGAATAACAATAAACCTGAAGCACTGTGGAAAGCTCTGAGGGTGGGATGTCCCGGATGATTGCCTCTCTTGCTGCGGCATCATCACAGACTGTAGGTCAATCAGAAGGAATCGGTAGGTGGTATCAGAGTGTGTAAATCATGTCGACACAGTGGTGAAACACTTGTGATAGAAAGACAGAGGGACACAGAGTCCCCAAGGCACCCACCGGCCCAGCCACTTAAATGGGGCACCGATAAGTGGGTCCCATTACGTGGAACATTCAACAAATAAAAACACTGTTATATTCACTACTCACATTGCGGGGATGCTGGAGTCTGTCTCAGCCAATATCAGACGAAGGCAAGATACACCCTGAACAGTTTGCTAGACCATCACATCACAAGGCAACGCACCCAACCATTTACACTCACATCCAAACCTAGGGGCAACTTGGAACAGTCAGTTAGCCTAGTTTGCACGTCTTTGGAATGTGGGAGGAACCCTGAGTTTCTTGCTGTGTAATGGAAGTACCTACCACTCCGTCACCGTGCCACCCAACACTGATTTCGAAGTTGCCCAAAGTTAAGAGATTGTCAGAGAAGATCATGTGACGTACTAATAATTACTCGCGAGCATACTTCTCTTTTCGTTTTCAAATAGCACTCTGGATTTAACTTCAAGTGTGCCAATCACATAGTTTTCCCTGAACACTTTCCCGAGAGAACCGTGTCCCACTGTGCACTTTTCCATCCTCTTCGATAGTGTCTGTATTTTTTCTCCTGCTTTGTGTACAAATGGGACGCTTTACAGCAAGCACAGTTGCGTAGAAGGCTTATAGAGGACAAAGAGACACACTGAAATGTGAAATCTTATCGCCGGCTACCACAAACCAGCCGTCTATCAGGGGGCACTTGTGCAGCCATGGAATCGGTTACACACTGTTGTTTGTATCAGAGGAGGTAAAAGCAGCTTGGGATATTTTGGTGGTAGGAGGATTTAAGGAGGATTAAACGTGTCTGAGAGACGCGCATCGATGTCTCACAATCGGTTCCCGAGGTGGTTACTAACTATTTAAATAATAAAAAAGATAAAAGATAAAACAGGCAATTTGTGTATCATATATGTGATGCATCGCTTGCAAACGAGCCACCTTAATTTGTTTTTTCAGAGTCATATACTGTAGATATGTTTATCTGTGAACTGTATAAATATAAACCTTCTTTTCTTCTCCTTTTGTTTTTCATAGAAATTGCCAATGCTGTCGGCGTAATTTATTCCACATGCTTCCATGGAAACCTGGTTCCAACATATGAGTTCTTCCTTAGTGTGCATTGATTCATCTGCACTGGCGTTTAGTGTTGCCTACATTTACCGAATTAAATAAAACTACATTTTCTTTGTTTGTCCAAACAGAACGAGATGCTTCTTCAGATATTTTGTTGGTTAGCAAAAAAGTTATAAATGAATTTTGGCGCAGAACGATGCATGGTGGTATTGTGGCCTCACAGCAAGAAATGCCTGAGTTCCAGTCCCAGGCTTCGGCATTTCTATGTGGAGTTCGCATGATCTCCAGATGATTGTGTGGGTTTCCTCAGGGGACACCGGTGTCCTCTGACAGTCCAAAGGCATGCATGTTAGGCTAATTGGCTGTTCTTCCCCGTGCTTGGATAGGTTTCCTTTGGTTTTCTCCTACAGTCCAAGCACATGCATATTAGGCGAATTTGGGCTTTTTACACTCGAGCCATAGTGACTCATCAGGCCGGTGCTTGTCCTGGTTTCCGCAGCCTGAAGCGACCAGGAGTACAACTCCTCCTGGATGGGACGCTAGTCCATCGCAGGTTCCCTTCACAGTATATTTTGCTGGTACCAATTTATACTGCTGGGTGAACAGAGGCACACTTGTGGTTGAGACCTTGCCCAGGGGTCTTAACACAGTGAGGGTCTCACTGGGATTTGAACACACAACCTCCCGACCATGAGCACAGCACCCTAACCACTATGCCAATGGCCCCGAACGCTAATTATAAATATTAATATTTGCCAAATTGATTGTTCCAAATTTCCCCTTTGAGTGAATGTGAGTGGCTGTGTGTGTGCTCCAGTGAACTGATCAAGGCGTCCTCTGCCTTCGCCCAGAGTCGGCTGAGAAAGACTTCAACCTCGCTGCACACCAAGAATGCACACTTATAACTGAGAGTGTATTTTCTTTGACTAACTAGAGCGCACACATACAGACATTTTCTACTGGTTCGCCTAAAGTAAACTAACTAAAGGCATTACTATGACAGATGTATGTAATACTTCAACTCCTTTAGCTAAACCATAAATGTTGGCACCTTTGTAATTTTCCCTGGTCGCCAAAAAACATACCAGTGTTTGCTAGAGGGCATTCACTAATAAATAAATTAAATAACTCCGTTTAACAGTGACACGGTTATGAACATAGACAACCACCTCCTTTTTCTCGCTCAGTTTTGTTGAGCTACACATGCTACTTCTGCAATATTAAGGATCAGAATCACTGGCATCTCAAAAGTAGCAAGTGTACC
>CM045731.1:22217500-22245000 GCA_024760905.1 Plotosus lineatus
AACACCCGAGCCTATGTAATGAATTACAGCCTTAAAGTCTTTTATTTTTAAGGAAGCAGCAGGAAGGTCCTGGGTTCAATTCCCAGCTTGTTCATTTCTGTGTGGAGGTTGCATGTTCTCCTTGTGCTTGCATGGGTTTTCTCCTATAGTCCAAAAAAAAAACATGCATGGAAGGCTGGCTGGCTGTTCTTAATCACCCCTGGGTGTGCGAGTAAGTGTGAATGTATTTTTTTTTTTTTTTTTGAATGTCGGCACTGTGATGGTCTGGTGTATCACACCCAGAGTCGGCTGGCATGGGCACCCTAATTAGGATTAAGTGGCTTAGTGAATGATTGAATGGATAACGTTGTTTAGAGATTAACACGTCCACCTCGCAGCAAGGACTCTGCATGTTCTGAGGCATAGTGGTTAGAACCTCCGCATCACAGCTAGAACATCCTGGGTTCGAGTCCCAGGCTCGGTAGGGGCTTTGCTGTGAGGAGTTTGCATGTTTCCCCTGTGCTTGTGTGGGTGTTCTCTGAGCTGTTCGGTTTCCTTACAGTCTAAAGACATGAACATTCAGCTAACTGGTATTCCAAAATTGCCTCTAGGTGTGAATGTGTTGCCCGGTGATGAACTAGCAGGATGTTTTGGGGGTATCCCGTCTTCCCCGTCTTCACTGAGAATCAGCTGAGATAAGCACCAGCCATCGTAGCGACCCTCATAATGAATGAAGAGGTTTGGTAAATGAATGAATCAATGAATAATAATAATGTTGCTTAGTGTTGGCATTTTAGGGTGTGGTTACTTCCTGTTTACAAATCACTTTTTTTAAGAAGTGGAACAACTGCACAAATCCACTGTTATGATTATAAAAGGATCAAGAATGAACACCTTGTGACCAATCAGAACCAAGAATTCAACAGCACCCACCCCCCGTAGAAAAGTGCTATCCATCTTGATGTATGCATAAGCTCATACACCCGTGATTGGCTAATGTTACTCTGAGTGACAGGAATGAGAATGTATAGCATCCCTACATTCCGAGAGCTCGGCCATTTAGCTCCCTTGGTCTCCGATGGCTGCATCCACCAACCAGACCTCAGTTCAGTTCATTTTCTGTAACCGCTTCATCCTAATTAGGGTCGTGGGGAGTCTGGTGCCCATCCCAGCCAACTCAGGGCGAAGGCATAGTATACCCTGGACAGCTCGCCAGGCCATCACAGGGCGGAAACACACTGACGGCTTTGCAGCCTACTCTTGTCGAAAGTCAGCAATGGTTCTTTTACATGCCTCACAGCATAGATAGTGAGAGACATGGCCGGCCTTTGATAACCCAGTTAGCTGCACTGGGGGGGGGGGGATGCAGTGACAACCTTGTGGAGAGTGGGACTCGAACCCCCAACCTTTGGATCAGCAATCCGGTGCCTTATACCACGAGACCACCACTGCCCCTTCCAACCAGACCTCTCAGATGGTAATTGTCAATGTACCATCCAGGACCCCTACTGATGATGGATTTAACGATTCAAGCATGCTATGAGACCCCAAGTGATGCAATGTGATACCCTTTGCTTTGTAGCAAACAAAATCAGTCAGATTAAGTCTACCGCAAGTCTAGGATTCCTTACTCTATTGTCATCCTTGCCACGGATTCGAGTGAGCTGTAGCCGGCTGCTGTGAAGTTGTCTTTGTATCTCTCCATCTTAATGGCTTCCAACCACTCGCCCACTGAGCAGAATGAGCTGAAGTCTGGCGGGCTCTGGTCCAGCAGAGGACTGATGGGTCTGAAAATGACAGGAAATCAGCATGATCACCAAGTATCCAACAAACTAGAGTTTTCCCTTTGCTCAAAATAATGCATGACGCAACTCCATAGACAACCAATTACAATCGATATCAATTCCAACACCAATAGTCCTTCATCTTAATTTCTGTAAAGACATGTTATTTTCCTTCCTAAAGGTAAAGCTCAAAGCAAGAAGCCCTCCTGCTAACAGCAACGACTAAGTGCACTAAGCTCCTTTCTCCCTGCTGCTTCTCAGGTTATGTCCTCTTTCCCAGGCGTCATTCCCTTCGTAAATGGATTTGAACTGATAAATAGCACAGTGGGTAGGCGTCAGCACCTACACAGAACTTCAAAGAAAAGAAAAGAAAAAATGTCTCTCATTACAGCGATTGATTTTAAAGTACTGCTGCTGACCATAAAGTCATGGTAGTGCTGTCTCTGTATTGATTTTCCAGGATTTATTCAAGTGAACACATTGAGCACAGGACAGACAGCGATTGTGTGATTAATCCAGTTACACCAAAAAAACCCCACAACTATATTATAATAGTAACATAAACAATTTTATCAAACATTAAAATTAAGTGGTGAACCTCAGGTACCAATACTAGGAGGTTTCACAATCAGATTCTTCATGAACGTGATTACTGTTTTTTTTTTTGTTTGTTTTTTGTTTTTGTTTTTTTTATACCTTGTACATGTTCCCACTGGTGTTTTCAAAGTGCTGGGATTGCGGATCATTTTGTCCAAAATGGCAACTATCTGGTCGAATTTGGGCCGGTCAGCTCGCTCCTTCTGCCAGCAGTCCAGCATGAGTTGGTGGAGACCTGGAGGGCAGTCCATGGGTGCTGGAAGACGGTAACCTTCCTCTATTGCCTTGATAACCTTTAACAAAAAAGACAGACATGAACCCTTAACTGTGGACGCGGCATTCTTTTTTATGTAAATATACATATTCTTAATAAGGTTCTGTTTATTAACCGAGTGCGGGGCCTATACAGAGAAATCTGAGCCCAAGATCTTGCACAGTTTTCCCCATTTTTGTCCCTTAATTCTAATATAATTTTAGTACAATTTACATGCAAAGCATCACCAACCAGGGAGGGGAGTACGCATGCACATACCCCCCCGCCATGATGTGTAATGCTGCTATCCGCATCTATTACAAACTTCTGCACATGTCCATAGCAGTGCGACCTAACACTGGGAAAGCGCCATCCATCTCATTGAATGAATAAGCTCACAGATTTCCATGATTGGCTGGAGATTGTTGTGAGTGACAGGGAGGTGAGCATGTGCCATCCCTTCCTCCCATAAAAGCTTTGCCAGTTAGATCACCTGCCGTGGATGGCTGCGACATTACCCTGGTTTCAAACTTGCGGGCTTCAGGTTGATAGTCGCACACCTTGTCAAAGCACCTCACAAATAAAAAAAGTAAAGTCACTTCGGCTTTTTACACCTGAGCCATAGTGACTCATCAGGCCAGTGCTTATGCCTGGTTTCCATAGCGTGAAGCGACTAGGAGTACAACTCCTCCTGGAGGGGATGCTAGTTCATCGCAGGTAACCTTCCCGGTATATTTTTACTGGTACCATTTATACTGCTGGGTGAGCAGAGGCACATTTGTGGTTAAGACCTTGCCCAGGGGTCTTAGTACAGTGGGGGTCTAACTGGGATTTGAACACACAACCTCCTGATCATGAGTGCATCACACTAACCACTACGCCACCGGCCCTGACACTCACTGTACAGTAAGTAGCAAATGATTTTGGACAGTAAAGACCTGGATGGCTGCGACATTCCCCTTGTTTCAAACATGCGATCGTCAGGTTGATAGTCGCACACCTTGTCAAAGCCCCACGCAAGAGCCACAATAAATATCTTATAGCATATACATACTGCCTCAACATGCATACGCTAAAGGTAGCTTTCAGGTTGTTTTACTTCACGTGGAAGCCGTTAATGATCATAGTGCACAGTGCAGCTGGCTAACAGCTAACTTTCATTGCGATACGTACCGTGTGTCAATCAGTCAAATTTTGCATATTATTGTTCTCAAATGCTAAATATATTTACAGACGGTCCTCACTTTACGTTTATTCACCTTTACGTTTGAACTGACTGTAAAAAAAAAATTGTAAAAAAAATAATAAATTTGTCAGTCAAATTTTGAGTTTAGCGAGCGATCCGTAGTACGAAACGTTCTTGCGTAGTACGCTACTTACATATGGCACTGCATCTATTGTTTACAAACGACAGACTGAACGTGCCTTCCTTCTTCCCAGTTCACTGTGTGTTACCCTTGTGTTAAGAGGCCATCTCTGTGATTTTTGTGTTTACACTGTTTTGCGTACTTGTAACCGTAAGCAAATAAGGTTTATCAGAAGCGTAAGCCTACTATTGACAGTGGTAGTCAGAAAGAGCAGCAAGCTGTCTCGTTTGAGATGAAGATGGAGATGAAGATCTATTATCAAGAAAATTGATGCTGGTGAGAAACATGTGAATGTTGCACATTTCTTCCAAATGGCTCCGTTGACCATCGGAACCATTTATAAGCAGAAAGATCTCATCATAGAGTATGTAAAAGGTTCAGTGGTGATGCAGTGACCACTGCAAAAGGTAAGTGAATTTGATTAACGTGTATTTATTTGAAATTATTTAGCTTTAATTTAATTTATTTGAAATTAATGTTGATATTATTTGACAATGTTATGTTTATAATAATTGATGTAGGGGTGTTTAATGAGATAATAAATGGTAATAGTATTTATGGATGTATAGTACAGTATGAACGGTCATACGTTACTGGAACATACTTACTTTTTTGTTTTTTTTTTTCACCTTACGTTCGGTCGTTCGGAACGTAAATAAAACGTAAGTCGAGGAGCGTCTGTACTATGAAACCAGGGACAGAAGAGATCAAACTTCCAGCAGATTTTATCTCTTGCCAACATCTAACGCACCACTTTTAGCTAATCATCATCGGTAAAGTCAGTAAGTAGATTGTCATTTGGCAACCATGACGATGGTTGGAGCCAAAGTCTTCAGGAACGCAGATGTGCAGGTACAGGGTTGGAGACCACCACATCAGGATGCATACTGCTGTGCAATTTTTCGGCTACATTTTTTTTTGATCACCCAAAGCTGTACCTATGCTAGGAATTCAGTAATTTACTGCAAAACCCAAGAGAGTGGTGCTTCCCTGACACACCACTGTAAACATCATCTATATTTTATCGTCTGGCTGTTAGAATAGAGTGAGCCCTTCCTGGAGTGGCATTATACTAAAGGAAAAGTGCAAATAACTCTCCATGTGGAGGACTGACAAAGAAAGGTACTGGGATAAAAATCATCTGATAGTAGCTGTTGTGCAGGGTTAAATACCTAACTGAAGATAGAGGAGAATGGAAAACCACAGTAATTACACTTGAGAACTGTGGTGACCAGAAAAGCATCTCAGAAAACATAACAGACTAATACCCCCATTTCACTGCAGCACGGCAGACTTACGGAAGCAAAAATGTTGTCATCCGAAAACGTTCCGCAATTATTCCCTCATCTTCCGTGTCATTCCATGTGATTCCGTAGTTATTCCTCAAGTCTTCCTCCACTTCCATATGATTCCAGCAGGCCAAAATATTCCATGAACGTGCTTTTGAACATGTTCAAAAGCACGTTCACGGAAAAAAAAAAAAAAAAAAAAATCTGTGAGTGTTTTCCGTTAGGTCACTTTGGCGTACTTTGCCGTACCTATTCCGCACATGCGGTGAACGTTCCAAAAGTGTAAGAATTTCCACTTTTCCATAGGATTTTCACCCATTTTCCGTGTAAAAATGCCAAAGCTCTTCTGTAGACTGTGTTCTGCGCCTTTCTGCTACACGATCCTTGCATGCGGTAGTCCAGTGAAATGGAGGTAGAAGGATTTCCACTTTTCCGAAGTATTAGCACCCGTTTTCCATGTAAAAATGCCAAAGCTCTTCCGTAGACTGCCTTTCCACAACACAAATTTTTGCATGCCGTAGTCCAGTGAAATGGGGGTATTAAGACAGACGGCAACCCGAAACATTGGGGACTTTTAATTGTTCAACAGTCCAGATTTGGTGAAACCACCCACTTTATCCTCAGAAGTAGCTTCACGTCAACCATTTTTTTTTCATCTGCCGAGCCCTTTGATAATGCGAGGGGAGCTGGGAGGGTCCGCCTCTCATATGGGTGAAGGTGGAATACATCCCGAATTTGTCAATCCATCACACTGAGACTCACACAACTATTCACACTCACAACTGGAGGAACTTTGTAACAGCCAATTAGCCTAATGTGGAGGAAACCAGAGTACCAGGAGGAATCCCATACAAGCACAGGGGAAAACATCCAGGACTTTGTTGCTGTGAGGCAGACGTGTTAACTAATAAGCCTGTGTTGGCCGCAGTATGCCACTGTGCCACCAGCCTGCCCATATTTACTCAACCAAGGTGTTTTTTTTAGCATAAGAGGGGCCATTGGCGTAGTGGTTAGGGTGCTGCACTCATGATCTGGAGGTTGTGTGTCCAAATCCCAGTTAGGCCCCCCCACTGCGCTAAGACCCCTGGGCAAGGTCTTAACCACAAGTGTGCCTCTGTTCACCCAGCAGTGTAAATGGGTACCAGTAAAACTATACTGGGAAAGTAACCTGCGATGGACCCATCCAGGAGGACTTGTACTCCGAGTCGCTTCACGCCATGGAAACCAGGGATGAGCACCGATCCGATGAGACACCATGGCTTGGATGTATAAAGCCCAACAGATTTTTACCTTTTTTTTTTTTTTTTATTTAGCATAAGAGTTCCAGATCAGATTCTTCCCTAATTTATACAAATAGCCCAATGAAATACCATCATTATATAATGTAATCCTGTCCCACGTAGCCCTATTGCAGTTGCAGGGAGGCTGAGCCAACACTGGACGAAGGCGGGAAATATCCCGAACAGCTCGCAAGGCCATCATAGAGTCAACAGATTCACAGCGATTCACATTCACATACACTCCTAGGGGCAATCTGGAACAGCCATTTAGCCTAATGTGCATACCTTTGGACTGTTGAAGGAAACCGGTGTGCCCGGAAGAAACCCACACAAGCAGAAAGAGATCATGCAAACACCACACAGATAGACTTGAGTCAGGGTCTCAAACCCAGGTCCTTCTTATTGTGCTATAGACATGCTAATCACTTCTTCTTTTCCTTTCAGCTGTTACCTTTCAGTGGTCACCACAGCAAATCATCTGCCTCCATTTTCATAGAAGTCAATTAATGGTTCGCATGTTTGATTCGGAATAGGTTTTTAGGTCGGATGCCCCTCCGTACACAACCCTTTAGCAAGGGACGGAAACACGCTGACGGCTATGCAGCTACTCTTGTCGAAAGTCAGCAATGGTTCTTTTACATGAACCTCTCACCATAGACAGTGAGAGACATGGGCGTCCTTTGATAACCCAGTTAGCTGCACTTGGGAGGGCAGTGACAACCTTGCGGCGAGTGGTACTTGAACCCCAAACCTTAGGACCAGCGATCCAGCACCTTTTACCACCAGGCCACCGCTGCCGCAGACATGCTAACCACTACACTTGAAATTTTCCAAATCTAGAAAGAGCCACAAAGATGAAAGAGCAGGGGGAAAAAAAAAAAAAAAAAAAAAAAACACCACCATGGAAATATACAAATGTTTGAACTAACACAGATGAGGATCAGTCTCTCTCTCTCTCTCTCTCTCTCTCTCTCTCTCCTCTACATGTTCATCCTTTAATCAGAGGCTTAACAAACATATTTTGTCCAATAAATCTTTTAAGCATTACTTGCAGCTTTGCACAGTTTTAAAGAGGAGGATAAGGTTAAATATACGCGATTATCCAAGTCTATACTCGCCACCGTGCTTTAAATTAGCCAAGCAGTCTAATCCTCGGAAGGACTGCACCAGGCATGTTTGTGAGTCCCGACAACAGCCCGCTTTCACATGCCCTTGGCTTACTTGTAGAACGCATCAGAGAGAAAGAAGACAGAAGGGGAAAAAAAAAAAAAAAAAAAAAAAAAAAAAACTAAATCATGGTATTTTTCTTTCGCTAAATCTGCTCCTGACCTGAGTGAACTAGCTAAGTATGAGTCAACAAAATCAGGACTGGGAGCTGTTTTTCTCTCTGGTGCAGTACAACAGATGTCTGTTTACCCTCAAGTCAAGTTCATCTGTTATTCTTGTCTCGTCTTTTCAGGAGAAACTTGCTGATCTACAGAGAGAGAAGTGTCAAAGCAAGTAAAGTGTTGCGGAAATGTAAATGTTGTTCTTTCTCTCCTTGTTCACCCAAGAGGAGCGTCCTGACAGGGCGCGCAATCCGCTAACGTTGACGTGTGTCAAAAATCTGCTCCGCCATACATCCTGTTTTTATTTCCAATCTTCTTTTTTTTTTCCCTCTTCTTAAAAACAAATGATTTATCAAACCAAGGCATTTGCGTAACGTGTCCGCTAGCAGGCGCGGCGATTACAAATCATCATTAGCCCTTCTGTTAAAGAGTGTTTGTCTTCTCTGAAGACGTACAAGCTTATGTAATTTTGGCACCCCGTGTCTAACAGACCCTGCAAACGACGACAGATTAAAACCTCTTTTATTCCTACAGATCGTTATCCGCGACAAGGGTGGAATTTCAATGCTTGAATGAAGATGAAGAGCATCTCGGGGCACTTAGGTACACATCAATTCCACCCAGATGAAAGCCAGAAAAAGTCAAACTTGGAGTTTAGCATGGCTCATGCTCCGCTAATGATAGGGTAGATTTTACAGAATCGCGTCTCATTAGCGAAGTTAAGCCTCCATCGGCAAGATACTTCGAAAGGGTACTCGAAAGGGACCTGAAGCTCTTTCGCTAAAACCTATCTTCCGAACATGTCCACAAGGAGACGGAGACAGCCTTCCAGACTGGGTGCTCAGGACCCGGGACAAATGAAGCAGGACGCAGCGGTGTGCTCATAAACCAGCTTAAATTAGTGCACTAATGAAGGAAGTACTACACTCCTCCAATCAGCTTTGGTGGGGGGAATAGAAAAAAAAAAAAAAAGGCCAGATGTAGAGGAGGCGGAGGAACTTGTCATCTACGTGGTTTTTTTTTTTTTTCTCTGCTGGAACAGCATGAGAGGTGGAGAAAGCGTAACTCGAGACTCTGTGATGAAGTACATTTATCTCCTAAACTAAGACAAATAAACTCATGTCATAAGTGGATGATTGTGATGCAGAGCTGTCAAGTTCCTTTTAGATTTGTGTTGAAATATTGAGCACAAAAAAAAAAAAAAATTCAAATCCTTATTATAACTATTAATTAATTATTGCCTTTTTTTCTAGGCAGCACGACTGTGAATTTCCCCACTGTGATGAATAAATGATCTCCCTCTCTATATACTTCACTATAGAGATGATAACATAGTATAAGTAATAGATTAATATCGACTCTCATGCAATCCAGCAGAAATTGCACGCTCTCAAAGCCACAGTTTTTCGTGTTGAGTCTAAGAAATTGATTTATTATATTCACATTTTTTTCAACCAATCAGAGTCTTGAATTCAGCAGCTCTGTATAATGAACAATTGGGCAAGCATGGTGGCGTAGAAGCAAGCAAAAGCAGCATGGGTTCAAGTCCCATGGACGGGTGTCACTGTGGGGTATATGCATGTGCTCCCTGTGCTTGGACAGGTTTCCTCCTGGCGCTCCGGTTTCCTCCTACAGTCCAAAAACATGCGCATCCGGCTAACTGGTTGTTCCAAATTGCCCCTAGGTGTGAAGCGAAGTGTGAGAAGTTGTATATGTGCATCCTGTGGTGGTGTTCAGGATGTATGCTGGCTTCTCACACTGTCGGCTGAGATAGGCATGACCCACCCTGAGACCTTAGTAGGAGTAAGTAGTTCAGCAAATGAGTGAGTGAGAGAGTATAATAAGGGTGGTATCTTTTTTTTTCTTTTCTTTTTTTTTAACCATGTATTTTATTTTTGTGGTTGTGTATTGTAAGTAATGTAAAGAATTCCGTCACTGATATTTAGCTTAATATTAAATTAATCGTGATCTTGATGCAAAAAATTATACCCAACTCTAATATACAATACACTGCACACTCCTTCACTGTACATGCTCACTACATAGGCAACAAGTTATACCCCCATTTCACTGGACTACGGCATACAATGATCGTTGCGGAAAGGCACGGAACGCAGTCCATGGAAGAGCTTCGGCATTTTTACATGGAAAACGGGTGCAAATACTACGGAAAAGCGGAAATTCTTATACCCACATTTCACTGGACTACGGCATGCAAGGATCGTGTAGCGGAAAGGCATGGAACGCAGTCTACAGAAGAGCTTTGGCATTTTTCCATGGAAAATGGGTGGAAATCCTACAGAAAAGCAAAATAAAACCAGGCATGTGATTTGACCATCACCAAAATATCTGAAAATCAGCCAGGGTCGGGGGGAAGTGAAGCCCCTCCCTCAAAGCCCCAATTAAAAAAAAAAAAAAAAAAAAAAAAAAAACGTATTTTCCACAACTTTGTCTATTTCTTTGATTCGAGCAGAATCTTTTTTTCTGGACCACCGACATGCTTTCGATAGCTGAACAGATCCGAAGTGGCACGAATGTCTACGTACATGTTTCAACATCAGCGATTGGCTATTAGAAAGCCATCAGCCAATCAGCAGTAACATTTCAAGAGAGGTCATTTTATGCAAAACTCAGAATGGAATAAAAGTGGGAAAGGTTATTTTGACATTTTTTTTTTTTTTAAGCTGGGCCAATGAAAAAAATCGGAATTCTGTTAATTCGCGGAAAAATCATTTGCCTGTAAAACAGAACGGCTTGTACTTAAAAGCAAAATAAACTAAAATTATTTGTCATTTATTCAATTTAATTACTTTTTTTTTATTGAAATTCATAAATATAATAAAACATTCAAACAAAATACTTTTTTTTTCATAACACCATTTGCTCTACATATTCATTATTATAAGATTATTATTTTCCAATCAGGCCTTTGCCCAGTGTCGGCTAACATAGCCTCCAGCCTCCCTGTGACCCTAATAGGATTAAAGCTGCTTGGCAAATTAGTGAGCAAAAGTCAATCTGTTCCAATTAATTTAGTTAAAAGACAGAGTAATGCACAGTATTTCCATTGGGTCCTATTACTTATCTTAACATTTTACACTGTATTAGTAACATGGGAAATAAAAAACAACCTTACATTTTTTTTTTTTTTTTTTTTGTCTAATATGGTGGAATAAACTCTCCAAATATACTATACAACCTGGATGAAAAACAAACAAACAAAAAAATTACTCACATCTTGATTGGACATGTCCCAGTACGGCCGTTCGCCATAGGACATGACCTCCCACATGACGATGCCGTAACTCCACGCGTCACTCGCCGATGTGAATTTACGATACTGAATGGCTTCCATGGCTGTCCATCGAACTGGGATCTTCCCACCCTGTTCGGTAAAATGCATGTCCGTGGCTGGGTTAAGGTATCATTACAGTGTGTATTTTTTCCTCTCAAAATTAAAAACATCCAAAAAGAGGTCCCGGTATTAACCCTGAGGTTCTGTTCACTACCTATTCACCTACAACCTAAAGACTGAGGTCTATATATATATGTATATACAGGGATCCCTCACTTTCTGCGGTTAATGGGGATTGGGTTATGACCCTTATGATATAAGAATGGGTTAAAGACCCCCCTGCGACCGCCTGATTTCCGCGAAGTAGAATTGACCCACCTGACTGACATACATGTACATGTATATGTATATATAATATCAATAAATACATATTAAACGCTATAAATGCTTATAATAACAATTAAGCATTAAAAATAATGCGCACGATGCAAATAAAACATAAATACACACACACATACAGACGAGTGTGTGCATACACACACACACAGATGCGCGCACAAACACTCAGATGCACACCTCACAGAAAAATGTCAGAAGTTTTGTTTTGGGGGTTGGGTTGTTGTTGTTTTTTATTTGTTTGTTTGTTTTTGTTTGTTTTTGTTTTTTTGAGGGGGAGTGCATTATTGGCCTTTTTTCATATTTTCTTTAACTTTCCCCCTATTTTTCCTTCATTTCCTTATTTTTAATGAATATTTTTGAAAAACCCGTGATGCACTGAAGCCACAGATACTGAAGCACGAAGTAGCGAGGGATCACTTAATGAACTAAAAAAAAAAAAAAAAAAAAAAAAAAAATTACGAGATTAAATATATAGCATCCTTAATACCGAAGCAGGAAACAGAACCCGCGGGTTAATATCAGTGCTGTGCTGCAGCTAATCTTTGCATCTGGTATTCCAAAGGTGTAGCTTTCAGTCGGGGGTTTTATTGACTCACAGTGGTAGTGTAGACAGCCTCAGGGTCATCGTCGATCACTCTGGACAGCCCGAAATCGGACACTTTACAGACGAGGTTGCTGTTGACGAGGATGTTGCGTGCCGCCAGGTCCCGGTGCACGTAGCCCATGTCCGAGAGGTAGCGCATTCCAGCGGCAACGCCACGCAGCATACCGACCAGCTGGATTACCGTGAACTGTCCGTCGTGTTTCTGTTTCATCAGTAAAAAAATAACAAAAATTGTTTTCTTCCAACTTGAATAGCTTGTTTACTTGCAAACCTGTTTACAATTTACAGTGTCGATCAATGAAGTCATATTCTATATAATAGTTGTGATTTTAAAAAAACAAAAAACAAAAAAAAACCCGCAGTCACTGTACTCACCCTGAGGAAAGCGTCTAACGCGCCATTCTCCATGTACTCGATGACGATCATGACTGGCTTCCCTAACAAAAAGAAGCGTAAACGCCATTAGATGTGATTACGAGTAGTGAAGATAAACTTCATCCACTTTAGCGTGCCGAGTCGTAATGAGGGCAAAGTAACTCGAGCGAGGCTCTAAAAGGCAAGTGGTTCTGTTGAGTGCATTCTTTCTGCTTCACATGCACAAAGCAGTTCATTAACAGCTTCATTCGACTTCATATTATCCAAAACGGTCGAGACGTCAGCTTTGGTTATCCAGCTATGGATGAGCTACACAATGATGTTGCTGTAGGACGATAATAAACGTGTTCGGCTAGCACGTCGCGCCTTTTATTTTCACGTTAAAGGCTTTAAAATGGATCCGGATTTGAAAGTCACGAGCAAAGTATCTTGAGTGACTTGTGTTTAAAATGAACAAGAAACAACTCTGACAAGCTTGTATTCAGGGGGTGGGCACTGGGTGATGAATATGCATGATATGCAAATTGTAAACAACTCCTTTGCCCATGGGTATTGACATACTTGCGGTGGTTTACTCCCAGAAATGCCAATTCTGGTTAAAACAATAACAACAAGAACACAATAGCAGTTTTGTTTAACAGTTAGCTACAGTCTACATATCTATGTATATATAGAGCATTGCTGTTGAGAAATTTGAATAATGCATAATGACATCACAAACCAATCAATCACGACCGTGATCACTTCCTGTCAATTAACCAATGAATCAATGTTCGTTAACTACAGATTCTTTTTATGAAGAGAAAGTCTGTACCGTGACATCGGAGAACAAAACGAAAGGCTACTCAGTGCTAAGCACGTCCATGCTGGAACAATTTGGCAATATGACCGGTACTGGGGTTGAACAAAAGTGAAACGTCAACAGCAAAACAAGTCCAAGGTCTTGATGTTTTTGTGTGAAGTCTGCACGTTCTCCCCGTGCTTATGTGGGTTCCCACCGGGAACTCTGTTTCCTGTGTCAGTCCAATGATATGCACATCAGGCTAATTGGCTGGTGACCCTTGTCGGATGAAGTGGTTCGACAAATGAGGGACTGACTGAGTGAGTGGACAGTACTGTATGTGAGAACTAACCTCTGGTGACCACGCCTTCTAAATGAACCACATTAGGATGGTCAAACTGCCCCATGATGCTCGCTTCACACAGGAAGTCTCGCCGCTGCTTTTCTGTGTAGCCCACTTTGAGGGTTTTGATGGCTACAGGAACATCCCTCTTACCAGGAAGCTTCAGCCGACCACTGCATACTTCACCAAACTCCCCTAGCACACACACACACACACACACACACACACACACACACACACAGAGAGAAAGAGAGAGAGAGCTTATACCTTTCGGCCTTCATTTTGAACACATTTTTCTGTACGCACTATCATACGTACTCTGATTACGACATGTTTATAAGCACGGAACACACTGAACTACAGCCACATGATGTCATTCCATACATCACACGGTATGTACGCTAGCATCTTTGTGTTGAAGGAATCCAAAACTAGTGGTAGCAATTCATCAAACAATGACGCAGCCTTGCGCATTCTCTCCTGAGGAGATATATTAATTACGCTCAGATTTCACCCAGTGCCCTGCAAGCCTCTCTTCCCACAAAGGGGCAATTAATAATCAGAAGAGAGAAATGCAGCAAAGGTTGTTGAAGGAATAAATATTTAGCTATCATCGTGATGAACAAGCAAGGCATTGTGTGTGTGTGTGTGTGTGTGTGTGTGTGTGTGTGTGTGTGTGTGTGTGTGTGTGTGTGTGTGTGTGTGTGTGTGTTTGAGGAAAACTGGTCTCACCTGCACCAATCACTCTTTCAATCTTAATGCATGAGGCGTCCAGTTCCTTGGCAAATTGATGCACAGCCCTGTTGGGGTCTTCATAGGTTTCAGGGTCGATGTAGGTTTTGGTGCCTGGAAATTTAACTGCACATATGTAACAGGATTACTGTTATGAATAAATACATGTGCAATATGGGCGGAGCTAGCTAACTAAAAATTGAGTCTGGTGTCAGACCCCCCCCCCCCCCTCCCATTAATCCACACTGGAATTAATATGCTATCCCTATGTTTTGTCCAATGGACCTTCCCCGAATGGCGCTAGAGGGGAGGTTAGGAGTGCAGAGAACTGGAGACGTATGGAGCTGTCGCTCGCTGGCTAATGGCTTTCTCAAATCTGGCTCACTGTTTTGTATTCTGTGAGACGCTGGTCAGATTAGAAGCCGGAGAGTCTGACATTGCAATACGCTGGAAATGAATCGTCGCTGGGGTAAATGCTAGCTGGCCATTTTTACCCTGAGCTGCTTTGGAAGAAAAGCCAAGCTGATGAATTTCCCTCAAGTGGATGTTTTTATAACAATAATTAAAGAAAAAAAAAAAAAAAAAAAACACCCAGCTAAATGACAGGAAGTGTTATTTTTCCTCAGCATGCACAGTGTCGGTGAGTTCCATTTGGTTTCGCAACAACTCAGATTCCTGTTGACCCACATAATTAAACTAGCTAATGACGCATGTACATCCTTTTTTTTTTTTTTTTTTTTTTTTTTTGTTACTTAATTAATGCCCACCATGTTCCCTCCCTCACAAACTTGCTAATCAGAAGCCAACCTGTCAGATTTATTACGCCAGCCTGATTATTGAAACTGCTTCCGACACTACTAGGCCATGTCTTGCTGCTCTAAAACCGGCTAAAATGGCTAACAAGTAATTAACTTACGCTCAAAGCTAATCTGCTGCTGCTTGCAAAGAGCGAACAAATACAGATGTCGTGTTAACTCTCCTCGCAATGTAAACATGGCGACCTACTGAGGCCGTTGTTTCTCATCTTCCTGTAATTACACAGTCTTCCAACCTGTCAGCACTGCTGATACGATGGGTCTTATCGCGGCTTCTCTGACAAATTAGGAGTGCACAAAACAGGCGCTCTCTCAAACTGACCCGGCTAACATCGCCATCTCACATCCGAGAGCAAGGGCAGTTTATTAGCTTGGCAGCTCTTGTTTGTAGCTTCCTTGCCCCCCCCCCCCCCTTTTTTTTTTTTTTCGCTACAGCTGACGGCAGGTACTCAGCATGTACTTGGTGTGATAGTAAGCACCACTAGACACGTAATGCGCAAGGGAACTAGCACTGCCACCTTGACCCTTTGTTTCCAAATCAGCAGTTTGCCTACAGCGCATTGTTAGCGGAGCTCGTCTGGGGAGACCGTCGGCTCGGTCATCTCTAGGGGCTTCATTAGCGAGTGTTGAGGGATAGCGGCTCGTTGGGTGAAAGGCCCAAGAAAAGGTGCTTAGCATCTCAGGCAGCACAATATAAGAACATAATATCTTTATGGAAAAGATGCTATCATTGTCGCACAAGTGAGCGGGACAAGAGTGCGCTCTCATTTTTACTGACCTGTTTTTTTTTTTTTCCTACTATTTTTATGTAGCTTCAAGTTAAATTGATTTTATGTGATATGAATATAAGATATTTAAGAATATAACACATTGTAAACCGTGAACCAAAAGAAGCTTTTAAAATTAGCATGCTAACTGGATTCTTGGCAAGATTTTCAAGAAAAAAAAACTTAAGATATGTGGAACTAAGAACATGGTTTGGACATGTACAGAGGAGGGATAGTGAGTATATTGGTAGTAGGATGTTGAGGTTGGAACTACCAGGCAGAAGGCCTAGAGGAAGACCAAAGAGACGATTCATAGATGTGGTGAAGCAGGACATGAAGGTAGCTGGTATAAGAGAAGAAGATGCAGAGGATAGGGTGAGATGGAGGCAGATGATTCGCTGTGGCGACCCATGAATGGAACAGCCGAAAGGAAAAGAAGAAGAAGAAGCACTAAGAAGATCTGAATTTTATATTTATGAGTTTGTATGTTGATATCCGTACTATACCACTGACCTGGTTTTAGACTAAACTTTGTATTTGATGGCTCAGGAGAACTGGACTGCTAAATATTAGCGATGATGAGAAACAAACACGATGCTGGTAGAGAACTAAAAACTGAGAGATAGCGAGAAGCTTCCTTTTTCTGAAAGACATTTCCTGCTAGCTTACTTATATACTGTCCATGTTTATATTCATGCTAGCAAAGCCTGATACTCACATTGGAAGTAAAGCTCTTCATCACCTTCCTGGTCTGCTTTACTGTAGCCACAGTGCCTTAAAGAGAAAGAAAGAGGGGGGTGGTAAATATTTTGGAAAAAAACAAAAAAACAAAAACACACAGCTAATACAAATAATTTTCACTGGAGACTCCTTCCAAGTATATTACACACTCACTCATTTTCTGAGACACTTAATTTGACCATGGTCACGGGAAGGCTGACGCCTATTTCAGCCATCATTGGGAAAGGGCGGGGTACAACTATTTACATTTACATCTAGCCAATTACAACCAATTAGGATAATGCACACGTCTTTAAACTGAGGGAGGAAACCCGAGGAGTGCCCGGAGCCTGGAGCCCACCCAAGCACGAGGAGAACATGTGAACGACACACAAAAGCGCCCAAGCCTGGGACTGGAACCAAGAACCTTTGTGCTGTGAGGTCATCACAAAGATATTGAATTGAATTATATTTTTAAATAAATATTTATCAGATTTAGATGCCTAACATATCCTTGTGAACTGCTAACTGGAATTGATATCCTACTAAAATCACACTTTGAGCTGCTGCTCTGACCAATCATATTTGAGAACTATTGCATAAATTAATACATAATAATATACGTCTTAAATCCACAGATTTTAGCTTTATAGTTGGGAAAAGTGGCAAGTACAGCATCTAAAGCACAAGGGCATGCCGGAGAATGATGGGAGAGAGTGAACACACACGCACACACACACACACACACACACACACACACACACACACACACACACACACACACACACACACACACACACACACACACTCCAGAAAAATCAAACAGAGTGGACTTTCATCATGTTCCTGAGCATGCTTCCTTGCTGTCACATTCAAAGGAAACAAAGAAAACATGCAAAAAACAAACAAACAAACAAACCAAAAAACTAAAAAAAAAAATCACACTGTTGTTCCGAGCATGGACACTGGTGACATATGTGGCATGCTGATGGGCATAAAGTGAATAACTCGGGAGGAAAGTGTGTGGAAAAATCCACCGTGATGTCCACGAGAGACAGGAAACAAAAGGCAAGCACATGCCGGAGCGGAGGAGACTCACAGGAGCGGCGAGTCAACGGGGGCCGCAAGAGCGTACCTTCTCCCGATGATGAAGCCGAACACCATGAACACCAGGATGATGGTGCCGGCTACTGCTACCACCGCGATGATGATGACCGGGTTCTGCTCACTTGACACTATCGTGGCTAAGACACAAACACACACACACACACACACACACACACACACACACACACACACACACACACACACACACACAAGAAAGAGAGACATATAGGTTATTATATTGAACCAATAATAAAATGGCCATACTACTTGAGTACCGAGGAAAGTGGCGACTTAATGGTGAAGGTTACTGATCCGAAAGTCAGCAGTTCAACCCCTGCTATCACCACTGTTGGGCCCTTGAGCAAGGCCCTCAACCCTCAATTGCTCAGTTGTATAAAAATGCTTATTGTAAGTCACTCTGAATTAGAGTGTCTGCCAGCCGCTGTAAATGTACTTGATATCTGAATAATATGCAAATTGGAAAAAAAAAAAAAAAAAAAAAACCTTCAATGCAGCCCACAAAGTATTTTTAAGCACTTCCGACAAATTTCATCCACTCCAATATATTTAGACTCATTCAATCATCTAAACTAGCATGCTAGCCGGTAGATGACGCGCATAAGAGATGAGCGTAACCCCTTTTTTTCAGCTGCTCCCTGTTCTATTTTTGGGGGCTCTCTTCAAGTGTATGGTTCTACTGTTTCTGAAAATGGGCTTAATAGTTCCCAGCGGTAACGTGCTGCCCTTCATCTGAAACAATGACACATTCAGGTTGAAACGTTTTTACGTTCGGACCACTTCTCCATCGCTAAAAGAGCACTCGCATTGACAGAGTGCTGAGGGAACAGGATATGCAGCTCCAGCTCAATAAATTATACAGCGAGACAGCAGTGCTTAAAGAGCACGTCACGGCAAGGATTTTGACAGGCGTTCACACTTTTTGTTGTACGGGGGGTTACTGTAGAGTCACGTAGTTCCACTCAAATACCGACCGAACTGGGACAAAAAGGGAACACACAGATCTGACATCAATAATCTCACACACGGAATGACAAAACTTCTTCAGTGATTTTTCAACATCTCAAACCAATCCCTGCAATTGATTCATTCTATTAGTAGATGCATCATAATATTCTGCAAATCTTGTCGTTAAATCTTGATGACATCAGGGGTGTGGTCACTCTGTGAATGAAAAGTGGAGTGACAGAGAACCAGTGTGGTAACAGATGAAACACGTGCAGCTGTATGTGGTAAATGATGAAGTGGAGTGTTTTCATAGACTTTTTGGGTTTCCATGCGCGGGTTTTGACCCAACAACACCGGTGAGCTTACAGTGACCTCGCTGGTGAGCAGGCTGAAGGCAACAGAGGCGGTGCGTGGGCTGTTTTTTTTTTTTTTTTACCCCCCCCCCTGGCTTTTTAATGTGCTTCCACTTGCCAAGAGAAGTGATACAAAAGGAAAATATATGAAAATAAAGAAAGGAAAATAAATGTAAAAATTAAACAGCATCTTTTTCAAAATCCTCCCCATAAGGGATACACAGGGGTTTGAAATCCAGTTTTATATACAGTACAGGTATCCCTCACTGTCCGCAGATAATGGGGACCGAGACCCCCCCCCGTATACGTACATGTATATGAGTATTTAATATCAATAAATATATATTCAACAATATAAATGGTTATAATAACAATTACACATTAAAAGATAATGCATAAGATGTAAATAAAATAGAAGTGCATACACACACACACACACACACACACACACACACACACACACAGAAGCGCACCTCTCATAAAAATGTAAGTAGCTTTGTTGGGTTGTTTTATTTTGTTTGTTTTTTTTTTTTTGTTTGTTTGTTTGTTTGTTTTTTGTTTTGTTTTTTTAGGGGGTGGGGAGTATTTTTTAATTTTTTTTTTTTTTTTTTTCGCATAATTGGCCTTGTTTTGCCTCCTAACCACTACATCACTGGCCCCAACAGTTCATGTTGTATCTGTTGCAAATTAAACACGTGTCAAGGAAGTAAAGACACTTATGTACTTAAGTTATATTTTTCTGTGATACAATACTACTACTTTTGAAAATGAAATCTGCAATCATTAATGATAAATAATAAGAACATATGACATTTCCTTATCTATAATATATATATATATATATATATATATATATATATATATATATATATATATATATATATATATATATATATATATATATATATATATATATACACTGGTGGGGCCAGTGGCATAGTGGTTAGGTAGTGTTTGTTCAAATCCCAATTGGCCCCCCCCAGTGTGCTAAGACCCCTGGGCAAGGTCTTAACCACAAGTGTGCCTCTGTTCACCCAGCAGTATAAATGGGTACCAGTAAAAATATACTGGGAAGGTAACCTGCGATGGACTAGCGTCCCATCCAGGAGGAGTTGAACTCCTAGTTGCTTTATACTATGGAAACCGGGGATAAGCACCGACCTGATGAGCCACTCGGCTCGGGTGTAAAAATCCCAACAGACTACCAACAACATGGACTATAGGAGTAGTTCCTGCACCATGCAGCATGGATAATCTAGATAATGGTTACTGGTTTTAATATAAGTGACCAAATTATAAAAGATACTTCATTGTTTCAAAGATGGAGTTTGACCTTCAAGGTCGCTCAAGGTCAAAGGTATCGACTGAAAGCCCAGGTCTCCTGTAAGTGTCACAAAGTAACAACCTGTCTATCTGCATTTGTTCCAAAACCATAAGTGCCCTATAGATGGATGACCTTGATTTTGACCATCGTTGACCTTGAAATTTAAAAAATCTAATCATTGGAACTTCTCTATCTCTGTTTGGTGAAAATATGTGCATGAGTGTGGTCAGAATTTTGTGTTCCTAGAAACCCTGAAAGATGAACAAACAAACCAATGGAAGGATGGACAGATTAGCAACCCCCCATAAAACCCTCTGCTTTTAAGCAGAAGTAATGATATTAATAATCCATACCAGCTCCTGATGACTCATCCTTGGTGGTGACCTCGATCCTGGGACCAAACATGCCGTACCCAGCCGAGGTGAACGCTCTGATCTGGAAGACGTATGCCGTGCTGGGCTTCAGGTTGTTCACTGTGGCCGATGTGGACTGAGACTTGACGGTAGAGTAGATGCGATCCTTCTGGTCCTTTACATATATAAAAAAACAAAAAAACAAAAACAACGACGATGACAAAAACAATGATTTTTTTCCTATCTGGGCTGAGGGAAACAAATTCTTTTTTCAAGTGCTTCATGCAGAGAAAAAGCTGCTCTCTAGGGTTTTTATTCGAGAACCTTTAAGGGTTTTTTTTTTTTTTTTTTTTTTTTTTTTAAACAGTTGGTGGAGGAATGATATTGAAAGAACGACTGCCTTCGCACGTTACTGTGGTAACTGTGAGAAAGAAAGCTGTCGAGAGCAGCCCTTGGTTTACAATGGGCCCGGGTCTCGAGAGCTGTGCATACGAGTTGCTTCACTTTTTCTAGAGCACATGCTGTTAACTTAAAGTTGAGAATTATTGAGGGAAAGCTTGTCTCTAATTTTCTGACCACAGCACTGGAACTGCCCAGGAAACAGACTGATCTTTAAACTTCTCTTATTTTAGAGTGTTTTAAAGCCTTGCTGCAGTGGCTAAATGTCTTGCATTAGTAAAAATAACAAACTAAAGGGTTTTTCTGTGTCTATAGAGTTGCACTGGAACCACATGAGTAATGTTGATGCAAAAAAAAAAAGCATGAAGAGCTATAAAAGGCTACTGGTCAATAAATATGATTATTTTGAATTTAGTCTTAGATTTTCTTAAATTCCTAGTTTAATCCTGGTGAATTTCCACCAGCGACCCAGTACTGAACTTTCCTCTCATACTATTAGAGCTACGACCCAAGAGAATGAACAGGAAGCACATCTTTACAAAACCACTATTCATGCTACACCACAGGGCTGTGGAACATACTCAGGGGAAAGCACTATCCGCTATCTATCCCCCAAACACAAACTTCCAGTTTACAAACATTTGTTCAGTTTATCAGTTCATTTTCTGTAATCACTTAATTCTAATTAGGCTCATGATGAGGCTGGTGCCCATCCCAGCAGACTCCAGGCAAGAGCAGAGTACACCCTGGACAGCTTTTGTCAGGCCATCGCAGTGCAGAAGCACACTGATGGCTTTGCAGCCTACTCTTTTGCGAAAGTCAGCAATTTTCTTTTACATGCCTCACACCATAGACAGTGAGAGACATGGCCGGCCTTTGATAAGCCAGTTAGCTAGACTGGGGGTGGGACAGTGACAACCTTGTGGAGAGTGGGACTCAACCCCCCCAACCTTAGGATCATCGATCCAGCGCCCTTGACTACCAGGCCACGACTGCCCTATAAACATTTATGTCACCACTTTTTCTTATTTTAATTGTCCATTTAACAGGTTCATGTTTTGTCAAGCTCATGATTTTAGCATTTGGTTCATGAACATTTTTGTACCTGCATGGCTTGTGTGTTTCTTTTAATTTGTGCAAGTGGTGGGCGGGTGATAAAAGGTGCTGGTTAGCTGATCCTGGTGTTGGGGGTTCGAGTCCCACTCTCCACAAGGTCACAAGGTTGTCACTGCCCCCCAAGTGCAGCTAACTGGGTTATCAAAGGCAGGCCATGTCTCACTCTGTCTATGGTGTGAGGTTCATGTAAAAGAACCATTGCTGACTTTCGTCAAGGGTAGCTGCATAGCCGTCAGTGTGTTTCCGCCCCTTGCTAAAGGGTTGTATCAGGAAGGGCATCCGACATAAAAACCTATGCCAAATCAAACATGCGAATCAGATGATTCGATGTGGTGACCCCTGAGAAAGGGAAATACCCGAAAGGAAAAGATGTCTTTTGTATTTCTTTTAATTTGTGCAAGTCTGAGCAGTGGTGTATGAACCTGTACTTTTTATTTTTTGTATTTTTGATTATGTGCAGATAAGTGATACATAACAGCCAATCACTATGCACTGATGTGGCAGTCTTATCGGGTTTCCTGTGGTTGGCACACGCAGACATGGGCAACAATCAACGCCATAGTCTGTGATTACAGTGCTCCATTCATGAGGATCAGAAACAGAAAATATCAAATCTAACCTGAGATACTGTATTTTTTCCCATTTTTTAGCCATTATGTTTCACAGGATATTTTTTTATATCTAAAAAGAGAACCAACAAAGATTCATAAGGATTTCACTAAAGATGAGTTGTAATTGTATCTACCTTAAAAAAAATAAAAATAAATACATAAATAATAAAAGTAGTGCTATGGGGCGGCACAGGTAGAAATTAGCACGTCTGCCTCACAGTAAGAAGATTCCAGGTTCTGTGTGGAGTTTGAATGTTCTCACTGCCCTTGCATTGGTTTCCTCTTGGTACTCTGGTTTCCCTCCACAGTTCAAACACATGCACATGTATCTCAGCTGCTGTTTCAACTTGTGCATAGGTGTGCATGTGGGTGTGTCGCGCTGATTTAGCTGAGATCCCCTGTGACCTTATTAAGATCAAGCAGTTTGGCCAATGATTGCGTGAGCTAGTGTTCTATAACATGTATACTCTTATTTTATATGAAAGTGAAGTACAGTGGTACCTCACTTCATGAAATTAATCCGTTCCAGCACCTTTTTTGTAACCTGCATTTTTCGTAAATTGAACTGCATTTTACATGTAAAACAAGGCCCCCAATACTACCCCTAAAGCCTTTAAAAATCTGGAAAAATCATATGACAGGGTGCCAAGAGAAGAACTGTGGTATTGCATGAGGAAGTTTGGAGTGGCAGAGAAGTATATTAGAGTGGTGCAGGACATGTATGAGCGATGTAAGACAATGGTGAGGTGTGCTGTTGGCGTGACCGACGAATTCAAGGTGGAGGTGGGACTGCATCAAGGGTCAGCTCTGAGCCCCTTCTTGTTTGCTATGGTGATGGACAGGCTGACAGACGAGCTTAGGCAAGAATCTCCATGGACTATGATGTTTGCAGATGACATTGTGATCTGTAGTGAGAGCAGCGAACAAGTGGAGGAAAATCTAGAGAGGTGGAGGTATGCCCTGGAAAGGAGGGGAATGAAGGTTAGCCTCAGAAAATCAGAATACATGTGCATGAATGAGAAGGACCCAGGAGGAACGGTGATGTTACAGGGAGCAGAGATAAGGAAGGTGGAGGGTTTTAAGTACCTAGGCTCAACAATCCAGAGCAATGGAGAGTGTGGAAAAGAGGTGAAGAAGCGTGTGCAGGCAGGTTGGAATAGTTGAAGAAAAGTGTCCAGTGGGATGTGCGATAGGAGAGTGTCAGCAAAAATGATAGGAAAAGTGTACAAGACGGTGGTAAGCCGAGTGATGTTGTATGGTTTCAAAACAGTGGCGCTGAGGAAAAGGCAGGAGGCAGAGCTGGAGGCAGCGGAGATGAAAATGCTGAGGTTCTCTCTGGGAGTAACGAGGATGGATAGGATCAGGAATGAGTATATCAGAGAGACAGCCCATGTAAGATGTTTTGGAAACAAAGTCAGAGAGGCTAGATTGAGATGGTTTGGACATGTACAGAGGAGGGATAGTGAGTATATTGGCAGTAGGATGCTGAGGTTGGAACTACCAGGCAGAAGACCTAGAGGAAGACCAAAGAAGAGATTTATGGATGTGGTGAAGGAAGACCTGAAGGTCGTTGGAGTCAGAGAAGAAGATGCAGAGGACAGGGTGAGATGGAGGGGGATGATTTGCTGTGGTGAACAGCCGAAAGAAAAAGAAGAAGACCTTTTAAGACCCCCTTCTGCTTCAGTATCGTACCAATGGTAGACGGGTTTGGCCATATTCCTTTGCAATATCACTCGAGCCCGTTTCTTCTTCTCACTCGCACCGGAAATCACATATGTGTGTGTGTGTGTGTGTGTGTATGTGTGTGTGTGTGTGTGTGTGTGTGTGTGTGTGTGTGTGTGTGTGTGTGTGTGTGTGTGTGTGTGTGTGTGTGTGTGTGTGTGTTAACCATGTCTTCTTAGCAAAGTTATAATCTTACAAATGTTTATGGAAGGTTAAAAGACTGAGTCAAGAAATAACAATAAGCATGAAACAACAGTAACTTTTTTTTTTTAAACGAAAAGCATCATGGTAGCTGCAGCTCCATAATAGCCAATGGGAAGGAGCTGCGTCATCCCTCCTAGCCAATGGGAGGCCAGCGGGGCAGGATGTTGCGAGATAGCCAATAAGAGAGAGCGGTGTCATCCCTCCGAGCCAATGGTTGGCCAGCAGGACGGGATATTTGAATGTCATTGATGGGAGGGCAGCTTGTGCATTGTTTGAATGTTTGAATGGCTCGTTAGAATTTTTAAGATTGCACTTTCATTACGTGAACTTGTTTCGTATCCAGAGACAAAAATTTAGGAAAATTCGTTTCGTAACCTGAATTTTTCGTTTGGTGAGACTTTCGTAAAGTGAGGTAGCACTGTATGTGGTTTTTGATTCTGTGATTGGTAGGTTATGGTGTGCTTGACGAGTCCTCAAGTACACAGAAGGCCTTTTGTGAAACAGTAGTGTGCAGTGTAATGAAAGCTTTATATCACACCGTACGTGCCACATCTCTGTGTACAGAGAGGATTTTAGGAGCTTAATACCAAACACACTGGAGTTATTGTGAGTATGCTCATGGTTTTGTGTGTGTGTGTGTGTGTGTGTGTGTGTGTGTGTGTGTGTGTGTGTGTGTGTGTGTGTGTGTGTGTGTGTGTGTGTGTGTGTGTGTGCATATATCAAACTTCTGGCTAATTCTAATCTCCTGAGTGCTTTATTCATTACTGCAATTACTTGAAAACAAACAAAAAGAAATATTTTTGCTGAATGTTTGCAGGGCAGAGAATATGCAAATAGTACAGAGTGAAGGAGGAAAGGAAGTCGAACGAGGGGAAAGAAGGAACACGGTGAGAAAGCTGACAGACAGGTACCCACACAGTGTTGAACACAAACGCAAAGACAGAATAGCGTTCTTCCTGCTTTCAAAACACACGCACACCTACACAAGCACTCTCTCTGGATTTCTCATTGCTGCTCTCTCTCTCTCTCTCTCTCTCTCTCTCTCTCTCTCTCTTTGACTTTAATAGACTCACCTTCTCATAGTACTTGATCTCATATTCAGTGATGACTCCATTGGGCTGCTCGGGTTCCTGCCATGAGAGCTGGATGCTGTGCTCCTGCACGCGCTCCTTTTTCACCTCACTGACCAGAGACGGAGCTAAAACACACCAAGAGAAGGACTCAGAAAAGTAGCAACAACTAGATGTAAACTTTAAAAAAACATCAGCTCTTTGCAATATTAAATAAATAAATAAATAAATAAACACACACACACACACACACACACACACACACACACACACACACACACACACACACACACACAATGAGGCATATGCACGTCTCGACTGCTAGACTGATGAATATTCACGCGGCGGCTCACAAATGTTTACGGCCGGTAATGGAAATTTCAATTAGAGAGCAAACAGCGGAAGACGGCCTCGTCCCAGCCAGAAGGAAAAAGACACGTCTGTCTCACGAACGCCAATTAAGTCGAATTAATTCCAACCACGTGAGTGCCTCTCATGCCCCCTAAAGACCAACAAGACTCCACAAGACTTTTTTGTAGAGGAATTTATGAAACCATTACCCACACACACACACACACACACACACACACACACACACACACACACACACACACACGCACACACATACACACACACAAATGCCTCTACTGAGGAACATTTTGTTTAATTGCAGGCATTTGATGGCACCCTGCTGTGATGCTTCACCTTTTTCATCTTTTATTTATTTATTTTTTTTATCATGCTGGCTGATCATGTTTTATTAGCCACTTATGCTGCTATAATCAATCAATCAATAAATCAATCATTTGCCAAGCCCCTTAATCCTACCAGGGTCGCAGGGTGGCTGGGGCCTACCTGAGCCGACACTGAGTGAAGGCGTGGGTACACCATGAATAGCTCGCCAGACCGTTGCAGGGAAACATACACAACCATTCGCACTCACATCCACATCTGGGGACAATCTGGAACAGCTGGTTATCCTAATGTGCATGTCTTGAACTGTGGGAGGAAACCAAAGTACTCAGAACAAAAAAAAAAAAAAAAAAAAAGGCAAAGCAAAGGGTGAGCATGCCAACTTCACACAGAAATGCTCGAGCCAGGGATTCGAAACCTGGACCTTCTTGCCATGAGGTGCCACCATGCCACCCATGTGGTGCTAAAATGCTACTCATACTTTTCACACACACACACACACACACACACACACACACACACACACACACACACACACACACACACACACACACACACACACACAGGTATTTTAATAAATAAAAAAATAAAAAAGAAGAAAAAAAAGTAACAAGCTTATTTTCTGCAAAGTTCTTAATGTCTTCCATTAAAGCTAGTGCTCTATAATATAAAGGAAAATGGCCGATAATATACGGGAAGAAAAAGTAAAGCAATAACAACAACAATAGCAACAACAACAACAAGAAAACTCACATAAGAACCTTTAACTGATAGGGGTAAACACGGGAGGTTGTGACCGAGCGAGCTTAGGTCTTGGCTCTGTGTCCTTCATTCGTGACCTCCAGACTGTGGATTAAATCCAGATTTTGAGAAT
>CM045731.1:22250000-22277500 GCA_024760905.1 Plotosus lineatus
CTCCTGTGGAAATGATTTAATGAAACATACTGTATTGAGCTAGGGCAGTGGTGGTCTAGTGGTATAGGGCGCTGGATCGCTGATCCAAAGGTTGGGGGTTCGAGTCCCACTCTCCACAAGGTTGTCACTGTCCTCCCCAGTGCAGCTAACTGGGTTATCATAGGCCGGCCATGTCTGTCACTGTCTATGGTGAGAGGCATGTAAAAGAACCATTGCTGACTTTCGTAAAGAGTAGCTGCAAAGCCGTCGGCGTGTTTCCGCCCTGCGATGGCCTGGCGAGCTGTCCAGGGTGTACTCTGCCCTCACCCAAAGTTGGCTGGGATGGGCGCCAGCCTCCCCGCGACCCAAATTAGGATTAAGTGGTTACAGAAAATGAACTGACCTGAACTGTATTGAGCTTCAAAGCAAAAATAGAGCTCCAAATCAGCTAAACTGACCACCTTCTGGGATTAATTCTCAGGCACCAAAGCGAACAAAATCACAGCAGTGTTAGTATTAGTAAACTCACAGTAGTATTAGTTAAAAGTTAATGACAAACTCTTTTAAATTGTGAGAATAAGGTAATCGAAACATATCACTCATATCTTATATGTGTTGGTTGTTGCAATGCAGACGAACTGGGTTACAGTATGAGTCATTTCAAGTGTAAATTCCAGTGTTGGCAATGACGCAGGAATCTTGCAGATTTTCCAGGAACAAGCACTATCATGTAAACATGATCTCTCTACGTTTTAATTCTATTGGCTGTGCAGACGTGAATCACTGGTGTTCAGACGATGCAACTGTATCGCACGATACATTATTCAACTCCAAATAACACATAACTAAAGCAAAACAAACAAGAAAACAAACCTTATTGTGACACTGTACTTTATAAGGGACAATTCTTTGCTGGCACAATTGGTTTGAATCTAGAGCTAAAATGTTTTGGCATGACCACAGTACAAACCTTTTTCGTTTGTTTGTTTGTTGTTTGTTTGTTTTCTCTCTTCAGATTAGCAAAGGCGAGCCACAATTGAAATCTAAACACGACCCCCTCTCAGTGAAACTTAATAATCTGCCCTGAACTGACCAACATCACATGAACAACATGTTACTGCCTGTCATTATTATATTTTTCAATATGGTAACCCCCCGTTATTCGCGGCGTTTGTGTTCCGCCCTTTCCTGTGGATCAAGAAAATCCAATACATTCGCTAAAATACGCATCTTAAACACATTCTACATAATGATGCAGTAAACTATAGTAATGATTAAAACGTTTTAATTTTGTACTGGGATCATATTTATTTATGAATAAAGTGCTGAGGCTCCTTACGATAAGCTAGAGAAGATGCAGGGCGTGAGATCATAGCTCTTAAATAATCATTAAAAACACACGGGGAAAAAAAAAACAAAAACGTGAATTCACAATTCAAGCAATCACGTTGGTCACATGTGCACAAAAAAAAAAAAGAGGTGCACACATCATTTGCAACCAATCAGCAGGAGGGAGAAACAAAAACTCTCAGTCATTGGCTGAATTTCAATGACATGCGAGTAACTGAGGCTGCCACTAATGCGCGAGTATGCGGGGCCGCGACCGGTGAACCGCGAATGAATGAGGGGTTACTGTAAATGTAACTTTATGTGGCACATCAGTGTAGTTTTATTCAAACTGGTACACGCCAGCGAAAAGGAAAAATGTACGAAGCAATTCTGTAGGAGGAAGAAAGAAGCTCCCTCCAGAACATAACGAACATTTGTTTAAAAAATGTTCTACACGTCCGTCTTTTTTATTCTTTCCTCTTAAGGTTGGGGGAGGGGCTATTGCTTTTATATTTGTGTAAAGTTTGGGCTTTTAAACTGGCACCAGTATTGAGTCCCAGCTGCCGTTACAGTACCGGGAGCATGTTGGTGGAAAAATGGTACTGGACCTAGATGAGAGGAAAGAAAAGAGACGTGTAGGCGAGGAGAAGACAGGAAAGAAGAGGAGACGAGTGTGTTCTTTCACTCAGTAGGGGTTCAGTGAGTCAGAAAATAGAGCAAGTAGCCACTGATGTCCAGCACTTTGATGAATGTTGAGAGGAACTGATGCTGCTGCAGTGACAACATTTTCTCTCCCACTCTCATGCGCCCAGCACCGGAATGAGCCTCTTCAGCCACCATAACCAAGAGCTTTGTCAGCTTCAATTACAGCGAGGCCAGAGAGGTACTCCAGCCCAGGCACACACACACACACACACACACACACACACACACACACACACACACACACACACACACACACACACACACACACACACACACACACACACACACACACACACACACACACACACACACACACACACACACACAAAGAGAGAGAGACAGAGAGAGAGAGAGAGAGACGGATAAATCCTTCCTGTTTAGTCAAAAATGAAAAGATGATTCAAACCAGTAATATATGTGTCTCTGTTTTTATTGTAGTCTTCAGTCCAGTGGCTTGAATAAAAGGAAAAAAAAAAAGAAAAAGTGTAGAAGGGAAGTCCACACTTTAAACCCAGACCCCCATCTGGACTTTGTATATTTTATGTTTATATTCTGCTCCAGATCCAGTGCGTCATCCTGAATGGGACAATTCAGTGAAGGCACTGTTTCCTATTTAAATAATAAATAAGTGAGTGAATGAGGAAGTACATAGTAAACAGACATAGAAATAAAAATAGATAGATATGTGCGAATTGTTTCAGCAGATTGTGCCACAAGGTGGATTTACAATTTTATTCCCGATATTCACATTTACGGCATTTCGAAGACACCCTTATATAGAGTCACTTCCTTTTTTCTTTTAATACAACTGAGCATTGATGGGTACGGGCCTTACTAAAGGGCCCAACAGTGTTAGCTGGGCAGTACTGGGGCTTGAGCCATCAATCTTGTAATCAGTAACCCAAGAGCTTATTCACTCTGAAATCACTGCCTGATATATATATATATATACACATATATATATATATATATATATATATATACATATATATATAATATATATATAGTGATCCCTCGCTTCGCTACTTCATGCTTCAGTTTCTGTGTTTTAGTGCATCGTGGGTTTTTCAAAAATATTCATTGAAAAATGTAAAAACAAATAAGGAAATTATGAAAAAATAGGTGGAAAGTGAAGGAAAATGCCGCAAAACAAGGCCAATTAACAAATAAAAAAATAAATAAATAAAAAAAAACTCCCCAACAAAACTACAGTACTTACATTATTATGCGAGGTGCGCATCTGACTGTGTGTGAGCGCCTCTGTGTGTGTGTGTATTTATTTTTTTATTTTCATCTTATGCATTATGTTCAAATGTCTAATTGTTATTATAAGCATTTATAGTGCTTCATATGTATTTATTGATATTATATACACATATTCATGTACGTATACATCAGTCAGGGGGGTCTCCATTAACTGCGGAAAGTGAGGGATCCCTGTATATATAATATTTACAGTTGTTGTTTACTGCCTTGCACTTATCACAGAATTAGCACCAATTAATTCTAATTAGGCTTTCTAGGAGGCTGGTCCCCATCTCAGCCAACTCTAGGCGAGCTGTACCATATAATTTTTTTCAAAAAATAATTTTCCAGTCCTATCGCTGATCAAAATTGCAGTCTTGTTTCCAAAGTCGTATTAATCTTTCTTCACTAGTGGACGCAAGATGTCTAGACCCTCCTACATACAGCATGAATGCATTATTCATCCTTCCTGCGTTCATTTCCGCTCCGTTAGTGCTGAATCTGGAGGCTATACCCCCACCCCACCACCACCACCACCACCACCAAATGTAATATACGAGAGCGTAACTAAAGTGAATTTAAATGACAGTGATGGAAAATCATCTGCCTGTTTTTCACAATGAGCGGCAGTAAAGGTAGAGAAAAGCGTATTTCCCCGAAGAATCCCGGAACCTCGGCGCATATTAAATGAAAATGCGGCAACACGCTCACATTATTGCATCGAAACATTTTTTTTTCCGCACCGTGTGGAATAAAAACCCATGCTCGACAAGCTTCATCAGAGCGTTTTCATCAGAATGCACCCCTGCCGAGTTCACATTGAAGTGTAATCATTTTGTCATGCAAACAATACTCACGTCATGTATATATTATATTCGCCCTGACGTTTCATAGTAATACAAGATATATTAGGCTGGGGCAGCATGGTGGAATAGCGGTTAGCATATCCGCCTTGCAGTAAGCCAGTGCTGGGTTCGAGTCCCATTTCTCTGTAGATTTGGCATGGTATTCTCCACTCGCGGTTTTTTTTTTTTTTTCCTGGATACTCCAGAGTCCTTGTGACAGTCTAAAGACATTTGCATTAAGCTAATTGGCTGTTCCAAACTGATCCCATATGTGTGAGTGTGGGTGTGTGTGTGTTGGGCCCTATGATAATCTAGTTAACTATTCGGGGTGAACCCGGCCTACGCCCCGTGTTGGCTGAGATGTGAGCCAGTGCCAGTGACCCTAGTAGGAGTAAGTGGTTCGGCAAATGAGTGCGCATGAATGTTTTGCTACTTAATGCATTACATCACTGTTGCTGTACATGTAGAACACTTTTAGTGTGTTCCTTTAATATCTATTAACAACATGAAGTCAAATTTATAAAATCTAATGATGCAATAAGGATGATGTAGCATAGCTAGACTTTTCGACAAAAATAAATTAAAAAGTATGAATAATTGAAAAAATAATAGAAGGGGTTCTTAAAGCCCACATGCAATCCAGGATAAACTGATCCGTGCTCACCATAAAACCGGTTTAGTGAAAACGCTGCACTTCGTTAACAGCCTCCGCTGACCTTTTGCAAAAATGAGTGGTTACAGGATGCAGCTTTCCGCTTCACGCACACAAAATCTTTGATGGTTTCATCTTAATAAAAGTGCATGCCGGATCTTTCAGAAAACAAGAGAAAGAGTCCCGATCCCACCATCTCACAACAATGTTGAGGTTATGCCTGAGGCCGCATACACACAAACAGAAACACACACAATTACTCAGATCTGACACACACGCCAAACACACATTACTATAAAATGCATATAGTTTCTGAAATCACTTATCAGAGAACAAGTCCACACCTGCCATGTTGTACTTCTTATAAGAGACGGATAATTCAAAAAAAAAAAAAAAAAATCCTGTTCTTCTTGAGAGGAACCAGATAGAACAGTGAAGATGAAATAGTGTTTTAAAAAGTGTGTGAATTCAAAGTGTTCTGAAATGACGACGCTTAGAGGTCACTGTGGTATAAATCTAATAGTTTAAGTCTAGAATAACTTACTGTATTTTCCCGACTATACGTCGCTCCGGAATACAAGTTGCATTGGACAAAAAATGTACAATAAAGAAGAAAAAACATATACAAGTCCCACTGGACTATAAGTCGCAAACCCTTGGCTTGGAAATCTGCTGGCAGTTTTTGTGACGTTGTGGTACTTGCTAATAATAATAATAATAAAAGTGTACAAGACGGTGTTGAGGCCAACGATGCTGTATGGGTTAGAAACAGTGGCCCTGGGGAAAAGACAGGAGGCAGAGTTGGAGGTAGCAGAGATGAAAATGTTGAGGTTCTCTTTGGGAGTAACGAGGATGGATAGGATTAGGAATGAGCACATCAGAGGGACAGCACATGTAAGACGTTTTGGAGACAAAGTCAGAGAGGCTAGATTGAGATGGTTTGGACATGTACAGAGGAGGGATAGTGAGTATATTGGTAATAGGATGCTGAGGCTGGAACTACCAGGCAAAAGGCCTAGAGGAAGACCAACGAGACGATTCATGGATGTGGTGAAGGAGGACATGAAGGTCGTTGGTGTAAGAGAAGAAGATGCAAAGGATAGGGTGAGATGGAGGCAGATGATTCGCTGTGGCGACCCCTGAAGGGAAAAGCCGAAAGGAAAAGAAGAAGTGGTACTTGCTAATAGAGAGGTGGTAGCGTTGCATGAAGCGGTAACACCAAGAAAGTCCCCACGCAAAGTCATCTCCTTGACAACTACCTGGACGTGGAGACGCAAACTGCACTATTGACAAGTCCCTCTCTCCCTGAGGAACATTGCTTAAGTACCCATGTGCAAACTGGTTCCTCTAGCTGTGACCATCTAGCCTTTAGCCCGCAATTAGCTTTTTTTTATTCTTCATTGCAGTAATAATAATCTCCGCTTTTCTCTAGTCCCTCACACGTTTCTTGTTCACCCCAAACTTCCTTTCTGTTGCTCAATTACCATTTTCTGCTGCATATGTCGCTACTTGCAGCTTGTAATCCGCAAAATAGGATTTTCTTTTTGGGGACATTTCTTCAGTGGTGGATAAGCAGGTACTGGTATCCAAGCCTCGATTGCCCTCTTATGGTTGTGAGTGTAAAAAAAAAAAAAAAAAAAAAAAAAAAAAAAAAAAAAAAAAACATGTGAAATTATGTCTTATTATTATGACAAACAGAATCATGTCTAATAATTCCAAGATATAAGTCGCTCTGAAGTATACGTCACACCTTCAGCCAAAGTATGAAAAAAGTGCAACTTATAGTACGGAAAATATGGTAAGATCAACCCTTTGTAGCTAGAATTCTTTGTGGTATTTTTAAAATATAAATGGAAGACTTATATGCCAGCAGCCAAATATAATGAAGCATCAAACCCGGCTTCATTTCTACCACCATAGATTTAACAATTAAAGAAAGACACACACACACACACACACACACACACACACACACACACACACACACATATATATATATATATATATATATATATATATATATATATATATATATATATATATATATATATATATATATATATATAATTAATAACAGCATTTAGCTTAAGAATACAAAAAACTGTAGCTTACAATTTCAGCTGATTTCGCCATATCACACTGAATAACAAAAACCGAGGCTATACAAAGTAAAATAACTATAGAAAGATAAATATATAAAGGAAGATGAACGTACAGTTGATACATTAAAAACTTGTAGCATAGAAATTGATCTCTTTTCTGTAATCACTCTCTTAATAACAAAAATGTAACGTTTCATCAACTAATCTAATCTATGCATATGCTAATTACAGCTCATGTCCTATAGCTTACATTACCATCATTTTCATAGACTAGTATAACGAACCTGTAAGTTCATTTGTCCCCCAGTGCAGCTAACTGGGTTATGAAAGGTCGGCCATGTCTCTCACTGTTAATGGTGAAGTTCATGTAAAAGAACCATTGCTGACATTCACCAAGAGTAGCTGCATAGCCGTCAGCGTGTTTCTGCCATGTGATGGCCTGGCGAGCTGTCCAGGGTGTACTCTGCCCTCGCCCGGACTCGGCTGAGATGGCCACCAGCCTCCCTGCGACTCTAATTAGGATTAAGCGTTTACAGAAAATGAATGAATGAATTAGTGAATGAAAAAAGTTCATTTGTTCAACTGAACAGATTAGCTGCACGTATTCAATTCTGGTTAACAATATTTTTGTAGCTTACTAGACAACTAAAACTAGTTCAGTTTAAACGGGCCTTTTAATGAGTTTCATTATTAGTTTGCATCAATTGTTCTTGTTTACACATCCAAAATATAACACAGCTTCTATATCTGGCTGTGAAATATGACCTTTTCCTGCTCACATATTATTATTACCACAACCAACATGTCCCCTTTTGTTTTTCCTGGGGTCGCCACAGCGAATCATCTGCCTCCATCTTCATGGAAGTCATATTCGCATGTTTTGATTTGGCATAGGTTTTTATGTCGGATGCCCTTCCTGAGACAACCCTTTAGCAAGGGACAGAAACACGCTGACGGCCATGGGGCTACTCTTGCTGAAAGTCAGCAATGGTTCTTTTACATGAACCTCTCACCATAGACAGTGAGAGACATGGCCCGCCTTTGATAACCCAGTTAGCTGCACTTGGCGGGACAGTGGCAACCTTGTGGATAGTGGGACTCGAATCCCCAACCTTAAGCTCATCAAGCTCGCACCTTTTACCACCAGGCCACCACTGCCCTATTAAAATCAGTACATTGGTTTCTGAAATATATTATTAAAAATAAAAATCAACAAAGTGAATTTTCGTTTTCTTAATCGTTAGCTTTAAGTGCTAAAAGGCAAAGCATTCCTTAGTAGTTAAAGGACTCAGAAGGCAGATGTAAAGATTTGAAATTTAAATTCTGTTGAGGAAAGTGAACAGACGCTGTGGTCACTCAGGAGTAAAGCTACGATTATTATCTGAATATCTCCGTTGTCTGGAAGGGGATTGTATTCATCAGACCTCATATGCTTCTTAATCACCAATCTGGAGATATTATGTGGTAATTTCTCCAACACACACACACACACACACACACACACACACACACACACTGCACATTCCACTAAGTGAGGTATGAGGAGAGCAAAGACGGGTCTTTTCTCAAAGAAATTTGGGAGTAAAAAAAAAAAAAAAAAGTAGGTGTAATGATGCATATTAGGCTTTCAGAATCAAAAGATGCCCAAATACATACAGAAAAATTAACAATATTAATTGAACAAGTCCACTAAATTTAGAATAGAAATCTTACTCCATATTAAACTTCTTGAATAAAAAAAAATGTATAGAAGACAGACAGAAAGTAAATAGATAAAGAGAAATATCTAAACATCATGCTCGTAGTGGAACTACGCATACAAGCCACATTAGCAAGCGAACAAGTTATCCAACTCTCAGACTCACAAACAAAATGTGATTCTCGCTAGCAGACTAGCTTGTACAATGTCAAGTAGCTAGTAAATGATTATGCAGCCAATCAAATTGTCAACTAGTAAACTGTTGTAAAAATGATTACACTAGCTAGTAATATACAGGGATCCCTCGCTAGTTGGCGCTTCAATTCATGTGGTTTAAGTGCTTCGTGTTTTTTTTTTTTTTTTTTGCTTTTTTTTTAATATTCGTCAAATTAAAAAATATGGAAATTAGGGAATAATAGGAGAAATGTTAAGGAAAATGCCACAAAAATGCAAAAAAAAAAAAAAAAAAAAAAAAATTAATAAATAAATAACCTAAACCAACACAAAACAAAAAACAACCCAAATCATCCCATCAAAACTACTTACATTCTTGTGAGGTCCGCATCTGAGTGCATGTACACGTGTATCTGCATGTGCGTGTGCATCTGCATGTGTGTGTATTTATATTTTATTTACATCTTATGCATTATTTTTGAATGTTTAATTGTTATTATAAGCATTTATAGCATTGAACATGTATTTATTGATATTATATACACATATACATGTGTATACAGAGCACACACACACACAAAAAAAAAAAAAAAAAAAAAAAAAAAATCATGTGTGTAATGTACTTTGACAATACAGAGTTATCATCACTACCTGAACACGCCCCAGGGCGCTTTGAGCATAATATTCAGTATGGATAAAGCGCAATATAAATCTCCTACAATACCATACAATATGTATACGCCAGTGTGGGGGGGGGGTGAATTTCGCGAAATCCGGTGGTTGCATGGGGATCTTGCCCCAATTAACCGTGGAAAGTGAGGGATCAAGCTATCTATCAAACGCTGATGCTAGTTGGCAAATTGTGAAAGCATTCAGGAAAATCTCAAAATAGCTTTCAAATGGCTAAGATAGCCACTAAACTGTCTGGGTAGTATGCAAGCTTACCCACCTAATTCATTTGGTGAAGAAAACTTTGGCAAGAAAGAAATCTGAACATCAACCTTGTGAGCAAACTATTAAAAAGTGAGCTGACACTTACAGACCAACTCTGACAGGTGCTGATCATGAGACTATCCCTCAGTAAATTTAACCAATCAATATCTTGGCAATTATTTATTGCAATTATTTGTTCAGTTCAGTTCATTTTCTGTAACCGCTTAATCCCAATTAGGGTCGCGGAGAGGCTGGCGCCCATCCCAGCCAACTTCGGGCGAGGGCAGAGTACACTCTGGACAGCTCGCCAGGCCATTGCAGGGCAGAAACACACCGCTGGCTTTGCAGCCTACTCTTGTCGAAAGTCAGCAACGGTTCTTTTACATGCCTCACACCATAGACAGTGATAGACATGGCCCGCCTTTGATAACCCAGTTAGCTGCACTGGGGAGGACAGTGACAACCTTGTGGAGAGTGGGAATCGAACCCCCAACCTTTGGATCAGCAATCCAGCGCCCTATACCACTAGACCACCACTGCCCGCAATTATTTGTATAAGGGAATATTACGAATTAACTACGTTAATTTTTCAGTAACGCCAGTGAAGCTAACAGAGGGAGGAGTGTTAAGTCTCGATGCACTGAATGAACCTGGCAGAGAAATTAAAGTTTTGAAAAAGTGCAAGAAGCATTGATTTGTCAAGGTAAACTAATCAGGTAAGCTAATCCCGTGATTCGTAAGGTTTTGGGCTTTTACACCCGAGCCTCGTGGCTCATCGGAGCCAGCATTTATCCCAGGTTTCCGTAGCATGAAGAAACTTGGAATTCAACTCCTCCTGGTTGGGACTAGCGTCCATTGATGGTTACCTTCTCAGTATATTTTACTAGTGTCCATTTACACTGCTGGTTGGACAGCATACTTGTGGTTAAGACCAGGCCCAGGAGTCTTAGCACAGTGGGGCTCTAACAGGGATTCAAACCCAAGACCACCTGATCATGAACAGAGCTGGCTACCCACTTCAGCACCAGCCAAAATCCCATAATTGAAGTACAACAGTAGTTTTAATTTTTTTTATGACCCCCCCCCCCCCCCCCATTTTATACCCCAGTTTATTCGTATCCAATTATAATCCATCAGGTGTTGCCCTCCCCATCACACGACCACCACCGACCAGGGAGGGGCAAAAGCATGCATACGCCCTCCCCATGAGCTATAATGCAAGTCTCAATAGCCTGTTTTCAGATTGTAGGAGGAAACCAGAGTACCCCGAAGAAACTCACACAAGCATGGGCAGAATCTATACAAACTGTACACAGAATCGCCCGAACCTGGGACTTGAACCCAGGACCACTGTGCCAAACTGGAGCGATTCAGTCAAGGCGTTACTCCATCATATGGTTTTCTTTCACTACATGGTTGTACCTGTAAATCTTCAGTTAGGAACAGTTTAATTGGTAAACTGTGCTACAGTTAGCAATGTAAAGGATTTTTAAAAATACGTCCAAACATGCACAATGTCATCAGGCTGCTGCCTCGACTCAATCACACTCACAGTGGTGTGCGTTATCTGAATTAAACACTCACATCTCATCAGACAGACAAACACTCTGACACATACTGATATACTGTAGCATGTACGCGCACGCACACTCTCACACTCACACACACACACACACACACACACACACACACACACACACACACACAGAACACTATGACACAGTCATATGCACTAATAGATCTGTATCCAGTCTCCAAACTCCCACAGGACACATAGATTAACATGAGATCATATCATCCACAATTAACAGCCGGGAAAACGAGTGATTGGCCTCTCACTCAGAATGAAAGACAGAAGAAGATGGATGAAGAGAGTAGGAGAGAGCAAGAGAGAGAGAGAGAGCGAGAGAGAGAGAGAGAGAGAGAGATAGAGAGATAGAGAGAGAGAGAGAGAGAGAGAGAGAGAGAGAGAGAGGATTGTAGGACCCGAAAATGGTCACAAATCCAGAATTTAAAAAGGTATTGAGTTATAAAGAAGGGAAGGGGATGATAGATGGAAAGAATCAGAATGAGAAAGAGACAGGGTGACAAGAAGAAATGGAGAGTAAGAGAAGGTGCATCAGAGAGAATGACTGAGTGAGAGAAAAAGAGAAGCGAGTGAATAGACAGGGGGACAAATGTAATATCACCAAATGGGACAGAGAAAAAGAAAAGGGAGGCTCATATACTGAAAAATCTCAAAGAGCATGCAGATGCATGTGTGAGAGAGACAGAAAGAGCGAGAGAGAGGTAGAGACAGAGAGAGAGAGAGAGAGAGAGAGAGAGAGAGAGAGAGAGAGAGAGAGAGGGTGAATGCAGACTGTACAGACAAAAAAGTTAGAACGATAAACTATGACAGAATGAGAAATCATGATAGACGGCAAGCTTGAGACTAAGTGATGGAGAGAATCATTGGGAGAGAGAGAGAGAGAGAGAGAGAGAGAGAGAGAGAATATAAGGGGAAGAATAAGTAACTGAACCCTCTGCCTAAGGAGACTTAAAGAGTAATTGAAACCAATTTTTATCAAACAATTTAAGTCAGGTGTGTGCCCAATCACTGATGAGTGGCTTAAAGCTGCCCTGCCCACTATAATAATACATTTTATTTATATGGCGCCTTTCTCAGCACTCAAGGTCGCCTCACATCATATATCATACATCTTACATCATTACATCATACATCTTATAACTAGCTTCCATCTGTAGTCCCTAATTTAGAATGGCCAATTAACCTACAGTGCATGTCTTTGAATTGTGGGAGGAAACCGGAGCACCCGGAGGAAACCCACACAAGCACGGGGAGAACATGCAAACTCCACACAGAAACGCCCAGGTCGGGAATCGAACCCGGGCCTTCTTGCTGTGAGGCGGACGTGCTAACCACTACGCCACCGTCTATAAAACACACACCTGGTAAGAATTGTCTTGATGAGAAGCATTGTCTGATGTGCACCATGGCTCGCTCAAAAGAGCTGTCTGAAGACCTGTGATCAAGAATTGTTGATTTGTATAAAGCTGGGAAAGGATACAAAACCATCTCTAAAAGTCTGGATGTTCATCAATCGACAGTCAGAGAAGTTGTTTACAAATGGAGAGAGTTTGGCACTGTTGCTTCTCTCCCAAGGAGTGGCCGTCCACCAAAGATGACACCAAGAGTTCAGCGCAGACTACTCAGAGAGGTAAAGAAAAAACCCTGGAGTGTCTGCTAAAGACTTCCAGAAATCACTGGCACAGTCCGATATCTCTGTGCACACATCAACTATATGTAAAACAATGGCCAAGAATGGTGTTCATGGGAGGACTCCAAGGAGGAAGCCACTGCTGTCTAAAAAAAAAAAAACATTGTTGCTCGTGTAATGTTCGCAAAAAGGCACTTGGACACTCCACAGAAGTTTTGGAAAAATATTTTGTGGACTGATGAAACCAAAGTTGAATTGTTTGGGAGGAACACACAATGTCATGTGTGGAGGAAAAATGGAACAGCTCACCAACATTCACCTCATCCTACCGTGAAGCATGGTGGAGTGTGCATCATGGTTTGGGTCGGTTTTGCTGCCTCGGGGCCTGGACAACTTGCAATCATTAATGGAAAAATGAATTCAAAGGTTTATCAGGATGTTTTGCAGGAAAACCCGAGGCCGTCTGTCAGACAGTTGAAGCTAAAAAGAGGATGGATGCTGCAACAAGACAATGATCCAAAACACAGAAGTAAATCAACTTCAGAATGGTTTCAGAAGAACAAAATACACGTTCTGGAGTGGCCAAGTCAAAGTCCAGACTTGAACCCCATTGAGATGCTGTGGCATGACCTCAAGACAGCGATTCATGCCAGACATCCCAGGAATCTGACTGAACTACAGCAATTTTGTAAAGAAGAATGGGCCAAGATTAGTCCTGATTGATGTGCCAGACTGATCTGCAGCTACAGGAAGCGTCTGGTTGAAGTTATTACTGCCAAAGGGGGGGCCACAAAATATTAAATGTGATGGTTCAGTTACTTATTCCTCCCTCTTCTGTCATTGTTTGCATGTTATCCTCATTAAAATATGAAAACCTATAACTGTTTGGGTGGTTTTAGTTAAAGCAGACAATGTTTGTTCATCTGTGTGATTTTGACAAAGATCAGATCACATTTGATGGTGATTTTATGCAGAAATGTGAGAAATTCCAAAAGGTTCAGATACTTTTTCATACCACTGTATATGTATATATATATATATATATATATATAGAGAGAGAGAGAGAGAGAAATAATTTAAGTGATGGCGTGATTGATAATCAGGATGAGAGGGAACCATAGAGGAGAGCGAGGCTGATACTGATATGGAGAGAAACCTTTTTTTTTTTTTTAAGAGAGAATCAGCGGTGATTAAAGAAAAAAAAAAAAAAACAGGAATGCATGAAATGGATCAGCTCAGGCTTCCTGGGTTCCAAAAATCCTGTACAAGGACGACAATGTTCCCTTCAAAAGAGCGTCCAATTCATTTTCCATCCCCAGGCGCTGACCTCATCCTGACCCTCCCCTCATTCTCTCTCTTCTTATAATCCCTCGCTCTATCCCTCTCATTATTATCACCTCAGGCTGGGGTGAAGGTTGGACAGAGAGTGGGAGTGTGATGCACTATATCAATGACTGTGCTTAAATCTGACTGTTTTTTTTTTTTTTTTTTTCCCGGCAAAGGCATCACCATGGATCCGTGAAGTAACCGGTCCAAAGGAGCGGCATGGTCCTATGTAGCGTCTGGTCAAATGTTTAGTTTCTCAAACACAACTTTAGTTCCTTCCTGATAATTACAGTGAAAAATATATAATCCCCTTAAACATGCACTGATTATTTGTTTATAGAGACATTAAGAAGAAACTGCGGCGTAGCGGATAAGCAAAAGATCGATGGCGTCTCTTGAGTGGAGCGAGTACAGCTAGTTTGTGTTAGAAACTACGTAAGATGGCACAGTACCATAGCGGTTAGCGTGTCTGCCTCACAAGAAGAAGATCCCGGTTTAAGTTCCAGGCTATGGAGTTAACATGTTCCTTCAGTATATGTGTGGGCTTCCTCCTGATACTCTGGTTTCCTACGACAGGTCAAAGACATGCGTGCTAGGCTAACTTCAAAGCTAGATCGCTCCGAGGTGTAGATGCGAGTAGGATTTTGGCTATGTGTGTGTGTGTGTGTGTGTGTGTGTGTGTGTGTGTCTCTGTTGGCCGTGCGATGTTCTGGCAAGCTGTTCAGGGTGTACCCCGCTTCCACCCAGTGTCGGCTGCTATAGGCGCCAGCCTCTTTGCGACCCTAGTAGGATTAAGTGGTTTGGCAAGTGAGTGGGAGGGTCGGACCTATGTAGCGTCTATAGTTTTATTAAAACAACAACAAAAGATAACAATGAAGTATGTTGTCAGGCAGATATTTAGCAACACACACACACACACACACACACACACACACACACACACACACACACACACACACACACACACACACACACACACACAGCGTCAGCCACAACAATTCTTCCCAGACATAAATATACGAGTAACACTTAAGCAAGTTGCAAGTTCAAACTAAAACTCAAACACCTCAGTATGCAATAAGGTGTGTGTGTGTGTGTGTGTGTGTGTGTGTGTGTGTGTGTGTGTGTGTGTGTGTGTGTGTGTGTGTGTACCTCAGTGACTAACCCTAAATTCTAGGCAAAGGTAAATCTTCCTGCTGCCTCTCCCCTGACTCCTACATACGTGTTTTCTGATACATGTCCATTCGCTTGTATTATCATGTCTCGTCAGAGCATGACACTTTCTCAACAGATGACTAAACGTCTGACAGAACGGCTGACTCTGTTTGCGGTACGACGTCTCGGCCGCCGCCCTGCACGGACAAATTGATCATCTGGTAGGATCTGAACACAAACAGCTATGCTTCGCTTGGCCTGTGAGTCGGCGTTCCCCTAGCTAATGATAAAGCGCTGCGGAGCGAGAGCACTTTGTTCTGTTAGCTTAAGGAAACAATGGCTGACGGTGATGAATGGACATTCGCAGCACGAGTCAGCGGCAACGGGAATTTCCGACAGCTAAACAAAATGAAAGCCCTTTCCTGGCGTCTTTCGGGAATGTGCCAGCAGCCTGCGTGGGGCGGGTCCAGGACGTTGTGAAATAATGAAGAGTTATGGAGACATATTTAAATCAAAACAGAAGAAACGTGTTAGATGGAATATTAAAATGCAGCTAATCTCTTTTTAAATTTTTTTTTTTACAACATTTATTAATTATAAATACAAGCTTTTGCTAAAAATTACTTTATATTTAATGAAAAAATATTCATGTGTGGCATACTGGTCAGGATGTCCGTCTCCTCAGAGCAAGAACGTTCTGAGTTCCAATCCCATGTTGGAAAGGGTGTGTCTACATGGGGTTGCATGTTCTTCTTGTGCTATTGTGGGTTTTCTACAGCGATCCGGGTTTCCTCTTATAGGCCAAAGACATACACATTACGCTAATTGGATGTTTCCAAATTACACCTTGGGTGTAAATGCAAGTGTAAATGGTTTAGGGTGTATTCGTGTTTGCCCTACAATGGCCTATTGGGCTGTTTCTGGGTGTTTCTTGATTCCGGTCCCAGGCTTGGGCATTTTTGTATGGAGTTTTGCATGCATTCTCGGATGGGTACCCGGAGCGGAGGGAGCGCTGGGGTCTCATGCGCATTGAGCATACGTGTGTATGAAATTGCGTTATATAAGCATCCACAATAATAATAATAATAATAAATAATAGTAATAATAATAATTCCCAATTCTTGTGCGGGTTCCCTCCGGGTGCTTGAAGTTTCCTCCCACAGTTCAACAACATGCACATTAGGCTAATTGGCTGTTCCAAATCGCTCCTCGATGTAAGTGTGAATAGTTGTACCCCTCCTTCTCCCGGTGTAGGCTGGGATAGGCGCCAGCCTTCCCGCGACCCGAGAAGAATTAAGTGGTTCAGTAACTGAGTGAGCGGTAGCAAAAAAAATATATATAAATGAGGCACTTGGTCGGAAGTGTTTTCACTCAAAATAAATAAATGCATACATTTAAATAAAGTCAATTTCAAGTATGTACAAAGTTACACAAACATTCATTCATTCATTTTCTGAACCGATTAATCCTAATTACAGTTGTATGGAGACTGGCACCCATCTCAGCTGACTCTCTGCAAGAGCAGGGCTTCCACCAAAATAATAACAGTAATAAAAAAAAATCGTGTGTGGACCCACATTACACATCCATTATTCATCAGTTCCTACGCGTTCTTCATCAGTAATCATCTGATGAACATGCAGTCTACATCTGTCACACCACAGGTTCACCCAGTGCAGACATGAATAGTTAGAGAAGCAGGATTGGGACCTCAAAAGGTTGCTGGTTTGATTCCCAAACCGGCATGAAAAATGTGTGGTGGTGAAGGAGTGAGCTGCACCTTCCCTTAATCCACCTTCGCGACTGAAGTGCCCTTGAGCAAGGCACTGAACTGCCAACTGCGCTCCATGCACTGCAAAGTGTGGCAGCCCACTGCTCCGAGGGTGTGTGTGTGTGTGTGTGTGTGTGTGTGTGTGTGTGTGTGTGTGTGTGTGTGTGTGTGTGTGTGTGTGTGTGTGTGTGTGTGTGTGTTCTCACTATTTGTGTGAACATGCTCACTTTCGATTGGCTAAATAAAGAAGCCAAATTTCCCCTGTAGGATTAGATCAGTATAGCAGAGTAATAATAATATAATAATATTAGTAATATAATATACAGTACAATATACTCCCTACTCCGTGCTTCAGTTTCTGCGGCTTCAGTGCATCGCAGGTTTTTCAAAAATATCCATCGAAAAATTAAAAAATAAGGAAATCAAGGAAAAATAGGGGGAAAGTTAAGGGAAATGCCACAAAACAAGGCCAATTATGCAAAAAAACAAAAAAAAAAAAAAACAAAAAAAACAACAACTCCAAACCCCGCAACAAAACTACTTACATTTTTATGTGAGGTGCACATCTGTGTGTATTTATGTTTTATTTTCATCTTATTCATTATTTTTAAATGTTTAATTGTTATTATAAGTATTTATAGCATTAAATACGTATTTACTGATATTCTATGCACATGTACATATACGTCAGTCAGGGGGAGTCAATCCTACTTTGCAGAAATTGCCAGTCGCGGGGGGGGGGGGGGGGGTGTCTCGGTCCCCATTAACGGCGGAAAGTGAGGGATCGCTGTAATAATAGTAATAATAAATGTTAGATAGTTGTCGAGCAGCAAGTCAGATCCACTGGATGTCAGCGGAAGCGAACTTTCAGGTACAGCACGAGTAACTCATGAGTTGTGAACAAAACACATGAACGGAGTACGACATCCGTAAAAAACAGCACACAGGGAGTGCACAACACTCTCCGGAGGATTGAACAAAACTTGCCTGATAAGGGACGGACGAGAAACGGCTAGGAATCACCTGCTAATGGTGACACTGGATGTCGGTTAACGGAATCAGGCAAGAGGTGACTGCTGCTCGATTCCAGACTGGGTTTCTGTTGCTAGATAATGAGTTTTTGTTTTTGTTTGGTACATAATTAAAATATAAATAATGCGCTTATTTATAACGACTGTACTGCTTCATGCAACCGCCCATGTACCTTACACACAACTGCAGTCGGCCCCCTTCTTATGAAATTAATCCGTTCCAGCGCCTTTTTCGGAACCTGGAGTTTTCGTAAGTAGAGGCACATTTTACATGTAAAACGCTTGATTTGTTCCAAGGCTCCCAGGACTACCCTTTAAAAACATACCTTTTAAGGTACTTACTGCGTGCTGACAATGTCTTCTTCACAGAGTTATAATCTTACAATGACCAGTCTTCTTAGCGGACTTATAATCATACAAATGTTTATGAAAGGTTAAAAGCCTGAGCCATAAAATACAGTTGAAATGACACACAAACATGAACACGGTTCACACAAACTTGAACAAATTTGGAACGACAGCGTCATCCCTCCTAGCCAATGGGCGGCCAGTGGGGCGGGATGTTGAGAGATAGCCAATGGGAGGGAGCTGCGTCTCCCTCCTAGCCAATGGGAGGCCAGCGGGGCGGGGTGTTGGGAGAGCCAATGAGAGAGCTCCGAATGTTTGAATGGTGTGTTTGGCGCTTTCCGTAAGAAGTTGTTTCATATACAGAGTACAAAAATGTAGGTTTTTGTATACTCGATTTTTCGTATTCAGGGATTTTCGCAAGAAGTGGCCGACTGTACTAAAATTAGCATCAAGCTTCAGTTTACATCGGTCCTTGTATAAAGGTACAGACAAGTAATAAGCTGTATGTCAGCGCACATCAGGTTCCTCGGCTTACTGCATGACCTTACATTACCAATCTGGGTCTGAGGATGAGCTAAGCGATGTGAGAAAAGACGGATTATCGCCTTTTTCTCAGAGCCGGCGTGTTCCCGTCTGCTCTCTCTCTCTCTCTCTCTCTCTCTCTCTCTCCCTCTCTCTCCCCCTCTCTCCCCCTCTCTCTCGTGTGAACTAGGACTATCATTGAGTGATCATCTTGATGCACTAACAAAGCGCCCTCTCACTTTCATGCTCCTGTATCCTCCTGATTTGCCGGGTTTGGTTAAAAGGCACAAGATCTTCTGTCTACTGTGACATTTTCTTTCTCTGCTTCTCCTAACTCTGAAATCAATGAGTCAGAAAAAAAGTGATTGCACAAATGAGACATAACAACATGACAGACGACTCTTGTGCATCTTTCTTTTTCTTGTGCGTTCTCGCTCTCAATCCTAGTGTGGGTTCAAAAGGCCAAGTCTGATCCTCAGCTCCCTGTGTGCAGATCGTATCCGCAGCAGAGTAAACAGCTGTGAGGTACTTGTTTTATCCCCAGGATGTCTATTCCCTAATCCCCTTTACTGTTATTTCATGCAATAAAAATAGCCGTGAAATGAAGGATTAAACACCAATGCATGAATCTCCCAGCAGGAAATACTGACCAGGCCATCTCTGGCCTTGCCACTTGTGAATAAATATATGTAATTGATGTATTGATGTAAAACTGTGCTATGACCGAACCAGGCGACTGGATGCAAGTGCTTATGTATGCTAGCAAGTTAGCATTGTTTCAGTCCAGTCTATAGCCCGAAATGTGCACATTACATAATGTTTAAAGCTACTCTACATTCACTTTATCAGGAAAGCTAAAACGGTCCTAAGTCATACCCTTGAAAGTCTCACCTTAATAAAATCAAAGCCTTCGCACCTTGATGGATGAGGGTCGCTTAGCAGTTAAGGTCATCAAAGCATTGTTTCCATTGTAAGACTCCTGAAGAACACCCATAATCCTAAAGGTTATGTGTCGACTATATCTTGCCTCAATGGTACATTTTTTTTGGATAAACATGTATGCCAAGCCCCTAGACATGTTTGCCAAGATTGTCTGTCAAGTTGTTCTGGGTGTACTCTGTCTTATCCTAGTGTACAGCCTCCCTCAAACCTAATATTATTGAGTGAGAATGCCTGCCAAAATAAGCATGTTTTTAATCTCGATTAAGGATCATTTAGAACCAGCATGGTTTAACATGTAACAAGAGGGAGGTCTAGATAACCCCAAGAGCCTAAAGGAAACTAAGACCTGCATAGGCTTTAAGATATAAAAAATATAAAAAAGTCTTTTTCAAGTCTTGTTTTGGAGAAAGATATGATACTAGGAAACATGGGTAATGGAGACCACAAATAAAATGGGTTGATTACATTAAGGTGAGTGCAAAATAAGACCTCTTTTTGAACTGGTAGGAAATTCAAAGGATTATAAAGAAATTGAGTAAGATTGTATCCGTCAACTGATTCAATGGCACCTATCCTAACATAATCACCCTTGGGAGACTGCGGATTCAAATCCCTATGATATGAAAGCTGCCCTTGAACTCATATTGCACCCATTTCCATGTCAATCAATGGAACACAAGCCAATTCTGAATGGGTGTATAAGGAAGACGATTGGTAGGGCCAGCCTTTTAGCGTGTTGCACTGCTCCGTGATGCAGCTTGAGCAGCATTTAAAAAAACACCTTGGCTGCCATCCCATGTGCCATTGAGGATACAGCTGCATGATAGGTGTGCTCACCCCCCCCCCCCCAAGAAAAAAAAAAAACAGTAGTCTGTTATCCAGCTCATGTTGACCTCAGATTTCCATTTACACAATATGGCATTGCATCTTATCCAGAGCGACTGACATTTATCATTTCATACAACTGTACAATTGAGGGTTAAAGACCTTGCTCAAGGGCCCAACAGTGGCAGCATAACTGGGGATACAACCCCTGACCATTAAATCACTAACCCGGAGCCCTACCATTACCAACTGAGCCACCACTACCCATGTCTTAGGTGGATGATTTCCAGGTACAGTGATCCCTCGCTACTTCGCGCTTCAATTCATGCGGCTTCAATGGATCACGATTTTTTTTAATAATAAATAAATAAATATTCATCGAATTAAAAAATAAGGAAATTAAGGAAGAATGGAGGGAAAGTAAAGGGAAATGCCACAAAACAAGGTCAATTATGCAAAACAAACAAACAAACAAACAAACAAACAAACAAACAAACAAACAAAACCCTAAACAAACACCAAACAAAAAACAACAGAAAACCTCCCATCATAACTAATTACACTGTAGTGAGGTGCCAATCTGAGTGCCAGCAAGCATCTGCGTGCATGTACGCGCACATCTGTATGTATGCATTCTTTTTTTTTAATGTTTAATTGTTATTATAAGCATTTATATAATTGAATGTGCATTTATTGATATTATATACACATATACATGTATGTATACATCACTCAGGGGTGGGGGGGTGATCCTACTTTGCGGATTTTAATGGTTGCGTGGGGATCTTGGTCCCAGTTAACCATGGAAAGTGTGGGATCCCTGTATATATTTCTTCAATATAAAGACATGTTTAAGGTCAATGGGTTGTCAACTGAAGGTTGCGTACTTCTTTATTTACTTCATTCACGTTTTTTTTTTTTTTTTCTTCATGGAAAGCTACACCACTATTTGGTTCAAGCCTATCAGTAAGACCTCAAACGGTTCTAAAAATATTCCCAAGGTCCTCCTCATCCCCACATGCCCTGCTATGATTATGGCATTCGAATTTCGTCCTATTCATGCACACATTCATCTGGCAATTGAGACACTAAAGGTACATTTAACGGTCATCTGCTCTGACAGACGAGATAATGCGTGTGCCGATCAGCATGAAACCATGTACTACCATCTTCGTCGCTGAAACGCCGAGCAGTTATTCCTTCAGTAAATCCGTTCTGTACTATGACTGCCCTTTGACTTCATAAAACACCGGTGAAAAAGTAACAAAAAATGGATCGGTCACCGCTGAGGAGGACCACCAGGGAGAAAAAAAAAAAAAAAAAAAAAAAGGACTTTTGAGCAACAACAGGTTGGCCCAATTACTGTATATCAATTGCATTTGATTTTATGGCACTCTGAGGATAGGGGCGAATCGTGTGTGGCAAATATGCTAGGCCTTGTTTCATTAAGTAATTATGGAGGGCACCTTTTAAAATTGCTCCATTAAAGGGATGATGTTTTCTAATTTAGTTTCAGAGATGAGGCTATTTCTCACTGCTCAAAAAAGACCAACACGGCACAAACGTTTTTGTTTTCGGTGCGAATGTGTGTGTCTATGAGTGCGTAGGACAGAGACGGGATAAGAGAAAGGACAAAGAAAGGGTCATGGGTGGCTTTTTGAAGTCAGAGGCCTGATTAAGGTCTCAACCCTATCGTGCTACACAAACCCAAGTTTGATTAGCTTGACATTTCACCCTGTGGACTTCCCTTTAATTTCATCCTGAATAAACAAAATAAACAGGTACAGTTTCAAACTTCTTAAGATCATCAAGATAAAAAAAAAGAGAGCGCGGGAGAGGTCTGGAAAAGAAACTCTAGCATATTGCAATAATCTTGGTCATCAATCACGTGGGTCTAATTGGCCGTCGGGGCTTCAGGACGCTCTTAATTGCATTGTCCTATTTTTTTTTAAGGTGACCAGCGTTAAATAAAGGCCACCATTCAAAATAAGCTGTGCTTTGTTTATTCGCTTGAATAGCTCAGCATTAATGCAAGGCAGCCACCATTTCTTTCCATTACCAACTCCCTAATTCAGAGCAGGACAATGAGGACACACTGTGTACAGGAACGCTGGGAGTTCAAGCTGAAGACCACCGTCAATGTCCCTTCTGCTTGAGCATGCATAGCACATTCTTTACATATACACACACACACACACATATATATATATATATATATATATATATATATATATATATATATATGTTTTTGTTTTTGTTTTTTTTACGTTGGATGCCCTTCCTGACACAACCCTTTTAACAAGGGACAGAAACTTGCTGACAGCTTTGCAGCCTACTCTTTACGAAAGTCAGCTCTTTTACATGCCTCTCACCATAGACAGTGAGAGACATGGCCCGCCTTTGATAACCCAGTTCACTGCACTGGGGGGACAGTCACAACCCTGTGGGGACTGGAACCCCCAACCTTGGGATCAGCGATCCTGCACCCTATCCACTAGACCACCGCTGCCCCTCATATATATACAGTAAAACCTCCGCTGACGAACGCTTAAGCTCACGAACATTTCGCCTCAAGAACATTAAATTTGCGAGCATATAGTCTCTGCTGACGAACTAGTTTTCGGCGGACGAATCAAACCACGCGGTCGAACAGCGCCACGGTGGCGGCCACGAGAAGCTGACGCACGCTCACGGTGTCACAGTTCGTCACCCCCTTTCTTTGAGTGCGGAAGTGGTTTGTGTTTGCTAGACATTTTGGACCATATTGAGTGTACTTTTGCTATTATGGGACCGAAAAAGACCCCACCACAGGCGGAGATCATTGAAAAACACGAACGAGGTGTGCGTTTGTGTGACTCAGCGTCCCAGTACCAGTACGCTAAGTCTACCATTGCTCCCATCCTTAAGAACAAGGAAGCTATTAAGGGTTCGTGTGTGGCTATGCGTGTTTCCAAACAGTAGGCGTTTCCAAACACTCCTTCCAAACAGTAAGTCCCTCCCTCCCTCCTCCTCCCACTCCATTCCATCAAGCCAAGGCTTATTTAGTAGAAAATTATGTTTTATGGGGACCTGGGAACGGATTATTCTCATTTTAATGGTTTCTTATGGGAAATAAATGTTCGGAAGACAAACTTTTCGCCTTACACACACTTTCTGGGAACCAATTCTGTTCGTGAGCAGAGGTATCACTGTATATATATATATATATATATAAGGAAAAACTTTTGCTCCGGCAAACAAAAGAAGTAGGTTGTACAGTGAGCAGAGAGACGGCACAAAAACCAAACAGGTGCTGCCATTTATCCATCCAAACATTCAGAAGTTTACAGTGATTGGTGGGAGACGGTAACGGAGTTTGTTCGTAGAGTGTCAAGTTTTATATATCCTAGCGGACCTCTTTACCAATTACATGGGGAACGAAAGCAGAAGCAGCTTTGGCCATGCTTTTATCTCTTGTTTGAGCCCAAACCCACCTTGTCAGCATTTAATTGGCGTGTGTGTGTGTGTGTGTGTGTGTGTGTGTGTGTGTGTGTGTGTGTGTGTGTGTGTGTGTGTGTGTGTGTGTGTGTGTGTGTGTGTGCGCACGCTCTCTCATGGAAATGTTTTTTTTTTTTTTTTAAACACTTTCCCGCTCATTGGGGTAACAATCCCTAGACAAAAGACTGGCTGTCCCACATCTCAGCCATTTTTTTACATTATGACAGCTTTCCATCAAGCAACAATCTTGTTTAACGCTGGATTATTATTTTATCAGAATGATACATCGATTCGTGTTTTAACGTCATCTCCACGTATACTTCCATTCAAGAGTTTAAAATTGTTTCGACTGAAGGAATTGTTTGCAAACTCAAAAGAACTTGAGGCGGTTCACAACAATTAAGAAAATCACAAAGAACGCGAACGCGACATACACTCAGTCATGATTGGTCAGAAAAGTGTTCATAAATCCTCTGATTACAAACCGCATCGAGTCACGTGGATCCTGTTTGGGTGTGGTGTTGTTTCTAGAGTTACAGCACTTTCATATGATCTTCTTTTCGTTTCGGCTGTTCCTTTTCACAGGGGTCGCCACAGCTAATGATCGCATGTTTGATTTGGCACAGGTTTTTACGGCGGATGCCCTTCCTGACACAACCCTTTAACAAGGGGCAGAAACACGCTGACGGCTTTGCAGCTACTCTTGACCGAAGTCAGCAATGGTTCTTTTCCATGAACCTCACTCCATAAACAGTGAGAGACATGACCCACCTTTGATAACCCAGTTAGCTGCACTCGGAGGGACAGTGACAACGTTGAGGAGAGTGGGACTTGAACCCTCAACCTTAGGGTCAGTGATCCAGCGCCCTATACAACTAGGCCACCACTGCCCCAAGCGCCTTCATATGATGTCATTCGAAAACTAAATTCGGAGCACTCAGAGAGTGCAAACCTCAGTCAAGGAAGCTCATTCTTCATCACTCATTTTGCTGAAAGACCTGATTCTACATGGGGACACTGGAGACTATCTCAGCCAACACGGAGCAAAAACGGTGTACATCATGAACAGCTCACCAGACAACTGCAGGGCAACACACACACACACACACACACACACACACACACACACACACACACACATAACCGTTCACAATCACACACATACTGAGTGGTAATTTGAAACAGACAGGTAGCATAAGGTGTATGGGAGGAAACCAGAGTACCCTGAGGAAACTAATGAAAGCATTGAGAGAGAAGGCCAACTCCCCAGAGAACTGCTCAGAACTTAAACCCAGGACCGTCAAAAAGAAAAAAGAAAAAAAAAAAAAAAACCAAACAAACCATCAAAAAAAAATTCTCTTATATATATATATATATATATATATATATATATATATATATATATATATATATATATATATATATATATATATATATATATATATATATATATATATATATATATTTTTTTTTTTAACTTTTTTTTTCTTTTTACTTTTTAAAAATCATTATCTACAATTGTTTACAATTCTTCTCTGAAGAAGAAGTTGATATTTCGGTACTCTGGACCACCAGATGCTACATCAATCCAGAGTAAACTGTGGTTTGTATTAACTTTTTAAAATTATGTAAATGTTGTACTGTAATCTTTTTTGAAGCATTGTATTCTTTACTTGATTAAAAAAAAAAAAAAAAAAAAAAATATATATATATATATATATATATATATATATATAATTTAAAAAAGTCCCAGAAATGAAATGGAGTCCTACTAGGGCCATATTTCACCGTCAAAAAAAAAAAAAAACACCAATAACCCTTAAAATAAATCTTTGTAATAATTGCGGGACATGCCATGTCCGATTTCAAGACATTCAGTTTCCAACTTCTGTGCCCTGCTATCTTCAAGTGTCACAATGTCTCACTGCTGGCTAATAAAAAAAGGAGGGGGGTAATTCTGTTTATTTATATATATATATATATATATATATATATATATATATATATATATATATATATATATGTATATATGTATGTATGTATGTATGTATATACGAGCTCTGCTGGGAAAATGGCTTGCCCCACTATTTGAGAAGCACTGGCCTCATCGGATCTCACCCTGGGCATTTCCTCGCTGGCATTCATAGCGTGTACATGCACAAAATTCTCCTCCTCTTCCTTCTTCTCTGTTAGGCACCACCTTCTGCCTGCCCACGTGACATCTTCACGCCCACGCGATATCTTTGCCGCAGGAAGGGTTAGTTTGCGGAAGGGTTAATTGACTTATTGTTTATTTTTGTTTTATTATTAATTATTACTGATTTTAATGTACATGGGTTATTATTATGAAATATGTATTGTTTTTATATGGTTATCTTTCGTATATTTGACCTAATATATTAAAGACTTGGAAGCTCATCCTCGGAACACAGACACACATACAGCCAGAGGAACAATTAAGAGAACCCTTTCTCATGGGGATATTCACTAAAAGTGTGTGTGTGTGTGTGTGTGTGTGTGTGTGTGTGCGCACATATCTATATCTATCTATCTATCTATATATATATATATATATATATATATATATATATATATATATATATATATATATATATATATATACACAAAAATAAAAGGACAGGACAAAGACTTTCTATTGAAACTCCATTTATCACTACAGATCTGTTTCGAGGGGTGGTGAAACCATCCTCTCTCTTCAGGTGATTATCGAGGAAAAAAAAAATTCTCTTCAGGTGATTATAGAAGAAAAAAAAAATTTTTCTTCCATAATCACCTGAAGAGAGAGGATGATTTCACCACCCCTCGAAACAGATCTGTAGTGATAAATGGAGTTTCAATAGAAAGTCTTTCTCCTGTCCTTTTATTTTTGTTTATTTGCTCTACCAAAAAGTATTGAGCACTCTCCTACGGAAGGATCTACTCAGAAAATCATATATATATATATATATATATATATATATATATATATATATATATATATATATATATATATATATATATATATATATATAATTTTGACCGCCCTGGGACCTCCCACTCATGAAGATTAACCTACTGCTTCTTGTTGTTAATACGGTGAAGATATTTTTATCAAAGGTAATTCAATGGCAGGAGTCTCTGGAGTCAGTGTGACCAGTCAGGGCGGAAGAAAAAAAAAAAAAAATCAAACGTTCTCATATTTTTTTTTATTTCTTCAAACTG
>CM045731.1:22287500-22312500 GCA_024760905.1 Plotosus lineatus
GGAAGGTAGCATTAGGTGGAAGAAAGGCCTGCCAAGTAACTTAAAACTCCATACGAGCGCTACAAAAGAGGCTTGTGGGATCCGCTAAACCAGAAACCCACACCGGCCAACTGGGAATCCTGGTGAATCAATCAGCCCATTCTTTTTTTAACGGCCCTTCCATAGATTAGGACTTTAAAGGGATCGATCAATGGCTTCGTTGTTCCCACTGAAAAGTGTGATCCGTCTCGGACGTATCCAGCAAGATCCGTGCTGAAGCGATAGCCTGCCGATGGACTGGCTATATTATTTACAGGGTGAATGAAAGGAGGCTCGAGTGAGGTGAAGTGACAGGGCACGAGAACGGTGTGTCCAGAAAACTTGTTAAAATTTAAGAAGCCGACCAAGCAGTGGACGCAACGAAGGGACCAATGATAAGGAAGCCAACGGCCTGACACTTTGGGAATGTGGCGCTAAGGCCATTCTTCTTGATTCCTTGTGTCATGGATCCGCGGAGGATCATATTCTCAATTAGATTCATCAATTTGTTTTCTAAGCTTATTTCCTTAATCCTAATTAGAATTAGGGCCGCAGGTATTCTGGTGCCCATCACAGACGACTCTGAGCAAGGGCGGAGTACACCCTGGAGAGCTCTCCAGGCTGTCGCAGGGCATGTGGGTAGATATACAGTGATCCCCCACTTTAGAAGGTTAATGGGGACCGAGACCCCCCCACATCTACCGATTTACGTGAAGTAGCTCAAACGACATGGGGCAGTGGTGGTCTAGTGGTATAGGGCGCTGGATCGCTGATCCAAAGGTTGGGGGTTCGAGTCCCACTCTCCACAAGGTTGTCACTGTCCCCCCCAGTGCAGCTAACTGGGTTATCAAAGGCGGGCCATGTCCCTCACTGTCTATGGTGAGAGGCATGTAAAAGAACCATTGCTGACTTTCGACAAGAGTAGGCTGCAAAGTCGTCAGCGTGTTTCTGTCCCTTGCTAAAAAGGGTTGTGTCAGGAAGGGCATCCGACGTAAAAACCTCTGCCAAATCAAACGTGCGAATCAGATGATTCGCTGTGGCGACTCCCGAGTAAAAGGGAAAAAGCCGAACGGAAGACAGACAGCTCAAACGACATATATATGCGTACATGTATATGCGTATATAATATCAATAAATACATATTCAACACTTTAAATGCATATAATAACAATTAAACATTCAAAAATAATGCATCAGATGTAAATAAAATATAAATACACATACACAGATGTGCGTGCACACTAAGATACATGCTTCACATAAAACTGTAAGTAGTTTTGTTGGGGGGTTTTGGGTTCTTTTTTGTTTTTGTTTGTTTGTTTGTTTGTTTGTATGTTTTTCATAATTGGCCTTGTTTTATGGCACTTCCCTTAACTTTTTTCCTACTTTTCCAAAATGTCCTTATTTTGTTTATTTTTCGATGAATATTTTTGAAAAACCCGCGATGCACTGAAGCCGCAGCAACCGAAACACGAAGTAGTGATGGATCATTGTATTCCACCTTTTAACAACTTAAAAGAAAAAAAAAAAGTTAAAATTCAGATTAAAAATGATTTAAATACCTAAAAAATGCCTCAGATCCACAGTTATTTTCAGATGGGAAGTGATGATCGAATAAAAAAGGAGCAGAATGAAGATGACTGGGGGGAAAGGAAGGAAGGAAGGAAGGAAGGAGACGTGATAATAATGAACTCATAGGTTGAAAAACAGCAGCTATTTAAACCCTTTTAAAGGAGAACTGGGAAGTAATTAGGTTTCTGAGCAACAATACTTAGGGTGCTCCCTCTCTCTCTTTCTCACTCTGTCTCCCTCGATCACGCTCTCGCTTCCTCTTTCGCTCTCTCGCTCATTCTTGTATGAGAATAACACAGGGGTAATTAAGGGGTGGTGTGAATTCCTCTTTAAATGCACCTCTTTTCGTGCACCACCCCTTGTTTTCCAGATTAAAATGCACATGGTGCCTCTCTTTATTTCATTTTCTTTCTCTCTTCTTCTTTTCAGCATCTCTCTCGCTCTCCTTCTCAAACCCCACCATCTTCCCTCTTGCCCTCTTCTTCTCTGTTTTACTAATGCGTTATCAGAAACACTCAAACTTTTTATCGTTACCTGTGATGTCGTCCTGCCTTTCGTCATGTCCATTCCTTCTTGTCTTCGTTCGTTCTAAAGTGGCTGATGGACTCATTAAGTAATTTGTTCAATGCCCTAAGGAATGGATCTTGGATGATACAGATGTCAGCACTAACGAGATCAGCTCCGTCCTCGCCTTTATGACGCAGCCAGGGATAAAATTGCAATCAGGAGGCTTTGCTGAGCAGCGAATCGAGGGCGGCCAGACGAGGTTAAATTCTTTTATCACGACCCAGAACAAAGAAGGCATTGTGCAACTAACAAGAGGCGCCTCTATTTTATCAGTTTTCAAAAACTGATGTTTGGTTTGTAGTTGTTTTTGAAGAAAACATTATTTCTGCCACTCCTTATAACTCTGGGCTTATAATTCATTTTGGTCATAATTCATTGATTCAGTTTGTGAACCGATTTATCCTAATTAGGGTCGCAGGGAGGCTGGCGCACATCCCTGCCGATTCCGAGCGGGGGCTGAGTACACCTTGGACAGCTCGCCAGGTCGTCGCGGGCAGAAACTTGCTGATGGCCATGCAGCTTCTCTTTTAGAAAAAAAAAAACAATGGTTCATTTACATGAACCTCTCAGCATAGACAATGAGAGACATGGCCGGCTTTTCATAACCCAGTTAGTTGCACTGGGGGTAAGCAGTGATAACCCAGTGATAGTGGGGCTTGAACCCCAGACCTTTGGATCAGTAACCCATCACCAGGCCACCACTGTCCACATAATAATGATGTACCGTAAACAATTTTTGATAACTTATTAGCAGACATAGCATTTTACATCTACATTCACTGTCTACCATATAGTTTGTAGTCAATAAGCCCATGTAAATAATAATATCAACAACAATCCTGTAATATTATGCAATATTCCATACAATTTTAATGTGTTAGAACAAACCAGGAATTATTTCCTGCAATATATTATGATGATTATTATTATTATTATTATTATTATTATTATTATTATTACTTTCGTGTGAGCTACACGGTAGGTACTGTGATTTTCGTTCCATATGAAATCGTGTGTTTGTCTGTCCTCAGTCCGCGAGTGCACACTCTGTCCCAGTAAATCATTACCTTTCACATGAGCTATTTATGGTTTATATTATACAGCAATCACTAGATATACAGAAATTGTACCAAAGTAAAGTAAACTCTCCAATAGAGCTATTGCTGGGATTTAATTACATAATAAAAAGTTCAACGTTGTCTTTAAGTTATACAGAGCATGTGTGTGTGTGTGTGTGTGTGTGTGTGTGTGTGTGTGTGTGTGTGTGTGTGTGTGTGAAGACTCAGAAGAGGTACGCATTTAGATTCAGATTCCTCCACTGATGACATAGTGCCTAATGTCATGAGGGTGGTAAATGTTATTAGTAGTTTTAGAGTGAACATGTCATTCAGGTAACGTAACATAACCTAACGTTCAGCTCAATTATACAACAAGGACCTGACATTATATCTATGACGGTTGGTGCCATGCAAAAGGTCAGTGAATAATTATATTTTTGGATACATGAGTTCTGACATAAATTCATTCATGGTATTTGGGATACGTATAACATATAGTCCTGGGGGGGGCAACCTACCCTATTTTGTCTGAACTCGTTAGAGGAAACACAGCATTTTTTGAGGGTTTGTCATCATCATCATCATCATCACCGTCGTCGTTGTCATCATCATCATCATCATCATCATCATCATCCTGCTCCTCCTCCTCCTCATCATCATCATCATCATTTATTAATACTTTTAAATAATTATTATTCATTCATTTTCTTTGATCCTTTTTCGGGTTGCAGAGAGGCTGGCGCCCATCTCAGCTCTGGACGAGGGTGGGGTACACCCTGGACAGCTCACCAGGTCATCACAGCATTATTATTATTATTATTATTATTATTATTATTATTATTAATTTCATTTCATTTTCTGTAACCTCTTCATCCTAATTAGGGTCACGGGGAGGCTGGTACCTATCCCAGCCAACTCAGGATGAGGACAGAGTACACCCTGGACAGCTCGCCAGGCCATCACAGGGTGGAAACACGCCGACGGCTTTGCAGCCTACTCTTGTCGAAAGTCAGCAATGGTTCTTTTACATACCTCTCACCATAGACAGTGAGAGACATGGCCCGCCATTGATAACCCAGTTAGCTGCACTGGGGGGGGACAGTGACAACCTTGTGGAGAGTGGGACTCGAACCCCCAACCTTTGGATTAGCGATCCAGTGCCTTATACCGCTAGACCACCACTGCCCATTATTATTATTTTTTTTTTTTTTTTTTTTTTTTTTAATTTATTTTTTTTTTTTATTATTATTTATAATTTTTGTCAATAATATTTAAAATTTATCATTTATTTTATTTCTGGGGAACCTCGGGGATCAGGTGCTTCTTGTCTGCGTCGAAAGAAGTCAGTTGTGTTTGTTCGGGCTTCTGATTAGTTTGCCTCCTGTTTGCTTCATGAAGAGGTATTCCAGGAATTTTCAAATGGGATGAGGCCCTGGAGCTCACCCTGAACTCGCAGGAGGTATAATCTGTATCCTGTCTGACCTGGAAAAGCTTGTTATCCCGCAGAAGGAGCTAGAAAGTGCCACTGGGGAAAGGGATGCCTGGGTTTCCCTCCTAGATCTGTTGCGTCCTCTTATCCATGGCTGGGTAGCTTATCCAAGGTCGGGTAGCTTATCCAAGGTCGGATAAGATGAATGAATGCATAGATATTTAAGTAGCTTAGTAAGCAGAGAAGCATAACCGTGTTTTTTTTTTTTTTTTCCAAGGAGACTCACAGTATTGAGAAGAAAATATTCATTAAAGAATCCAGATGTGTAAAAAATTAAAATCCTACTGTCCTAAAGTCCTAAATAGCTAGCATGATTGCTAAGTGCTAGCAAACTCGCTCGCGTTTCTCACAGGTGAACATAACGCGCAACATTTTCAGCGAGGTAGTTGGATAGCTAGCTAGAATGCATCAGGTTCTGTGTGAAGAGTGTTCAGGCTTTCTTGTCAAAAAAGTGGATTTAGTGCTGTGTATAATCATAACTAGCCTCCTGACATCTCATTTTTAAACGCAGGAGTATTTCAGCACCGCTAACGTGCCCTGACATTATTGTTACAGCTTAATCAATATCATTTATTTTTTGTTTGTTTGTTTTGGTGAAGAATGATGGGATCTTGTTTTTCGTGAACTGTAATTGCTTTCTATAACGGATGGAATAAAAACAGTTCTCGGTGGTGAACTCAGACTTTTGGACCCGGCAGATACGTTGATGAACGATGCAAAAGTGAAGCCGCTATCTGTTTCAACAAAGTAAACATGGCTTCATGGATAAAGTTTCCTCAATCGCACTATAACTAATCACTGCACATCGCCCATGGTTGCTGCAGTAATTGTGTTTTGTCAGTAAGCCAGGCATCATTACAGAAAGCTTGGATGGATTTAAGCTCGCTCGCTCTCTCTCTCTCTCCCTCTCTCTCTCTCTCCCTCTCTTTCTAGCCCCCAAAAAAAAAAAAAAAAAAAAAAAAAAAAACTGTGCCTGGATGCCCTTGCAGTCTCTTGCTCTGCCGTGCGTCTCTGTCACGGTCCCTGTCACTGAACATTCATCATCGCTCTCTCGTCTCTGCTCCGGCCCTCCATCCTTCCGCACCTTCCGTATCCCAGAGCAGATAAATGCGGCTGTAAAAATCATACCTGAGATCTAAGATCCTGATCTTTTGTCTGTTTTTGTAAAAAGCACACATCTCAAAGTGTAAGGAATGTGCTTTTAAATGATGCGCTATTCCGATATGCCGGCCTTCTTCTCCTCTGTGTGTGTGTGTGTGTGTGTGTGTGTGTGTGTGTGTGTGTGTGTGTGTGGGTGGGTGTGGGTGTGTGAGTGAGATCATTTATACTTGTGCCGTACTTACAATAAAACATAAAGGCTATCGAGCTCAGTGATCCCCCCACACACACACACACACACACACACACCCCACACCCACAGCCCACCCTCCCCAATAATGAGCACTGTCAGTGTGCACTTGATGACAAATTATATTTCATGGATGATTGGGCATGAAAGAGAAAAGCATGTTTGCATGATCCTTAAAAAAATATCTATTAGTCTGATAAGATGCTGAATGGGAAAGCATAGAGAACGACACAATGCTTCCTGCAACCTTGAATCTGCCTTGACTTCAGTAGGAGCACAGCGCAACCGTAATGCTAACCTCATTCGCAGGATACATAAGTACTTCTGACCTCTGAAGGAACACCCAACGAAAGATTGTCATCCTGTCAGCTTTAAACGCTTTAAACGCGTGCTCTGATCCGGCCGGAATCATACAAAGAAATAACAGAAACGTTCCCCATTACATCAACGACAATATATGAGCAACACCAACCACAAATTACGAGCTGCAGGAATGCAGATGCCAAATAATCATTGAAATTAGTCCCACTGAGGTAAGTATGGTACTGTTGGCACGATAAACACACCCGTTTGAAATTACATGCTTTCCCAAACCAGGGGCTGGGCAACCGAGCGCAAATCTGGGAAACCAGAGTAGCCGCGGCATTACAGCTCGAACCAACTGCGCAACAAACAAACGCACTTCTGAAGCAAGCATGGCCTCTAATCGTAGCATCAGGCATGTGGACACAGAACACATTTCCATATTACGAATGCTTCATCAAGACTCTCACATCACAGAGTAATTAAAAATAATGAGAAGACGAGACGAGGTTCGAGGTTGACTCCTGGACCCAAATTCCTCTCAGAACTCCATTTGGTTCGACTTCCCAAGCACCGAGGTCATACACAATAAAACCAGCACTTCTTACCAGCCTGACTGGTGGCGATGCTGACAGCAGCGAAGAGTCTCTGCGTCTTGCTCAGGTCCGAAACGCCATTCACGGCTTCCACCTCGAAAGTGTAATTGGCGTGCGACACCAGCTCGCTGATGGTGACGGAGGTTTCCAGGAGGCTGCTCTGCTGCGGTATGTACACCACGTTCCCGCCGCACGGCACACATTCCTCTGGTTCCCAACTGCACTTCCTGCATACAATCCGATAAGTGAGATCGCTGCGGCCACCCGAGTCGGCCGGAGGGTTCCATTCGAGGGTTACGGTGGTCTGGTTGATGTTGAAGACCAGATTCTGAGGAGCTGAAGGAGGTCCTGAAGAGTCGGGAGAAAGAAACAAAAATATGACTGTTGATAAAAACACCTGATCGGATAAAGTCAGAAAGATCAGTGCGATGTGGTGTGGAAAAATAATGGCACCCCAAGCATTCAGGTATCGTTTTGTGGTGTCATCCTTTCGGCTTTTTCCCTTTTACTCGGGAGTCGCCACAGCGAATCATCTGATTCGCACGTTTGATTTGGCAGAGGTTTTTACATCGGATGCCCTTCCTGTCACAACCCTTTTAGCAAGGGACAGAAACACGCTGACGACTTTGCAGCTACTCTTTACGAAAGTCAGCAATGGTTCTTTTACATGCCTCTCACCATAGACAGTGACAGACATGTCCCGCCTTTGATAACCCAGTTAGCTGCACTGGGGGGGACAGTGACAACCTTGTGGAGAGTGGGACTCGAACCCCCAACCTTTGGATCAGCGATCCAGCGCCCTATACCACTAGACCACCACTGCGTGTGGTGTAAAACTGAAAAAATAAATAAATCACTGGAGAACTGGAAGCCTTGAAGCCGAGTACCAAAGCACCATTCGTTCCGTCCTGCACCTGACGCAACCGGAATGTGCGGTACATGCATGAAGGTGGATTGCCGACCATTCACTCATTCATTTTGTAATTCAATTAATCCTAATTAGGGTCACGGGGAAGCTGCCAACCGTCTCAATCGACTCGGGTCAACGGTGGGGTAAACCCTGGACCGCTCATCAGGCCGTCGCAGACCCATCACTCACACAACCATTCACACTCGGTTCTACGGGTAGATTTGGAACAGCCAATTCATCGACTGTGCATGTTTTTGGACTGTAGGAGGACACCAGAGTTCCCGGAGGAAATCTTGTGTAAGGAGACGCAGAAAAGAAAAAAAAAAAAAAAAAAAAAAGGTGAGCGAAAGGGTGAAGAATAGACATGAGATTTCTAACTACACAGAAGGTGCAAATTTTGTGTGCCGGGATCGAAGAAGCCGAGCGAGGTCAGCGCGAGAATAAAGCGAGAAGAAAAGCCAAAGTTATGTAACAGTGTGACGGAAAAGTGGCGTTGATGCTGACACTCGGCGCACTCACTGGATTATTCTCTCCTCTCGCCTGCTGTATTAACGTGCCGTGGGGACATGCAGAATCCAGTCCTGCTGGCAAGCATTGACACACAATTAGAGTCTAACCCAGATACTGCGAGACATTTCCATAAAGCAACGGAGACGCATTCGAGAGAGATACCAAGGTCAGCATGGACCAGGAAGAGACACGGCGGTGAAAGAACTCAATAATGAGATCGGAGGCAGACGGTATAGTCAGTTCCATTGGAAACTACAACGCGGGCCAAAAGTCTGTGCCTATTAACATCTCGCTACGTATAGCGCGTGATTTTTTATGATGATGACGATGAAGGGAAAGATGATTATTGCAACCAATTTGATCTCAATCTTCAAAAGATTTAATAAATGAGGATATAAAGCAGTCTGTGGTAGAGCAGTCGTATTCCTATCCTAATTAATTAGCCGACTAAAAGGATAACAAGCTTCCCGTGTAACGATTAGGAGCATGCGAACGCAGTTAAAGTTTATGCTCTCGACAGTTAGGAGGATTTACTAGAGAAACATTAAAATGAATTACGGCCACCGCAACGGCTCGAGATGGCTACAATAACCGTCGGCCCTGGAACGCCATACACTTCCGACGCCTCTTTATCGCTTGAAATACCAAGAACTCGACCTCGTCACGGAAAATAATGGTGCGCGCTCGGCCTCTGTGATCATCCAGCATCTCAAACATCCTCCATACTATCGCTTTGATGCTGTCCGTGCTATCTTCAAAAGCTCCGGTTGGAAAATAAAATAAAATATAATAATAATAATAATAATAATAATAATAATAATAATAATAATAATGAAAGGTGCTTTGGGTTTGATGAGTTTGTGTTTTTAGATGTTTTGTGAAGGCGCTGACACGTCTGCTTTCAACATGCGCCATCCATATGTATGAGGGCAAAAAGCAAGCTTCGAAAGAATGGGGACGAATAATATGACACTTAAAAGGTGCTCCTCATTTGGGATAATGGCACACACACACACACACACACACACACACACACACACACACACACACACAAACAAGCACACACACACACACACACACACACACACACACACACTCACACACACTCACACACACACACACACACACACACACACACACACACACACACACACACACACACACACACACACACACACACACACACACACACACACACACACACACACACACACACACACACACACACACACACACACACACACACACACACACACACACACACACACACACACACACACACTCACACACACACACACACACACACACACACACACACACACACATGCACACACACACACACACACACACTCTCTCTCTTTCTTTCTTTCTCCCAGACACACAGATACACACAAACAGACACAGAGCAAGTGAGCGAGAGAGAGAGAGAGAGAGAGAGAGAGAGAGAAAGAGAGAGAGAATGAATTCTGTAATATTCATCAACAGAGCAGATGAAAGGGCCACCTGTGGCAGGTAAAAAGGGAGGGCTCTGTCTCTCTCTCTCTCTCTCTCTCTCTCTCTCTCTCTCTCTCTCTCTCTCTGTGTGTGTGTGTGTGTGTGATCTCATCTCAACTCGTTCTGTCACTTCTCCCTTTTCTCATATCTATCCTCTATCATGTCGTTTCATTTCCTCTTGAATGCCCCAATACAGCATCTATCACTAAACACACAAACAGCAGCCTTGATGTTGGCTGTCAACATTTTTTTTTTTAGTGACAGAAATGGACACTACCTCATCCTTTACATTAAACTCTCTCACACACTATTAATTCCACTGTTCAAACAAATCCCTTATACTGCAAAATCCGACAACACAAAACCCTCACATTTACACTCTCGCATATGTGCAAGTGCAATATTATTCAATTGCTCACATGCTCATTTGCATACTAGCATGCTAACCCAATTGTGTATTATCATACTCTTATACTAGCAATAAAAAATATAACAAACAATGTGCCCACCAGCCTACTAGATGGTAGTATACAGGGATCCCTCACTTTCAGGGGTTAAATGGGACCAAAATTCCCCCGCGACCACCAAAATATCCTCGAAGTAGAGAATGAATTGAAGCATGAAGTAGTGAGGATTCCTGTATTAGTATACAGTACGCACTCATATGTTTGGTAATGTTTACACTAGAAATAGCTTTTAGCACACTACCATACTTGCGTACTAGCCCACTTGTACACCAGCCCAATAATTATACTAGGATAGTAGCATCCCATCCCTGTATATTAAATGCATTCTATTCTACTTACATATTAGCATATTAGCATCTTGTTATCATATAATCCCCTTATGTGCACTTGCATAGTATATTACTAGCCTATTTCTTAGTAGCACACTACAATACAGGGATCCCTCACTTTCCGCGGTTAATGGGCGTCCCCCTGCGATCGCCGATTTTCGCAAAGTAGGATCGAACCCCCCCCCACACCTGACGTATACGTACATGTATATGTGCATAATATCAAGAAGTACATATTCAATGCTATAAATTCTGCTTAATAACAATTAAACATTCAAAAATAATGCATAAGACATAAATAAAATATAAATACACACACACACACGGTATGTTCCTTAACTTTTTTTTTACCTATTTTCCCTTAATTTCCTTCATTTTTTAATTTTTCCTTGAATATTTTCAAAAAACCTGCGATGCACTGAAGCCGCAGAAACTGAAGCACGAACTAGCGAGGGATCCCTGTATTAGCATGCTTGCCTCCACACCGCTCTGAATTCTGGTGTACCTGTACACTTGCTTGCTATTAGGCTATCCTAAATGTCTTGCTACTACCATACTTGCCTATAACCATACTAGCATGCTTTTTAGATTAAATACTGTGTTACACGTATCCAAAGGTGCTAGCATTCTTGTCTACTAGTCCAGTACACTAGAAAATTCATATATGATCATACCTGCTTGCCTATGTTCCTACAATCATGCTTCTGATACATACTGGACTATTAGCCAATTTAAATGCTGCCATGTTTGTGTAAGCACATACTAGCCTACTAGCATGCGAGTCAACACATGTATATATTGCATAAGTGGCACTGTGACGCAGTGGCTATCACACCTGCCTCACAGCAAGAAGGTCTGGATTCGATTCCCAGGCTCGGGAGTTTGTCTGTTCTCTCCATGCTTGTGTGGGCTTCCTTTAGGTACTCCGGTTTCCTCCGATAGTCCAAAAGCATGCTCAGAAAGCTAACTGGCTGTTCCAAGACTGTTCCTAGGTCTAATTGAGTGTGAAAGTCTGTATCCGTTGGTCCTACAGTAGACTATGTCAGGGTGTATCCCACCTTTGCACAGAGTCGGCTGAGATGGGCGCCAGCCTCCCCGCAACACTAATTAGGAATACATGGCTTTTGGACTAATGTTACAGCTATCCGTCACTGGGAGTCCATGGGAGCTAATTGGCCGAGCTCTCACGGAAGAAGGGACGGCATACACTCACCTCCCTGTCACTCGCAGCGATCATCAGCTAATCATGGGCGTCTGTGAGCTCATTTGTATGAGGGGGCGGAATTGGATGCAACTAAATTAGGGAGAAAATGGGAAAAATAAATTAAAAAAAAAAAAAAAAAAAAGGATTATGTGGCTTAGAAAGGGAATGAATAAATGAATAAACCAACTAATTAAAAAAGTAATAATAAATAAATAAGTAAATAAATATTTTAATGGAATTGTATTTTTAATAAAAACTTAATAAAGCGTGGTGTGACTTAAAATAATAGTGGTAGTAATAATAACATTATTATTATTATTATTATTATTATTATTATTATTATTATTATTATTATTATTACTATTATTAAGCCTGGCAACTAAACAGTTATAAAAAACATAAATCTTTATACTAACACCCTGCACAAATTCATTAATTCATTGATTTTTGAACTGCTTAATCCTAATTAGAGTTGCGGGGGAGGCTGGCGCCCATCTCAGCCGACTCTGGGCGAGGGCACCCTGCACAAATTATCAGGGGAGAATATAATTATTTCTGTTTTTTTTTAATCATGGTACACCATCACACTTGTTCCCCTCTTGCCTTTTTTCCGTATTGGCCTCATTTGGTCTCACCTCCTACTTCATGCCCCGTCGGGAAAAGTGCCACCTCCCACTCCCACACAAACACACTTCACCTCCTGGGATGCGAGCTGTATTTCCATGACTATATATATATAATGATAGCAGTTATGGCTCCATGATCATAGCCGCCCGCTTTTGACTCTTGAGTGGCAAAGATCAAGGGACTGATTATCTGGCAATAAACAGGGAGTAAGTTGCAGACTGCCTCGAGAGTCACTTTAGTGCTCTCAAAAGCAAGGAAACGGACTTCGATGGAAGTGAGCGCGAGAAATTTGAAACGCCTTGATCCAACTTTATGTGTGTGTATGTACTGTATGTACTGTATATATAATGTATTTCTGAAATGACATGACATGAGCAGAGGTCTACACGCCAACTTCCTGCCAACTTCCTGTTCCCCTAACCTGCTGTTCCTTCATATACGGCTCTCGCTCTCTCTCTCTCTCTCTTTCTCTCTCTCTCCTCCTACCTCCGATCCATGCCTCGGATTAATCTTCAGCTCTGATTTCTCCATCAGTTTGCCTAGTATGATCTTGACTCCCCAGCAGGATCTTTCTGGAGGAGTAAGCGTGCATTCCCTCTGGCGAATCTGCCGACAAAACAACACACTATGCATTCTGTTCCAGATCTCGCTGCCAGCAAGCGTTTCAAACGCGCTCCAAAGATATACTACGGAAAATCGAAAGCTGGTCATTATAGGAAAACTTGAAACGGTTTGTAAACCTTTACGGGTTTCATGTTCCACGGTGGTGGCACGGTGGTGCAGTGGTTAGTACGCCCGCCTCACAGCAAGAAGGTCCTAGGGTTCGATTCTCGGGCGTTTCTGTGTAGAGTTTGAATGCTCTCCCCGTGTTTGCGAGGGTTTTCTTCCAGGTACTCTGGTTTCCTCACACAGTCCAAAAACATGACCAGGAGGTTAATCGGCCGTTCCAAATCACTCCTAGGTGTGAGTATGATTATGAATGGTTGTGTGAGTGTTGGGCCTGGGATGGCCTGGCAAGCTGTCCAGGCTGCACCACACCCTCGCCCAGAGTCGGCTGAGATGGGTGCCAGCCTCCCCACTACCTTAATTAGGATGAAGTGGAAAATGAATGAATAAATGAATGTTCCATGGTGTTAGCGCCCTTCTCTCACAGTGGGTGATGATCTTACGATGTGTCTAGGTCACGTGACACTCATTGACAGAACACGAGGACAAAGAGACAGAGGGATACAGAGTCTGGTCCCGGTGGGTTCCATTACATAGCATGTGATGCAGGTCGAAGTGAAGTGAGGTCTTATTATGAACTGATTTATTAAAGAGATCACCGATGTACTTTTTTTTTTTTTAAAGTTAAAATTAATGCTGCAGTACATCAGCTGCGCACATTATAGCAGCGTACACGGCCGTTCCCGTACTGACCTCTCATTGATTTGTCTCCTGATGCTTTTCTAGAGAAAATAAAACACAAAAAGCACCGACTACAAATTCTGAGGTGTTTCCTATAGTGGAAAAAACTCACTGACACTGGAGACCCCTACGATGCCGGTTAAAAAACGTCTCTCTTAAAACAAAACAAAACAAAACAAAACAAAAAACTGTCCTTCCATTAATTTTGGTAAATAAGGCATTAAAAATATATCTTTATATAAAAGTGTATGTTTGCTGATAGTCGTATCTTACACAGAGCATTCCAACTAATCAGGATTTAAAATGTCTCAAGGTGTCCATGTACCGTGTGGCTGTATAAAGTCAAAATTTAAAAGTGTAAACAAATTTAATATTCCGTACATTACTGTATTTTTCGGACCACAAGGCACACATAAAATCCTTCAATCTTCAAAAAAGAAAAAAAAAAATGACAGTGCGCCTTATAATCATGTGCGCCTTATGCATGGTTGACACTGTGCGACTCCATCTCACTGACTCAGTCAAACTCCAAGTGAAGCAATGTAATTCAGAGCTTCCCATAATTCCGGTGGATTAACCAAAGAACTTCAGCCGCTAAATATTGGTGTCAACAGGTCGTAAGTTAGAGATCCGGGTTTTATGTCCAAATACCGGCATTACTGCTATCGTAGTCAGGTGACTGGCTGAGTAATACGTGAGTGTTTTTTTTCCACCTAATCTCAGTCTCTACCCTCAGGACGCTCAGATGGCTTAATCAGAGTCTTAAGATCATCACCGGGATAAAGCACTGCTACAGGTGTCCTCCTGAGACCTCGCAATAAGCTTCTTGAATTTAAAGTTACCTGAGCACAGCTCCTTCAGAGTGATGACCTCCATTTTGTAATGAACACAAGACCACGCTGCGAATGGGCACCGTCTCTTTAAGGGGGCGTGGCTGAGAGAAGTTTAAGTTACGACCCAGGAAGACTTCTAATCTCTGTCTCTATTGATCTGACTCCATGCACGAAGAAATAAATAGATGATAAAATAATATAACATAATAATAAAAAATAATAGACAGATCTGGGCTTTATGTCCAACTCGCGCAACTGTGAAACTCCGACACTGAAGATGAAGAATTTGATGGATTTGTGGAAGAGAAATGAACTGAAAAAGTGAGTTTATTGTTTTATACTGTTGCAACTGAACAGTTGAGAGTTATTGTGAGACTTGAATCAAGTTTGACTTATCTGACTGTTTTGTTTAATGCGTCTTATAATCCAGTGCGTCTTGTTTGTGGACACTGTCATCGTTCGTTGAAATTGCGCCTTATAACCCGGTGTGCTTCATAGCCTGGAATACTACAAAGGAACAGCATATTCATTTACTCACTCACTCATTTACCTAACCGCTTAGTGCTACAAGGGTCACCGTGAGGCTGGAGCCTATCTCAGCTGACACTGGTTGTAGGCAAGGTGGACCCTAAAAAGCTTGACAGACCATGACAGGACCACTACACACAACCATTCACCATCATATTCACACCTAGGCTCAATATGGAACAGCAAATTAGCCTATTCTACATGTGTTTGGATTATGGGAGGAAACCAGAGTACCGGGAGGAAAACCTACACAAATACAAGAAGAATGTGCAAACTCTACAGAGAAGTGCACGAGCCCAGGACTCACCCAGGACCTTCTGGCTGTGAAGACGTGTTAACCAAGGTAGGTCAACTACACATTCTCAAGCTATTTTAAGATAAACTACATGGAAACTCCAAAATAAACAAACGGACAAACAAAACACGATTTCTAAGTTTTTTTGTTGTTTTTTTTTTTTTTCCTTCGGCTTTAAGTAAGGTGAAATAATAATGACACTGCATCAAGGATTTGAGGATCAACTTAAAATAAGGATTTTCAATCCCAGAATAATGGACCAATCAGGTCGCGCCAGTGCTAGTTTGCCTTGACCTTCTGTCTCAGAGGTATTCATGTCCCGGGCTCCCGAGTGGCGCATCGACAAAGTGTGTGACTATTAACCCAGAGATTGCAAGTTTGAATCCAGGTTGATCCCACAGCTATTTATGACCGGAAAACCATGGGAGCTAATTGGCCGAGTTCTTACGGGAGGGAGGGAGGGACGGCATATGCTCACTTCCCTTCCGCTCATAGCGATCGCCAGCCAATCACGGTACAAGCACATTCGTACCAGGAGACGGATAGTGTGTTTCCTCCGAGTGTGTTAGTCACAGTTCGAAAAGAGGCGGGTTGATAGCATTGTGTGTCACGAGGGGGCGTGTGCATGCCTCAATGGTCGGTGGTGGTCTTGTGATAGGGCGGCTAATACTTGATGGTGGGAATTGGATATGACAAAATTAGGGAGAAAATGGGGTATTATAATAATAATAATAACAATAATAATAAATAAATAAATAAATAAATAAATAAAAAGAATGATGGTTATATCAACATGTCTGGGTGCAAAACGAACTTCATTTAGAAGGGTGACTATTTTTGGTCGTTTGGGTAAATTTTTTTAGAAATAAACAGACACGCTATAATTATATTTAAAAAAAACACCAGAGAATAAGATGCAGAACCATTACAGCGGGGCAGACTTCCAGAGATTTTCAGTGACAGCATGCTAATTAGGTCATCCGCTGATCCACACTGTGTGTGTGTGTGTGTGTGTGTGTGTGTGTGTGTGTGTGTGTGTGTGTGTGTGTGTGTGTGTGTGTGTGTGTGTGTGGGTGTATGCTGTGACTAGACTGCAGGCTTAAATTTGGAATGCAGTTCTTATCTGCTCAGTGCTGCACCTCCTATTAGAAGTCACGTCAATAATTAAGCGTAGTTAAGCTCGAGTCGCTTTAATACACACGCCGCTGAAACGAAGCAGATGTGTGAACATGGTGGCTGAACTCGAATCTCCGTGCTGTTAACAGCTGAAGGGGGAATATTTTGCTATATGCTGGCGTTTCCTCCGCTGGTTCTCTGTAGCTGTTTCTTTTGCACATTCTTTTTATATACGCTCAGCCTCTTGTATTTATCGCACAATCACAATCACAATCAATTCATGTGAGTTTAACCAATCCTTGCGCAGTCTTGCATTATTGAATTTTGCCACACGTTTATCGATCATAGCCATACATCACCATTCATCATTTATTTTTATGCTTTCAACAAAAATATTTGATCTCATAATCCAGCAATTGCAATACAGTAAATACCCAAAGCAGGGGCAGTGGTGGCCTAGTGGTAAAGGGTGCTGGATCACTGATCCTAAGGTTGGGGGTTCGAGTTCCACTCTCCACAAAGTTGCCCCCCAGGAGTGCAGCTAACTGGGTTACCAAAGGCCGGCCATGTCTCTCACTGTCTATGGTGAGAGGTTCATGTAAAAGAACCATTGCTGACTTTCGACAAGAGTAGCTGCAAAGCCGTCAGCATGTTTCTGCCCTGCGGTGGCCTGGCGAGCTGTCCAGGGTGTACTCTGCCCTCGCCCGGAGTCGGCTGGGATGAGTGCCAGATTCCTGAGGGAATTATTATAATAAATTCTTGTAAACAAAGCTAACACGGTGCTGTTGGGGTTAGCATGTCCGCCTTACAGCAAGAAGGTCCCGGTTTGAGTCCAGGTCTTAGCAAGTATGTTTCTTTCTGGATTTTGAATGTTCTCTCAGTCCTTCCATGGGCTTCCTCTAGGTACTCCAGTTTCCTCCTACAGTCCAAAGACATGTACATTAGGCTAACTAGCTGTTCCAAATTTCCCATAAGTGTGAGTGCAAGTGTGAATGGTTGTGTGTGTTGGCCCTGTGATGGTCTGTCAAGCTGTTCACGGTGTCCGACAATAATCAATACAATAATTCTGTGAAGCCAGTGATTCTGATTGGTTAACGCAACAGTCAGTCAAAATATAGAAGTCAACGCTGAGCATCTTGAGTATTCAACTTAAAACTGAGAGTTCGCTTTGACTGAAATAAAGTGCTAACACTGGAGACTCCTTCCAAAAATAAGAAATAAATTCCCGCAGACCAGCATGGTAGCGTAGTGGTTTATATCCTGGACTCTGTATTTTCATGCGGGGTTGGATAGTCTAAGTGTGTTTGTACGGCGTTCCTCCCACAGTCCAAAAACATGCACATTCCCCAAATTGGCTGTTTCAGACTGTTTCAATTTGTTTCAATCCAAATTGGCTGTTTCAGACAAAGAAGAGATTTATGGATATGGTGAAGGAAGACATGAAGGTCGTTGGAGTCAGAAAAGAAGATGCGGAGGACAGGGTGAGGTGGAGGCGGATGATTTGCTGTGGCGACCCCTGAAGGGAGCAGCCGAAAGTAAAAGAAGAAGAAGAAGAGACTGATCCTAGGTGTGGATGCGAGTGTGAATGGCGTTGTGTGTATAATGCCCTGTAATGGTCTGGCAGGCCACAAGGGTATACCTTGCCTTTGTCCAGTTCCACCTGAGTTAGGCTCCACCCTTCCTGTCACCCTAGTAGGATTAACCAGTTTGGGAAATGAGTGGGTGTCCTTTGGTGCTGTCGTTGGTGTTGTTGTTGTTGTTGCTCTTGTTGTTTTTGTGTTTTCTGTTTATTTGCTAGCCATAGACAAATCATAGTGTTGCACACTGTTACTATAGAAACCATGATATATTTTTGCATCACCAAGCTGTATGGGTATTTATAACATGTGGAAACAAGATGACGTAATCATCTAATCAACCATTCGAACGCACTCTATCATTTACTCCATGGGAAAAAACAAACACTTCATATGCAGGCGCTGTGTACTGCGCGTCCGCTGTATCGCCAGCCAATACATGGACATCTTGTGCACATCTGAAATGTTTCCCCCCCCTCTCTTCCTTCGTACAGACCCTGCACACAGCTCACATGTAATTGATGTCATCTCTGAAATCCGTCAACAACTCCCTTCTTTCTATGCTGGCTGAAAAATAATAAAACCTTCATTGGGAGCAGAGCCTCGCTCCAAGGCCTCACCGATATATTTCATAAGGTCACGGCACTGGCTGAGACTAAATGAAATGTGCATCGCGTGGTGCCACGCCAAAATACACAGCCGCAGGACGTATTTTCCGAATAGATTTAGCCGCCATTAATTTATTATTTTCCCATCTGGACGATGACATGCCTCTCCCTTTGTGTAGCTCTAAAATCAGAATTTCATCCCGCAGCTTCTTAATCCTCATTTTAAAGAATTGCATTTGTCTTTATTTGTTTAGCGCCTGAGGTTCTAACGCCCATTCGTTTTGAAAAAGCTGTCGGTCCGCATGTTTGTTCAGCGAATGTAAATTGGCCTCCAATTACCGCCACAGTCTCCCACGGCTTCAAATCCCCATAAGGAAATCTTCCTCCGTGGCCCACGTTAACTTAATCCACAGATAATTAAGATAAGACTTTTTTTTTTAAAGCGCTCACTGTAATGTAACGTGGCAGAACTTGGGCGAAACAACGTCACGCGAGTTGCTTTTGGAAGCGTGCCGACCTGCACAGCTGCATTTAAATCCGAGGGATTGCGTTTTTGAATCCTCGCGTCTTGTGACGACGCCTGGACATGAAAACATTTCATGCAATAAAGTAGTACAAGGAATTTCTGCACAGGCGGAGAGCATGCAAAAAAGGGAGGCGGGAAGAATGAGCTGTGACCCTTTGCTGTATTTCAGTCATTGGAATACATCCCGAGTCGGACACAGAAATCACCATTTAACCTTGACAGGTCGCTCAAAGGTGATGTATATGTAGAGAGAGAGAGAGAGAGAGAGTGTGTGTGTGTGTGTGTGTGTGTGTGTGTGTGTGTGTGTGTGTGTGTGTGTGTGTGTGTGTGTGTGAATTACAGAAAGGCAGCGAAAGAAAGACAGAAAGAGAAAGAGAATGAGGGAGAGAAAAAGGATGGGGAGAGAAAGAATAGACAGAAAGAATAAGAGAGTGAGAGAGAAAGACAGTGAAATAGAGACAAAGACATGGTGACAAAGAGGTGAATGGAGTGAGGGGGGTTGGAGAAGAAGTGAGAGGGGAGATAAAGAAAGAAAGAGAAGAATAGAGGGAGAGGGGAGACGGAGAATGAGAGAGGGGAGAGAGGGGGAAGTGAGAGAGAAAGAGAGAGAGAGAGAGAAGGATAGCAAAGAAAGTCAGAAAGCAAATGAGAGAGGGAGAGAAAGAGGAGAGAGGGATAGAGAGATGAAGAGAGAAACAGAGAGAGAGATAGTGAAAGAGAGAGAGAGAGAGAGAGAGAGAGAGAGAGTGTGTGTGTGTGTGTGTGTGTGTGTGTGTGTGTGTGTGTGTGTGGGTGTGTGGGTGAATTAAAGAAAGGCAGCGAGAGAAAGACAGAAAATCAAAGGAGACCGAAAGAGAAGGAGAATGAGGGAGAGAGAGAAAAAGATGGAGAGAGAGAGAAAGAAGACAGAAAGAATTGGAGAGAGAGTGAAAGAGATATAAATAAGGGTAGATGGGGAAAGAGAGAAAAAAAGAGATTGTGATAGAGACAAAAACAGGGTGAGAGAGAAAGCGGTGAATGGAGCGAGAGGGGGTGGAGACGAAGTGAGAGGGGGAGATAAAGAATGAAAGACAAACAAAGAGCAAGAAAGTGACTGAAAGAAAGAGAGAGAAAGAGAAGACCAGAGGGAGAGGGAGAGGGAAGACGGAGAAGGAGAGAGAGGGAGAGAGGGAGGAAGGGAGAGACGGATAGCAAAAGAAAGGCAGAAAGAGAAGGAGAGAGATAAAGAGAGAGAGAGAGAGAGATAAAGAGAGAGAGAGAGAGAGAGAGAGAGAGATAAAGAGAGAGAGAGATAAAGAGAGAGAGAGAGAGAGATAAAGAGAGAGAGAGAGAGAGAGAGAGAGAGAGATAAAGAGAGAGAGAGAGAGAGAGAGATAAGAGAGAGAGAGAGAGAGAGAGAGAGAGATAAAGAGAGAGAGAGAGAGATAAAGAGAGAGAGAGAGAGAGAGAGATATATATAAAGGAGAGAGAGAGAGAGAGAGAGAGAGAGTGAGAGAGAGAGAGATAAAGAGAGAGAGAGCGAGAAAGAGAGAGAGAGATAAAGAGAGAGAGAGAGAGAGAGAGAGAGAGAGAGAGAGAGAGAGAGAGAGAGAATCGAAATGTCCTGTTGTTTCTGATTAGCTGGAGCAGGTAACCATTACAGTAAACTGTAAACAGTGTATTCCGGTCTTTTGTTGCCGTCTCAAGTGAAGCTCGCGCACGGAAATATTTTACGATGCATATTAGTGGAGAAAAAAAATAACAACAATGAAGAAAGAAAGAAAATTCCGATGTTCTCTGTGTTGTGAGCCACTCAATTAAATGACCCCTTGACCCTTTTAAGGCAATAAAAGAGGACCAGCGGCTGTGTCGGAATGTAGCATGTCTCTTATTTCCACCTAACAAGCCAGCTAGTCAATGAGGCACGACTCCAAACTCTCTCTTGCTGTCGGGGACGAAATCAGATTGGCTCCATTTCGTCGTCGAAGCCTGACGCGGAAATCGAGGCCGATGCTGGGAGTCATCTTGTCAGATTAAGGAGACCGTCTCACCTTCCCATCGTTTCTCTTTCCATGTGCTGTTTCCTTCCTTTAGGATTTATTGCCACGCTTTTTTTTTTTTTTTTTTTTAACTTTTTCTTTAAGCATATAAACGGACGGAAGGGGGGGGGGGTGTCTTCATAAATAAAATTGCCTGTAGTGGATTAAGTAACCAACAGCCCCCTCGCTCCCACCCTGACTCCCACTCTCGCTCCTCTTCCTGCATCCTTGCCTCAGTCCCTCCCTCTACTTGCCTCCCTTGTGTAAACAAGTCACCGACGGCTGGAGCGTAATTGCGGCACTCACTGTAACAAATGAAAGTGGGGAGAGGACGAGGCGAGAGAGGTGGGAAAGGACTGTCCGGGACCTGTGGCTTCCAGTGCTGACAGTAATTGCAATCTAATTTGACGGGAAACAGCAAACTGGCCTTCTGTTCATTAGCAACCAGGGAAAAAAGAAATAGTGAACGAGTGAGAGATAAAGAGACAAAAAGAGAAAGAAAGAGAGAAAAGTCCACAAAACAGGGATGAAAATCATGGCTACTCCGCTATTGGCTAATATTTAACATGGATGAGATATTCAAGGGTGGCACTGTGACGTAGTGGTTGGACCATCCGTCTCTCGGCTAGACGGACTGTTTCTGTTTGGAGTTTGCATTTTTTTTTTCCTGTTCTTGTGTGGGTTACCTCGGGGTACTTCGATTTCCTCCCATCATCCAGGCACATTCAGGTAATTGGCTAATCAAGATTCGCCCTAGAAGTGGACGTGAGTGTGAACGGTTGCGAATGGTGTATGTTGCCCTGCAATAGTCTGGCGGAGCTGTTCAGGGTGTACCGTACCTTTGTCCAGTATGGGCAGAAATAGGCTCCAGGCTCTAGAAATGTAGTCAGTGCATACTGAAAATAGCAAACTGTTAGCATTTGCATTTCACAAGGCAAAGAGAGCTAACTGTTAGCATATTTTAGTTTAAAAAGGCAAACAGCGCTAACTTCTGTAACGAGAGCTAACTGTTAGCATTTTTGGTAACGAAGGCAAAGAGTGCTATGTTCTGAAAAGAGAGCTAACTGTTAGCATCGAGGTAAAGAAGGGAAGGGGGACAATACGCACATATTCATCTAAAATTCATTCTGTCTGTCAGCTACTGAGCTACAATGCTACCTTGCTATTTAGCCATCAAACTAGCCATGTATTTCTATAGCCACTGGAGAGGGGAAACCCCTGGAATATCTCTGCGGGAAAAAAAATTAAACTCTCTGCCTGGTGCAGCAACTAAGCGAAAATTTTCAGCAGCTATTAGCCTGGCGTTGACTCTCAAACACAGCACGAACTAGCTTGGGAATCAACAGATGCTCCAAATAACACGCTCCAATATGTATCTCATTAGAATTTGATCTATTCTGCAATTTTAATTGCATTCAAATAATCATACATGTGATGCCATGTGCATGCTATGAGGTAATTTGATTAACACACACACACACACACACACACACACACACACACACACACACACACATATGACTACAAAACCAAACACGCTAAAACCAGCAAGCTAACCGTGTGCATTGGTATGATACTCATGCTTTGACGTTTTTATGTCATGTGACTTCTTCTTCTTCTTTTCCTTTCGGCTGCTCCCTTCAGGGGTCGCCACAGCAAATCATCCGCCTCCATCTCACCCTGTCCTCTGCATCTTCTTTTCTGACTCCAACGACCTTCATGTCTTCCTTCACCACATCCATAAATCTCTTCTTTGGTCTGCCTCGAGGCCTTCTGCCTGGTAGTTCCAACCTCAGCAACTGCCAATATACTCACTACCCCTCCTCTGTACATGTCCAAACCATCTCAATCTAGCCTCTCTGACTTTGTCTGCAAAACATCTTACATGGGCTGTCCCTCTGATATACTCATTTCTGATCCTATCCATCCTCGTTACTCCCAGAGCGACCAACAGTAGTCCAATTTCCATCAGCACCATGTTGATTGACAGCACTGATGGCGGTCGTTGTTAAACCGGGCCTCGACCGATCCGGTATGGGGGTAATACTTCTGATTTGCATCATAAAAGTTTGGTGTTGGTTTTACGTCGGATGCCCTTCCTGACACAACCCTCTGCATTTCTCCGGGCTTGGGACCGGCATGAGGGGGACAGACACTGGTTAGTGCCCCCCCCCCCCCACACACACACACACACACACCTCATAGGCGTACAAAAGTTATTTCTTGGCAAGTTGGATATAAAGTCTGTCCCCAGTAGTCTTATTTATAATATGACAAAGGTTGTTGTAAATAAGATCATTGTGTATAAACCAGCGAATAAATGAGGAAACTTGATTAGTGTTAGCATGTAGTCACTGAATCTTGTTTACGAGTAATTTGAATGTCTCGTGGCTGTGAAAACACAGCAAATCATGAGTAAGATCAAAATTTTACTTCATACACGTTGATAAATTCTAAGGAAAAAGTTCTCTGAAAAGTAAACTACTCAGTATTGAGTCCAAAAAGAGCAGCGCACAGAAGCCGCCATTTTGGGAAGGTCAAACAAACAAATTTTGAGTACAAAACTCTTATGTATACAGCACTGCACTCTAAAACAGTGAAGTATGTGGACGGAATTATTTCCGAAACATGGTGGACACACAACTTTACTTCAACAATGTGTCGAATATGGTTTCAAAGGTCAAAGTTCAGCTAATTTAAGGACAGATGGCAAATCAAAGTCACATAAATATCCATCTTTCACATCCTGTTGCCAAATGTACTTTTTTCAGTTGAAGTAATAATAATAATAACAATAATCATAATAATAATAATAATAATAATAATAATAATAATGATAATAATAAATTATAGTTTTCGGTGTTTTGCATATCAGTGCAACAAGTGGTCAAAATTATTGGCACCCCTCCCGGCCTGTGTTTTGACTCACTTGTGCAGGCGATGGAGGGAGGATCCGACGGCGCTCGGTAGTATCCGTCCTCACATTCACACTTCCAGGATCCTTCTCTGTCGTTATAGCTGTGGGCAGGACAGCGCGAACACTGCAGGTCTTGCGAGGAAGATTTGAAGAAGCCCCGGCCACAGGCTGATACAGAGAGAGAAACAGAGAGAGAGAGAGACAGAGAGAGAGAGACAGAGTGAGAGTTGCATCTTCTTTCACAGCTGAGTTCATATGACAAAGAGGGCAGGGTAAAACAGATCCAAGCTTGTGTTCACATCTTACAACAGCTGGTGTTTGAATCAACTTGGCCCTTTGGCATCAGAAGCATGCCTTAAAAAAAAAAAAAAAAAAAAAAAAAAAAAAAAACGTATTCTCTCTGCCTGTTACCACACACACACAGGCGGAGCAGACTTTACTGAGGACCAATCATATCAATCCGCTAAAAGTTTATTTTTTAATAGTCTTCCTTCATTAAAGAAGGCTAGAGGTATAGAGATTGAGAGAACAAACAAGAGAGAGAGAGAGAGAGAGAGAGAGAGAGAGAGAGCGAGAGAGGGAAGGAAAGGAAGGAGATGTCCTCCAGTACAGTGGAAAAAAAAACAAAGCCAAGGTGAACGTAAAAAATAGGAAACTTAACGGGATTATTTCAGCATCTCACC
>CM045731.1:22317500-22322500 GCA_024760905.1 Plotosus lineatus
TTTGGCATGTAAAATTCCCTTGAGTTGAATAATAAGCAGTTATTGAATGGGGCAAAGTAGGATATGGAGAATTATTCAGTCGAGGCGCTGTAATCCGCGGAGGCCAGCAGCCAAAGAGAATAACACCCTCCGTGATTGAATAATTCTCTTTATCCTACAAAAGCCAAACCCTATAATTGTTTTATTGTTCAGATCACCGGGATTTTCTGTGTGAATATTACATTCAGTGATATCTACTTCGTCTTTTTTTATTTTTTATTTATTTTATTTTATTTTATTTTTTGGTGGTGGTGGGGGGTGTGTTATAAAGACATAATTTTATAGAATTTCTCTTAAAAGCAATACTTCAAGAGCTAATTGTGACGTGTTGGAATCATGTGATCACCTGCTTAGTATCTTTAGCATTAGAAAAAAAAAAAGAAAAAAAAAAAAAAAAAACACATTGATTAGTATTTATTCAGGCTTAACGGAACCAGCCTGGTAGAGATCACAAGTGGTGCTGGTGAAGCTTTCCAGAGCCAGGACTGTAACATTCTTTTTTAGTGGTCAAGCCTTTGGTTTTAGTCACGGCGACAAACACAGTGTCTCAGTCAGGATTTTGCTATTCATGGCGTGGAAAGCCTCACAAACAATTCGGCCGCCAACCGAAAAATGAGACGAGAAACGGCTCATACCAATGAAAACGTCTCGGTAGCATTCCTCATGGTCTTGTAGACAAAGAAGCGCTATCTCCTTTGGACACACAACTCAGAAAAATACACGGCGCTCTAAAGGGAGCGACGCTATGTGTTTTTTTTTGTTTGTTTGTTTGTTTGTTTTTTTTTTTCTTGCCTATTGTGAACATACAGAGTATAAAAAAATGTCTGTATGCTGGACGGACGATGGATGAGCCTTTCAGATGGAGCTGGCATTTCGTGACAGATAGACATATCACTTCCTGTGGCCAGAACAGATGATAATTATTTTTAATATCCTGATTTGACAGGCAGGCATCTTCAGTGTTTTATTGTTTTGTGTGTGTGTGTGTGTGTGTGTGTGTGTGTGTGTGTGTGTGTGTGTGTGTGTGTGTGTGTGTGTGTTGTCAGATGATATTATGATGATTGACAGACTGTTTTGCTCAGGTGGCCTCCAGCAATATTGCCATTAACACCACTGTTGGTGTTTGGTTCTCTCACAGGAAACAAACAAACAAACAAACAAACAAAAACACTATAAATTCAGAAATGTTTATCATTCTCTACTTGGTACAATGGCTGTAATCTACCATCCGCACAACTGGAAGTGTTTAATTCCTTTCTAAGAAGCTGCTATGCTCCCAAGCTCATTCCTAATCTCCAGTGAGTCTGCACATCAAAGTTGGCCCATCAGGAGCTCATTTGTATGATTGATCTGGCACTTTGTGAGGAAAAAGAAGAAGAAGAAAAAGAAGGAAAAGAAAATCAAATACAGTCATTTGCACAGCCAGGGAAAGCAGACAAACCTCAAATGGCTGTTTCCCTACAGGGCATTTGTGTCAAGTCAAGGTCGCTGATTTGACATTCAGTCAGCCTTCTTGGAACATTTACATTGGAAATTCGCTTAGGTGAAAAGAAAGTCAGGCTTCACGGGGACCAGGACGACTGGAGTCATAAAGAAGGAGAAAGAGTGAAAAGGAAACAGAGTTATGCTGCATAAGGGGGAAAGGAATCAACACGATGAAGTAAAAGAGGTGATTTTGTGTTTTGAAACGTGTCTGGAAGCTGCGCCGGCCCTGCCGCGGTCCTCATTTCTGCCACAATGATAGAAAAAAAAAAAGACTTTATAAATATTGAGTGTGCTGTACACAGCTTGACATACATTTTATACCTCTGCACTTCCATTACACATATTTAGTATTATTATTATTATTATTATGTAAAAGCTTAATACTATTTAGGGTCGCGGGGGGGCTGGCGCCCATCCCAGCCTACTCCGGGCGAGGGCAAAGTACATCCTGGACAGCTCGCCAAGCCATCACAGGGTGGAAACACGCTGGCGCCTTTGCAGCTACTCTTGTCAAAAGTCTATTATTATTATTATTATTATTATTATTATTATTATTATTATTATTATTCATTTTCTGTAACCACTTAATTCTAATGAAAGTCGCGGGGAGGCTGGCGCCCATCTCAGCCGACTCCGGGCAAGGGCAGAGTGCACCCTGGACAGCTCGACAGGCCATCGCAGGGCGACAACATGCTGACAATTTTGCAGCTACTCTTGTTGAAAGTCTATTATTATTATTATTATCACCATCATCATCATCATCATCATCATCATTATTATTATTGTTATTATTATTATTATTATTATCATCATCATCATCATCATCATCATCATCATCATCATTATTATTATTATTACTATTATTATTATTATCATTATTATTATTATTTCCCCTAGAGCATGAATTGTATTACATTTCGCACGTTTTAGGCTCATGCAAGTATCACATGGTTACAGCCTACGAGTTGTTGATGTTCAACAATTGAAACCCATCCTAAAACGTTCATGTAACTAATAACAACCGAAAGGAAGCACCCTGCTGCGGTTTGTGTTAGCAACATCTGTTTTTCTTTGAAATATCAACCGGAACGATATGAGGCATCTCCTTGTAAAATGAAGATGAAAACCTGACACCTTATACCACAGCGAACTGACAGGCTTCATACCTATAGGTATTTTAATCTGGATGTTCCGGAAGGTGAAGTACTGTATGGCTACATCGGAAGGTAGGCGTAACCAAAAGCACCGAAAAACCACTGAAGTGCCACACAATAGCACGGGAATCCAGTTTCTTGTTTCGAGGGCTTGTCCCAGACACCTCCGACCAACCTTCAAGTGAAAGCGCTTTGGGTGTAAAGTACAAAATGATACAGTGAGTAAAAAGAAGCAGGGCGAGGATTAATTGGTAAAAAGACGGCTCATGTTCGTGCTAATTCTGCCAGAAGCCTTCGCATTAGCGATGAGAAAACGCTACATGCACACAAACCACCCATTCATGGCCGCTACTACCTAGACTGAGAGACGGGTAAGTAGCTTTCCGCTGAGAAACAAAGACAAGATTAACTTTCTGTTATAATAAGATGCGGAGGAGAGGGACACTTTGAAACGATACGGTGAGAATGAGGGAAACCTGAGCTCCAGTAAAAGAAAGAAAAAAGAAAGAAGGAAATAAAGAAATATGTCCATGTTTGGGATTTGATGTAAATCTATTACATTCCTGTAAGCCTAAAATTACCCAGAGATTTTATAACGGGAAATGGAAAATATTTTGAAAATTGTGTCAAATAACCAATCAAAGGTATGCGCGGTATTAGCGATAAAGTCATACGATAATCTACAACAACATATGTGTCATTCCTGCTCTTTTTCTTCCATAACGTACCAGTTGAAGATCAGCTGGCATTTCTTGCTGACACTCGGATTTGTGTTGGCCGGACGCTTTGGCCTCGGGTGCCAAATAATTCATCTTCTAACCCGGTCCTTATAAATCAAGCATCAGCTACAGGGAAAGGAGATTTGATTAGGAACGCGAACACAACTGTGATGGCAATCGAGTGTTATGGATGCGTCTCGTTGGCCGAGTCGGACTGCCAGATGTTCACTGGGTCAGATTATTGTTCGGATTACAACGACCTGGAAATTAACAGGCCAACTTTACAAGTTCTCGGCTACATGAAATTGATACCCCCACACACACACACACACACACACACACACACACACACACACACACACACACACACACACAGATGGGGCTGGCGACATAGTGGTTAGGGTGCTGTGCTCATGAACAGGAGGTTGTGTATTCGAATCCCAGGTAGACCCCCGCTGTGCTAAGACCTCTGGGCAAGGTCTCAACCACAAGTGTGCCTCTGTTCACCCAGCAGTATAAATGGGTACCAGTAAAAATATAAAAATATACTGGGAAGTAACCTGTGATGGACTAGCGTCCCATCCAGGAGGAGTTGAACTCCTGGTCACTTCACGCTACGGAACCCGGGGATAAGCGCCGGCCTGATGAACCACTGTGGCTCAGGTGTAAAAAGCTCAAAGGACTTCACCTTCTACCACACACACACACACACACACACACACACACAAACACACACACACACAAAAAAAAAAAAAAAAACCCCGAAAGAAGTATTGCCTGAAATGACCCGCGCGAACGCGTAACATCTGTAATTTTTCTTTCTTTCTTTCCAGCGCAGCTGAAGTGTTGCACACATATTTACTGTAGGAATGGAAACTAAACAATGTTTGCACTTGAAATCGGTTCCACTGCATATATAAATCATTTATTCGGCGCTTTATTGGCACGCTACATGTATGTTGACAAAAACGGACCAAATCTCTCTCCTCGACTCTTCACTGAACAAATTAGCTCTCGTGAATTTATTCTTCTTCCTGATAGAGAGAGAGAGCGAGAGAGAGAGAGAGCGTTCCTGCAAACATTTCTTCAAGTAAAAGGTTCTACCACCCACAAAAACAAAAACAAAAAAACAAACAAACAAACAAACAAACAAAAAACTACCTACAACAGCAAATAAAACAGGCGTTTACCTTTCGGTGTGCTGGCGTTAACGAGTTTAAAAAACTCGCGGCGTAGTGGTTCGGTTGGCCGCCTCGGAGCAAGAAGGTCCTGGGTTAAAGTCTCATTTCTGCATGGAAATTCTGCTCGGGCTCACATTAGGTCCTTCTGGTACTTCGGCTTTTCTTTTCTTATCACTGGTTTTGCTCTTCAGGTGAACACCAGGCAGCATATAATATTTGGGCAAATTTACATTTGATCGCTGCTGAATATGAACTATTTTTGCAAACCCTAGTGGTGGTGGTCAGGTGTAAAAAACCTAAAAATACAACCAAAATAAATTTTAAAAACAAGGTAAAAGAAATCAAACTGAGATCCATGGCCTCCTTTTTTGTTTGTTTGTTTGTTTTGTTTTGTTTTGTTTTTCTTTTTTTTTTGTCGTTTT
>CM045731.1:22325000-22337500 GCA_024760905.1 Plotosus lineatus
CTGTGATGGGCTAATCAGGATAATGCTCGCTGTGTAATGCCTTCACTTCAACTTCGTGTTATTTTAATAGTGAGTTGAACAATAGACATTGTCAGTGTGCAGCTTCACAGATGATCAGGATGTCGATTGTACTGGTTAACGAGAAAAACAGAAACGTGCCAAAGGAAAAGCCTCCTGAGACAAGCCAGACTTTAAGTGACCTCGGATTATGGATCTATGAATCATTACTGTTCTCTGGCTGTGCGCAATAAACAGCGAGTTTTTATGTAAGAGAACAAATGGGTGTGACGTGGACGATATCATCAGTCTTAGGACAGGACTGAGGCATTTCTGTATGGAGTGTGCATGTCCTCCCAGTCCCTGCATGAGTTTCCTCTGGGTATTCTGGTTTCCTCCCATAGTTCAGAGGCATGCACATTAAGCTAACTCTTATGGATTGCCCCTAATTATGAATGTGATGGACTGGCAAGCTGTTCAGGTTTACTCTGCCTTCACCAATAGTCGGCTGAGATAGGCTCTCTCATCCCGGTGAGCTTAAAAGGATTACATGATTCAGCAAATTAATAAATCAATGAATGGATTTTTGAATGAATGCATTGTTTCCCAATAAAACAAATAAATATCTCACTCGCTTTATATAACTGGTCATGATGTCCATGTTTTGCAAGCGCTTGACTCCGCCCACACACCAAAGACATGCGCATTAATCTAATTTGCTGTTCAGAGTTGTTGCTAAATGTGAATGCTGAACATTTGGAGTGTGTGTGTGTGTGTGTGTGTGTGTGTGTGTGTGTGTGTGTGTGTGTGTGTGTGCGTGAGAGAGTGTGTGTGTTTGCTGACCCTGTGATGGACTTACAAGCTATTAAGTGTGTACCATGCCTTTGCCCAGAGTGGGCTGAAATAGGCTCCGATCGACAGGACTATTCTGTTTGTGAAATAAATTAATTTAAATCACCGCAGGTCAATTTTTAGCTAATTGTTTTACGGCTCAGTTTCTATCACTGTAGCCCTGGTTTTATACTGCGGCACGACGTCCATCATCTCTATGATTTGAGAGAATTGTGAGGAGTTTGGGGTCGTAGGATCAAATCGTGATGATCGCGGTAATTGACTGTCAAAAATGTTGCCCCAATTTTTTCACTGTTTTACAATTTGACGCCAATCATGATGTGATGTGGGAATCTTAATAGCACACAGTGGAGCTTAGCAGACCTTGAAGGGTCTGTTCGTGGAGAATCTTGATGAATTTTCATCTCCTGGATGTACCCACACCTCTTTTTTAAACCTTAATCATGCTCCAAGTGTGCTCATAAATTGCGGAGATCGCGGACCTCGGGCCTCGGTATCAACCCTGGATAAGAAGGCAGACAATTTCAATTTGGATCTAAAATGATTTCCTGTGTTCTAATGGACAGTAAACACTTCCATGTTCTTGGAGGTTGATCTGTTCCACATTTACACGAGTCCTTTTTAAAACGTAATGCTTCAAAGTGTTTTTCTTTTTTTTTTTTTGTAAAACCACAACACACAAAGGCTCTTTTAATGATGGACTCACTGGGTCGCGCTCATAAACATTCATAACGAGCAATGTTCCGTAATGAGTGAGGTTTCTTAGTGTACAACAACAGTAAAGTCTTTTTTTTTTTTTTTTTTTTTTTAAACTGAGGCGGCACTGATGCGTAAATAAAGATAGTTGAATAGTCTGATTACACACAGAACACTAGATGCACCTTTTTTCTGTAATATTTTGCTAATCCTATTTTATATTGATGGCTTCAAAGCTCGGTTTATAAAATACAAAACAATCTATTTTCAAGGGGATAAAAAATAAGAACATATCAAAGCATTTCCGATTTATAAAGGAAAATTCTTAAATATGCGCTAAGCTGCGTAGAATAATTCCAGTAGTGAGTAAACAACCTTTATAAAAATGAAAGGGATAAATTGTAACATGGCAAGTTCGCTAAAAGGCATTTGAAAGTAAATATCGATTGCATAAACACTAATGCACTGGAGTCATAAAACAAGTGTTGTTCAGGATCATTAATCATCGTAGCACAGGAAGACGTAACCTAATGCTCTTCTTCATTCATGCAAGGTTTTGCTGACATTAAGATGTACTTTATCAGTGCAAAGCATTACATAATTCTGTCAAAGACGGGAGGTGATTTACAGCGTATTCATCATTCACCGTGTGTGTGTGTGTGTGTGTGTGTGTGTGTGTGTGTGTGTGTGTGTGTGTGTGTGTGTGTATGTGTGTGTGTGAGACGGACTGTAGCCGTATTTCCATCGAAATGTTGGGCATATTTTGTGAAAATATGACATGTGTACTTCCATCAACTAATGTTTTGTGTATTTCTCTGAGCCGGCACAAGCCAAAGGATCACTGGCTGATACATTAGCACTTCTTTCATAAAATTTTTATCAATGTCCTTTAAAAGTCTCAGTAAACAATGAAAAAGGACGTCCTAAGTCTGAATTATATTTCTTGTATCTGGTGACTAGCTCGTGGTTCACACATCCTCATCACAGCAAGAAGGTCTTGGGTTCAAGGCCTGTTTTTCTGTGGACACTGTGATAATGCTTCATTGGGTTTCCTTCTGGTACTCCAGTTTCCTCCCTCTGTCTAAATATATGCACTTTAGGCTAATTATCTGTTCCACATTGCATCTAGGTATAAGTGTGTGTGTGTGTGTGTGTGTGTGTGTGTGTGTGTGTGTGTGTGTGTGTGTGTGTGTGTGTGTGTGTGTTGTGCCCCCGTAATGGTCTGAAAAGCTCTTCAGGGTATACCCTACCTTCGCCCAGTGTCAGTTGAATTGGCCCTGTGGCTTCCCGTGACCCTGGTGGGATTAAGCGGTTCAGCAAATTCGTAAATGAGAGCGTCAGGGTAGCAAATTTGCACAAATCAAATGCTGAATAAATTGTATACAGGGATCTCTCACTTTCTGCAGTTAATGGGGACCAAGACCCCCCCCCCCCACACACACACACACACACACACACACAACCGCCGATTTCCGCGACATAGGATCAACACCCCCTGCCTGATGTATACGTAAATGTATATGTGTATGTAATATCAATAAATACATATTCAATGCTATAAATGCTTATAATAACAAATTAGCATTCAAAAATAATGCATAAGATGTAAACAAAATAACTACACACATATACAGACACGCACCTCACATAAAAATGTAAGTAGTTTTGTTGGGGGGTTTGGGTTGGGTTTTTTTTGTTGGTTTTTTATGTGTTTTTTTTTTTTTTTTTGTTTTTTTTTTTGTAATGCATATTTTTGAAAAACCCTTGATGCACTGAAGCCGCAGAAACTGAAGCAGGCAGTAGCGAGGGATCACTGTATTACTAAACTATCACTAGGTAGTACTTCAGTGGGTTTACACTGTACATTAGCAAATGCTAAATATAACGCTAGCCGGTACATTAAAACATTAGCAAATACTAAATAATAAATTGTCTACAGTTTTGGCTAATCTGTATTAGCTTTGGCTTCGGTATTAGCTAAAGTATCTAATATGTTAGCTAGAGTACCGGTAGTAAAATAATAAAATTTAGCTAGCTAAAATATCTGTTTTTATTCATGAACAATTCTAATTTAATATATTGTTTAAAATACATCTGAGGAATTGTTTCATTACAAACGTCTAAACTCGGCAGCGACCAATAAATGTTGTGCTAGCTACACAACACTGAATCCTAAATAATAACTCAGACAGGTACTCATTACATTATTTATTACTGCTCAGTACTAATGATATAAAGTACTATATTACACATCATGGGATGATATAGTTATGATCATATCCTATACACAGTATGCATAGATACAGGTAAGAATAAAGCTATGGAAGCATTTCAACTAGCCACCTACACCTCAGAACAGGTGACATCACTTAATAGACTATTCTGTGAAGCATATTATATTGTTTATATGTATAAGCAATTCTATGCAGTACTTCAAATGTACTATATATATATTCAAGGATAAAATGTGAAGGCTATGTATTTTGCTTGTTAGCATGGGATGTGAAAATACAGACCTCGTTGCCATGTCTCAGATAACGTGATTTCTTTTTTTTTTTTTGGTCTTTTGAGGTCAGTGAATATGAGCTTCACTTGAGCACAGTTGCGTGCAATGTGTCCCAGACAATACAATGACAGCTCGCTGCCAGGCTGGAAGATAAATGAGGTGGCCGGTCGACCTTTGACTTGTCTAAAGACTGACCCCCTGTGACCCTCTCGGCTTCAAAACAAAGACCCCCTACTTTCCTCTGCCCCTCGGCAACGCTAACGCATGGTGACACCTCCATCACAAACAAACACAATGCTAGGATCCTTCTTCCTGAAGCCTGACGACAAACCGATCTCTTACCTGTTTAAACACTTTGGAAGACTTATTCACCCCCGCCCCCCGTCCCCGTCACACCAGCCACACACCCTCACCCTCACCCTCACATCCATCATACATCCATTTGCCTGCCCTGTAACAGCTTGCTGTCTGTCCGGAGGCGAGGATGGCATAGTTCACCATTTAAGCATTTGAATGTGTCCATCTGAGAGTGTATGCATACATGTGTGTGCGTGTGCGTGCGTGTGTGTGTGTGTGTGTGTGTGTGTGTGTGTGTGTGTGTGTGTGTGTGTGTGTGTGTGTGTTATAACTGCAGCTTTAACCCTGAGGTGAAAGTGATATGTGATCAGCTTGAGGGACTTTAGCTTTGGCTGAGCGGCATTGAGAGCCCCGTTGTCAGAGTTTCCCTCCTCAGGGATTGTAGGCCTGGTGCCTCAATCTCCCGCTAAGAGAAAAATCAATAACTTATTACATAACCTTACCATTTTCTCCATCTACCCTCCGAAAAGTAGAAACCCACAGAGGGGACAGGAAGCCCCCGTGTGCGCGTTTTTTTTTTTTTTTTTCCTTTTTCTGTTTTTTTTTTTTTTAAACACAATGCACTTACGCTATAATGAAGTGATTCTGAATTTGCTAGCCAAATTCCCCGTCTGAGTGTCGATGTGCTGAGTAAGGATTCCCTGTCGTGTTCGACTTGCAAAAAGCTGCACGGTTGAAAATCCACACCAAGGAAGAAGGAGATCAATAATTCACACCAAGCCTGACTTGTATGAGCCATGGCGCTACAGCTTCATACTGTATCGCGGAATGAAAAACCTGCTAGTCAAAGCTAGTTAAATCGCCTGAGGAGAGTAAATCAACCAGCTCTAGGAAAAAAAAAAAAAAATACAGCTTTTTTTTTTTCCATTCATCATCCGTCAGACATCTCGTCTTTTCATGACAGCCCAGGGCAGTGACAAGATGTGGATGCTAAACACTTTTAGCTAGCTAGCATTGAATAGTAAACATGACTTTTATCATATTTACAGTATTTGGCAGACGGTCTTATCCAGAGTGAATTACAATTATCATGTTTTTAATACAACTTGAGCAATTGAGAGTTAAGGGCCTTGCTTAAGAGCCCAACGGTGGCGACAGTGGTGATTGAACCTCTGACCTTCAGATTAGTAACCCCTCGCATTAACCACTAAGCCACCGCTGCCACTCCTGGTTACAAGATAGGCTGCCTGGTGGGGTAGTTCTTAGCATGTCTATCTCACATCGAGAAGGTCCTGACTTTGAGTTGCAAGCTTGGCAAGGGTGGTTCTGTGCGGAGGTTGTTTGTTCTGCCTGCACTTGTGCGGGTTTTTCCCGGTACTCCAGTTTCCTCGCACAGTCCAAATACAAGCACATTTGGATAACTGTTTGTTTGTTTTTATTTTTCCAAAAGTGTGTGTGTGTGTGTGTGTGTGTGTGTCTGTGTGTGTGTGTGTGTGTGTGTGTGTGTGTGTGTGTGTGTGTGTGAGAGTGATGGCACGGGGTGGCACGATGGCGTAGTGGTTAGCACGTCCGCCTCACAGCAAGTCTCGGCTTCGATTCCAGGCCTGGCTGTTTCTGTCCTGAGTTTGCATGTTCTCCCCGTGCTTGTGTGGGTTTCCGCCGGATACTCCAGTTTCCTCCCACACTTCAAAAACATGCACAGTTGGTTAATTGGCTGTTCCAAATTGCCCGTAATTGTGAGTGAGTCCGTATGCGGCCTGGCAAACCATACGGTAGATTGTTGTGATCACAGCCATGGCAATCCCTATATGAGCATCGTTCAAGCTTCAGGGATCGACAATTATTCATTGGGATTGGATGTAGACATCGATAGAGACAGATGATGGCACTGTGATGGACTAGCATACTGTACCCCGCTTTCGCCCAGAGTCGGCTGAGATAGGCTACAACCACCATAGTAGGTTTAAGCGGGTCAGAAAATGAATAAATGTTGGTGAGCTAGCAAGATGAATCTTCATTCTGTCTTTTGGCTAGTTATATAATTAGCTTGTTTTTCTTTTCCGTTATGTGCTATGAAAAGTGATACAGACAAGACGTGGATGCTAACCACTGTATTAATTTATAGTATATCTGCTTAGCCACGAGCTGTGGCTGCCAAACAATTAGCTAGCCAGCCAGAATTGGATTTGTTTGCACAACAGCTGCTGTTTTATTTTATTTTAAGATTGTGCTTAATAGTAAACAGTACTTGGATTGAAATCCGACACCATTTGAAAGCAAATTGAAAATATATATTGAGTGCGAAACAGGTTCACGTCATATCGCCATAGCAAAAATCTGGTAATCAAGAAACTGAGGGAGGGAGCGGACTCTGTGTCAAGCTGTGCAAGAATGTGTTTTTTTTGGTCATCCGTCAGGCGTTGAGTCCATCCCTGACAGCCTCAGAGCCTGTGGCGTCCCTCCTGAGGAACTTCCCTCCATTTGAATAATTGAGATCACTTAGGATTTGATAGCGGATGGCTGTTTCCAGCCATCATGTTAACACCTGATCAATCAGCTAAATGTCACAGCTCAGAAACAATCAAACAACAACACTCACTCACTCACTCACACACACACACACACACACACACACACACACACACACACACACACACACACACACACATCCAGCCTCATCCTTCATTCCCATTCACCACATCCTGCTGGGAATCGTTTAAAATGCAAGGAACAGCCTTGCCCATGTATTAGCCTAGCCTAGCCTCGCGTCACCTCCCTTGTTCTTGTGTATTATTATAGCTTGACGGAAACCTGCCCCCTTACCCTACGCCACCTACCCCCATGGGGACTGAGGAGACCATCCATCATGTCCTAAGTTCTGTCCACCTCCTTGACGGATCATCATAGATGACAGGCGTGTGGTCTTAACTTCCTCATTAGCATTTTAGCAAATGTTGGATAGGAAAAAGGCAAACAGTAGAGCTTTGCTTTACTTGCACATGATGAGTCAACGATGGCCAGTTATTCCCCAGTCACCGCTGCATGGCTCAAAAAAAAATTATGCAAAAATTGAGCACCGTGCATTCCAAGGATTACTTGTGGGGGAAAGAAAGAGAAAACAAAGACCGCAATGTCTCTCCATAAGGGGCTTTTCACTGGGTTAAGGAACGCAGTGTTTCAATTTTCTCAGCATGGACACTGGTGAAACAGTGCATTGCAAATGAATGACCACTGTTTTTGCCTGGCTCTATGCAAAATAAACCCAGAGCATTTTACATTGCTGCTTTTCAACGCCACTAACGCTGAGGATCTCTCGCAGCAGGCAGCTTGTTATTCCGGATTTTTAAAAAAAAAAAGGGAGGGGGGGGTGAAAGACAGGACAGTTCCCACCCACTCCAGCACAGGTGATGAATGAAACGATCACAGCACACGTTTGAGAGGAAGCCGGCAGCGTACGTGGAGGAACTCGTCTCAGATGACGGGGTGGACGGGACGTCTAAGAGTTACAGCTACACTCCTTAAAAATTAAAATACACATATATAAAATAAACCAACCCAAGCGCACAAGATAGGGTGTGGCTATTAAAATGTTACAGGGGTGTTTAAAAAAAAAAAAAAAAAAAAACATGCTCTGGAAAGGCCTCGGGCTGAGAGCGTCCTCTTGGGATGGACGTGTCAGAACCGGAAGACAAAGAGTAACAGAGCTAGAGATGGGACTTCCATATTAAACAGAGCAGTGGCGCTCACAAGACACTGCAGACTGAATAGAAGGAGAAAATACACTGGTACATCTCAGCCTTTTCCGAACTCTGGGGAAACACTGAGCAGGGCAATTTAATACCAGGAGAAATGGCCGGGACCAAGAACGCTGACGCAGCACTCCTGTGCTCATTTTATTTAGATTAACTGCGCCTGTAATATTGTCGACGCTCGAGTCGGCAGCCCGATGAAACTCATAACGCGACACTGTGGAGGGCATGTTGTAGAGGGCAATTGGTTTCTTTTTTTGGTGCTGTGGTGCTTGAAAACAAGGTGGCATTGGTCTATCAGGAGTTGGTCTGTATATGGTGGCCATAACTTTTTATAAAAAAAGAGGTCAAGCAGTGTGGCTTTGCTCTCATTCGACATGAACGTCCTCATAAACGCAGGCGTTTTGGTCATACTTGCTTTCATTGTTTGCACAAAGAACTTACAATGCCCCCGTCCTGAGCACCCGCCCCCTCATTAAAAAGACCCTGGATGCTCTCCAAATAATACAAATCACAAACTAGCGGCCTCACACTCAGATCTCCGGACTTTGGCGTTTTTGACTGGCGCTCAGCTCAAAAACAACACTGTACCGTGACAGAGGCTTCAGCCTTTTGATCATGTAATTGAGTTCTCCGCGAGAGCTCTCTTCGCTCGCTACCCTAATGACGCAGTCAGACGCAGACGCAGACGTACATATAATAGAGTAAAAGCAATCCGGATCGTCCGCCAATATTCCTGATGAAGCGTCACGTCCTGTAACACTTGATCAGTCAAAGAGTACACACTGGCACGGTGGCCCAATTTGCACATAAAAGGCCGGGTCGAGCAAACCAAGAGCACTTAAACAAAGTAAAACTACGTGATCCCGTTTGAGCCGAGCAAGGTCTCATTCAGAGTTGGTCAGAAAAGGGGGAAAAATGACGCCCAGGGATGACCCCCGTTTTACATGCCAGCCAAACAGAGGGCAGCAACCCTTTTCCAGCCGGCTTTTCCTGTAACGGTGTGGAATGCCCGTTGTTTGTTTTCTCCTTTCTGTCAGGGACAATTCAGACAGACACGGAGTGACTGGCTGGACTTCCTCCAGGGTTGGGGATTTCGTGAGTGATTGACTTGGCCTTAAGCCAGATAGCAGGAGACAGAAAAGACGGAGCATTGTCGAAGAGCAGAAAGAACCAGACTCAAGTGCAAGGCATCATTTAATCCCAATACCAACACCGCCATCACCACTATAATTTAAAAGCCTGCTCATCAAACAATTAGATGGATCCTCTGTTATTATGCCATGGATATATGCCTTCAGATCTAATCCTTCATTATTATTCCTGTCAAATATCACACTGCTATATTTCCCTCTTCCAAACCCCCCCCCCCCCCTCCCTTTTTTTTCTTCCATGCTTCGTTCGTCTCACGCGGATAAGCATAGCAGAATTAATTCCTTTTTTTTTTTTTTTTTTTTTTTTTTCGGAAAGAGGTGCCATATTGCTGGTCTGAGACTCATCAAATAATTAGAAGGGCAATTTCCTTTGCCAAATGGACCCATGAATAAGCTACATAACAGCTTAATGCACATAATAATACTTTAATATTACACGATTGTCCAATCAGGCGCGAGGTTAATCAATGAGGTTCTAATACGGAAATTCCCATAAGAGCATACTCACGTTCACACGAGTCCCCTTTCTGATGAAATCCGGCCTTGCAGATACATTTTCCAATCGGCACCAGCCACTCGCCCTCGGCACTGCAGTGCATTCTGGGAGAGTTGTCGGCCTCCTCCTCGGCATCGCCGACACACTTTCCTTCCACCTCGACTAGTGAGGAAAACTCAGATCCCGTCACAGTGTCCGGGAACGTGGCCAGGTTCTCGATGATGGACCAGCACTTCTTGTAATAAACTTTGACCGAGACGAGAGCAATGCACGCTCCAACGTCCTGGAAGGCTAAGTAGAAACCTCTGCGCGAGAGCGGCCCGATGGCCCGCACCTCTGTGTTCAGCTTCATTTTCCTCTCACCCAGATCTCCCTGTGTGAAGCTCTCGTCCGCCGCAATGGTGTCTATTTTCACATACTGGCTCTCACGGATATTCCTCCCCATCTCAGCGTCCGTCTCCTGGTAGTACAAGTTGAACGTTTCCTTGCATGTTCCCACCACACCAGGCAGGCTATTACAGTCCCGCAGTGTGAATTTCAGCTCCACGAAAATCCTCTGTGCATCACCCTTTTTGATCCAGTTAGTCCGAAGCCAATTGTTTTGATTCGGTTCCATCACCTGGCACACCTGATAGGTGCGAATGGGGATGAAGTTTTCGTCCAGCCCACTGATCTCTTCCCACTGGAAACAAACAAACAAAAAAAGCAGAGCAAATACATTTATTCATGTTTATCATTCATTTTCTGAGCCGCTCGATCCTAATTAGAGTTGCGAGCAGGCTGGCGCCCATCTCAGCCAACTCTGGGCGTGGACAGAGTACACCCCGGACAGCTCACCAGGCCTTGCCAGGGCAGAAACACACTGACAGCTTTGCAACTACACTTAATGACAGTCAGCAATGGTTATAATACAAGAACCTCTCACCGCAGACACTGAGAGACATGCGTGGCCTTGGATAACCCAGTCAGCTGCACTGGGGGTGGGAGGCATTTATTTATTCATATATTTCATGTATTATTATTATTATTATTATTATTATTATTATTATTATTATGAAAGAGAAAATACGTTTTAGGAAAGTAATATGAAACACAGACTGAGACACTGGCTGAAATAAGACAGAAATGTGTGGAAATAATAGACTTAACAATAATCGAGTGTTTTTCAGCAGTCAGCAAAACCCAAGCATTATAAACAAGAAAAAAAAAAAAAAAAAAAAAAAAGTCCAGAGGATGCCTTCAAAATTTCCTAAAGCACTGGCAATTTGAAAAGTTGAATATTTAATGATCTGGATAGGTCTACGTGTATATCATTCACAATCTCTTGCTCTGATCCAGTGAATAACACCAAAGCAGTCTGAGAGATCAGATGAGCATCTCAAAGATCAGATTAGGAATAATCCCTTGCAGAACTCGGAACTTCATCCCGTGACGACTCACCCCGTTCGGAGGAGAAGATATCCACTCCATCTCGGTCTGCTGTGCCTTGGAGTCCAGCAGGATCACTGCCCAGGAGAAAGACATGGATACAGGCAGGAATTAATATTTCAATATCAAAACTTTAGCAATTTCAGAGAGAGAGAGAGAGAGAGAGAGAGAGAGAGAGAGAGAGAGAGAGAATGTGAGACAGACAGACAGACAACAGACAGACAGACAGACAGACAGACAGCCAGACAGAGCGAGAGAGCAAGAGAGAGCGAATGTGTGTGAGACAGACAGACAGACAGACAGATAGACAGAGACATACAGAGAGAGAGAGAGAGAGAGAGAGAGAGAGAGAGAGAGAGAGAGAGAGAGAATGTGTGTGAGACAGACAGACAGACAGACAGAGACATACAGAGAGAGAGAGAGAGAGAGAGAGAGAGAGAGAGAGAGAGATACGGCCTCCCCTACAAAGACCAGTGACAGAGAACATCAATTGAAATAACAAATCATGACCCTTGTGTTTCTCTCTATATCTCCCTGTGTGTGTGTGTGTGTGTGTGTGTGTGTGTGTGTGTGTGTGTGTGTGTGTGTGTGTGTGTGTGTGAACATGTGGAAACGCGTTATTGTGCTCAGAGCCTTAAACAAGGCAGATGAATTAACATGCCATAATTAGAAAAAAAGTCAGTGTGGCAAGTCAAGCGGTGAATTTTTTGCCTTTGGCGTGTTTTGGGGAGATGAGATAAGTCTTGCGTCCAAGGATCTTCCGAAAATGAAACAGAAGCTGAAGTGATGACATCAACACACACACACACACACACACACACACACACACACACACACACACACACACACAAGCGGTGAATAATAACAGAAGATGTGATGTGAGATAGGCGAGACACTCGGTAGCTACAGCCTGGACGACCCAATTCTACACGGTTGTGCGAGCTGGTCATTAAAATGCATCTGCGGTGCGCATTCAGCCAGAGAGGCTGGAAATCAAGAGCCGGGAGTCTGGGAAGCCAGAGGTGATTTAGGGGTTGTTGGGAATTTTTTTTTTTTTTTTTTTGAGGTGATGGTGGGGGGTGTTTGGGAAAATTTATGTATGAACTTGAAAACGGTGGATATGGGTGAATATGAAAAGAGAAAGAGAGAGAGAGAGAGAGAGATTTATTAGGGGCGCAGAAAACCAAAGCGGCAAAAATATTATTCTTAAAAAAATAATAATAATAATCCAAGTATATATATATATATATATATATATATATATATATATATATATATATATATATATATATATATATATATATATATATATATATATATATATG
>CM045731.1:22342500-22357500 GCA_024760905.1 Plotosus lineatus
GATAGACTGCATCATGGGACACCTGCAGAGAGATATAAAGGCAGAAGAACATTCATACAACAGAGATATCTTCTTGCCATTTCCCAGTGTGTGGTCTCCTGCTCTTGTATCTCATTCGCCCCAAGAGCCGGGCAAGCTGTACTGACCGAGATGCTTTTCTGTGCAATACGGTTGTAAAGAGTGTTGACCTGAGGTAACCTTTGCTCTTCACCCTTGCGGCTCAATGCTGAAAGATCCTCAAATGAACCTCAGATGTTCTTTTTTTAAGGTGGACACAAGAACCATGAAGGCTCTTAATTTTTTAGTTAGAACTCCAAAACCAAACCAGGTCCAAGTAGAGCATCATAAACTAAAAAAATGAATAAATACATAAATAAATAAATAAAAATAAAAACACATTGCCCCTGTACACTCAGCCGAAGACCAGGATGACCACATTGCATCCTAAAACCTTGAATTAATGCACTGTGGACTTTATAGAAAATAGAAGGAAAAAAGTACTACATCCTTGCCATGTCCTGTTACTGGGTGTGGCATGTCAAATGGGTGATGTAATTGCTCCTCCCCCATGTCCAATATGTATTTACGTCAACCAATCAGACCGCATCACAAGCTAACCACGCTCTCACTGTGTAAGGGGAGGCACTGTTTTCGTTCTACAGGCTTTTATGCAGAGCAGTGGTGGCCTGGTGGTAAGGTGCCGGATTACTGATCACAAGGTTGGGGGTTCCAGCCGCAATGTTAATGGTTATCACTACTGCGCCCCCCCCACCCCCCCACCCCCCGCGTGCGCGCGCGAGTGTAGCTAACTGAGCCAGCCATGTCTCCGACTGTCTATGTGAGAGAACCATTGCTGACTTTGGTCAATAGTTGTCAGCATGTTTCTGCCCTGCAATGGCATGGTGCGCTGTTCAGGGTGTAATCTGTCCTGATCCAGAGTTGGCGGCGGTGGACGCCAACCTCCGCGTGACTGTCCTCGGCTGTCCTCGGCTGCCCACTGGACTCTGTGGAGGAGGTAAGTGAGAGGAGGATGGTAGCAAAGTCCATCATGGTCAACAGCTCTCACCCACTGCACCAGACTGTAGAGAAGCTGAGTAGCTCCTTCAGTGGACGACTGAGACATCCTCAGTGCAGGAAGGAGCGCAACCGCAGGTCGTTCATTCCCACCGCTGTCAGACTGTACAATGCCACATTGTAACTGTCTGTGAAAATACCAGTTATGTGCAATAAAACCCCCGTGCACTTTAATCAACCACATCTACCCCACTGACTGTGAACCATATCAACCCATCTACTCTGCACTCAGATACATTACACTTTAATATAGGCCAGTCTACAAAGCCGTTCCCTTCTTTTCTTTTATTGTTTATTAATTTATACTATTTATGTATCTATTTATTTATTTACTTATATAATATATATGTATGTGTGTATGTTTGTATATGTATCTATTTTTGCACCCCCTACCGATGGTACCTCAAGAGCCTGTAACAGTGAATTTCTCCATTGTGAGATTAATAAAGCTGTATCTGTATCTTAATTATGATTAAATGGTTCAGAAAATGAATGAATGAGGTTTTCACATGTCTACATTTACATTGCATGTCCACTCCTCACCTGTAAGGTAAAGTCTGTTGGGCTTTTTACACCCGAGCCATAGCGGCTCATCAGGCCGGTGCTTATCCCCGGTTTTTGTAGCGAGAAGCAACTAGGAGTTCAACTCCTCCTGGATGGGACGCTAGTCCATATACTTTCCCAGTATATTTTTACTGGCACCCATTTATACTGCTGGATGAACAGAGGCACACTTGTGGTTAAGACCTTGCCCAGGGGTCTTAGCACAGTGGCGGTCAAACTGGGATTTAAACTCACAACCTCCCGATCATGAACCCATCACTCTAGCCACTAGGCCACCGGCCCCACTGCACCTCACCTGTACTACATCATCTAATCTCTCATCACCCACAACCGATATGTTCTGAACACAACCAATCAGATCACACTATGTGCTTGGCACGCCATGGTCATGAAGACCATACCGTATCCGTTAAGGTGTATCTCAATGGGCTTGTGAGCAGTTGGCAACTGTGGTGAAAGGACATTCGGCCTTCACGCTGCATGCAAAAACTTTCAAACTCGTCTTAAAAAGTTCGCCGCTTAAAAGATCTCACACAATTTAAAGAAATGGTACGAGAACATGTTTAATGGTCCAGCTGTTCTCTGAACGGTCTACAAACGTCCTTTGTGGTCGTCAACTCTTCAATCGTCAATCATTTGCCCCCCTCAGGACGGGGTTAAAGAGAAGTAGTCCATTGTCCTGTTTGTTCCCATCATTTAACTTCAACCTTGAGTCTGTGACATATTTAAAATGAAAGGCAAGAGTTTCTATTTAAACTGGCATCAAGTAGCACTCAAGATTTTAACGCGAAACACCAAACACAATTTAAAAGAGTAAAGTGAATTTCCATCCTCTCAATTTGGCTTGGCAAATCACTGATAAATCAACGCACCAAAGGGAACTCATTAGCCTCGGAAACGTAGCATGCACTCGTTCCAGGTCACTTATGAATCTCCATTACCTACAACAAGAAACCCGACTGTAATTATGGCCCACAAATATTGATTAATACACCATGTATGTTGCAAATGGATGGCACCGGGCAAGGACTTCCTCCAAGGTTTATTTACCTCTTTCTGTTTTCTTTTTTTTATTTTTTTATGCATATGTATGTACTTATTGTTTGGTATGCTAATAGCTCATTACCTTTGCTACGTACCTTTGCACAACATTATTCCGCATCACTTCTTATCAGTATTTTAAACTTTACTTTGAGGTGTGTGAAACAAACAGAGGTTTCTTTTGTGTGTGTGAACTCTAATTACTTCGCCACAACATAAACGAGACTTCACTCCTTTAACATGTCAGTAAGTGACACCGTAATTCTATTTCCGCGACATGTTCCTTTAAAGCCGACACCGCTGTTAGTAATAGATTAAACACGAGCTATCTGAGTGCCTATTAATACTCTTTTGAATATTTATAGATCACAAAAAAGCGGTCATTAGCATGCGCTCTCATTCAAGTGCGTCAGCTTTAGCCTCGCTGTATCGTTACACATTTTGTACATAATGACGAAAGGGATGGCCGAGAGGTTCAGGTAAACAAACAAAGCAAAACCAAAAAAATTATGCACAGCTTAGCGTATCCACATCTGGTAATGAGTCTCTTTCGCCTAAAATAGGATTATCTTCTGGTGGTCATGTGGAGATGACAGTTGACAGGATTGGAGCTCTGCGTTATGGTCCTAATCAACGTTCTACTACGTCTGTAAGCATTCTTTCAGAAGACACAAAGCAACCGTCACTGCACTGATAAACAAATACAGGGATCCCTCACTTTACACGGTTAATAGGGACCGAGACACCCCCCTCGGGCAGTGGTGGTCTAGTGGTATAAGGCGCCGGATCGCTGATCCAAAGGTTGGGGGTTCGAGTCCCACTCTCCACAAGGTTGTCACTGTCCTCCCAGTGCAGCTAACTGGGTTATCAAAGGCCAGCCATGTCTCTCACTGTCTATGGTGTGAGGCATGTAAAAGAACCATTGCTGACTTTCAACAAGAGTAGCTGCAAAGCCGTCCGCGTGTTTCCGCCCTGCGATGGCCTGGCGAGCTGTCCAGGGTGTACTCTGCCCTCGCCCCGAGTTGGCTGGGATGGGCACCAGCCTCCCCGTGACCCTAATTAGGATGAAGCAGTTACAGAAAATGAACTGAATGAACCCCACCCCCCCTCCTTCAACCGCCAATTTCTTCGAAGTAGTATGGCTGACATATACATACATGTATATGTGTATATCACTTCACTTATCCCTTAACATCCGGGGATGTCGTTGGGGCACCTTCATGGTGAGCCTTGGGCTGATTTGGCCTGGCGGGGCCCATCCCTCTCCAGGTCGCAGAAACACGCTGACGGTTTAGCAGCCTACTCTTTACGAAAGTCAGCAATGGTTCTTTTATATGAAGCTCTCACCATAGACAGTGAGAGACATGGCCCACCTTTGATAACCCAGTGAGCTGCACTGGGGGGACAGTGACAACCTTGTGGGGACTCAAACTCCCAACCTTAGGATCAGCGAGCCTGTGCCCTAAACACTAGACCACCACTGCCCCATATGTGTATATAATATCATTAAATACATATTCAACACTATAAATGTTTATAATAACAATTAAATATTCTAAAGTAACACATAAAATGTAAATAAAATATAAATACACACGCATAGAGACAAGCGCGTGCACACATATATGCGCACCTCACATAAAAATGTAAGTAGTTTTGTTGAGGGGTTTTGGGTTGATTTTTTGTTTGTTTGTTTGTTTGTTTGTTTTGCATAATTGGCCTTGTTTTGCACCATTTTTCTTAACTTTTCCCCATTTCTCCTTAATTTCCTTATTTTTTTTTATTTTCAATGAATATTTTTGCAAAACCCATGATGCACTGAAGCCGCAGAAACTGAAGACTGACGTAACGAGGGATCACTGTACTGTGAAAATATCTCAGGTCGAATCCAAAGATGCTGCTCTTGAAAAAGACGTCAATAAAGATATACACATAAAATATTTTTGAAATAAAAACTTTATTCCTTCTTGTATGTCCCGCTATGAAGTATAAGGTTAAAATAGGCCTCTTTGGTTTCCTCAAAGGTTCTTTCGAAGGGTTATTAGATTGATAATGAGGTTCTGTTAAGTCTTTGTCACAAATGTTCCACAACATGTCCAGGACAGAAACATTACCAGGTTCATCAGGCATTAGTGGGCGTATCTTAAGAAACTGTCAGTGTAGACCCCTGTGCGGGAGTTTTGTTTCCGTCTGGAAGGTATTTCTCGATATCAAGTCCATTTTAATCCGGCCCAACATCACTTCAAGGCTGCATTCTGATATACAGATGCATTTCCATGCATGTTTTTTGGGCCAGATGATGTGCTCAAAATCGTACCGTTTTCTTACAATAGCTCCATGACCTTCCTCTACATTAAAACCAACATGAGCTCCTCATGTACCCACATATATTATACACCCACTGTCCAAAAATCATGCATGTCAGGCTTACTGGCTGCTCAAATTGCTCCTCGGTGTAAGGGATTCCCAAGTGACACATTGACAAGGTGCGTGAGCATTAACCTGGAGATCATCAGACCGAGATCCACAGGCGGGAGTCCATAGGAACGCTCTTCTGTCACTCAAATCCATAGGTGTCTGTGAGCTCATTCATATTAAAGGGGTGGATAGCACTTTCCATCCGAGTGTGTTAGGCCGTCTTCATTTCTTAAGAAGGCAGGACTCAGCATTGCATCTCACAGAGGATGCAGGTGCATGTTTACTCTCCTCTCTGATTGGTTGGTGGTCGTGACAAACTTTTGGAGAGTGGGACTCAAACCCCCAAGCTTAGGATCAGCGATCCAGTGCCCCCTATACCACTAGACCATCACTGCCGTATGTGATGGGGAGTAAACATTTGATTGGTGGAAATTAGATATGACTGAAATTAGGCGAGAACAAATAGTAGGAAAAAACAAACAAAAAAAAAACAACAAAAAAAAAAACCCCTAAACCCACCAATTTAACCCCGCCCCCCATCGTTATTATTATTTTTTTTACAGGTGTCTAGATATTAATTATTAATCTTCAATTTCATCCCAGTAAACAATTAGCATTAAAAAACCCTTTGAAATATAATGTGCTTTAAAAAAAAATTCAATAGTTTGTCTCAATAAGGAAAAAGTTTGTAGGGAAAAAAAAAATAAAAAAAAATATATATATATATATATATATATATATATATATATATATATATATATATATATATATATATATATATATATATATATATATATTGTAGAACTTTATATAAATTCAAACTTTGCTTCAATAATGAATAAATTATTTAGCAAATTATGAATAAAAAAGGAAAAAAATACAAAAAGAGTGTGATGGGAAAAGAAATGATCCCTCAAGTCTTCTCTTGGTAAATCCTCATTATTTATTTATTTATTTATTTTATGGTTCCTTAAGAAGGTCAGATGTTTTTTTTAAAGGTATCTGATGTAATGTATGAAGTATACCGTATCAAATAGAACCATCCTCACCCTCCAAAATAATTTCCCACGGAATCATTTTACATAGAAGGATGTTACTGGGAAAGAGTCCCATCTTAGAATTTGCATACCGAGATGTGATTGGCTGCAATATTTTATGACACAGTACACGTCTGTTTCGGATTTTCCCTGGTTTTACTGTTTCCGAGCCTAATTGATATGCATTAAATAAGCATAATCATAAATTTTTTACAAGCTGAAGGTCATGCTATGAAGTGATTTTATTTTGGGATTTCATTTTATTATGTTATTAAAATATTTTATTTTATTATTTGTCTGTTCCGGGTCACTTTCATTTTGATGTATGTTTATTTGCTGGCGGTTTTTAAACCTCAAACTGGGCCCATGTCTCCTCATCAGGAAGCAATGACACGGAGTTCTGTTTTTTAATGGGTTACTTCACTTCAGGACTCATGGTTTTCTTTCGGTCTTTACTTTATTATTTTTTTTTTTTTCACTCAGTCACTCATGAGATGCTTCACAAAACAGGGCTGTGAAGGCAGAAAAGACGTGTGAACAGAGCATGAACGCATCAGTGTTGTGTTCCCAAGTGCCCCTAGCTGGGCGAGTAATAAGAGGGGAGAACAGCTGGCCTCACTTGTCCCGTTCTGTTTCTCCAGCCGGGGTGGAGTCTTTGAGGGCCCTTAAGGCAGGGGGGAAAAAAAAAAAAAAAAAAAAAAAACACTTAGATTTAATAGCCACCAGAAGCAGCGGCGAGAGACAGACATGGGTTTTTGGTGAGCACTCCCAGGCAATTTGAGGCCTTTTTTTAGTTCAGTAATGTGGTGCACCGGTGGCCCAAGAGAATGTTTCCTGGGGTTCAGTGACTGAGGGATTGTTGTATGGCTGATCATTCTCAATTTGCACCTGAACCACCATATAGGCATGAACCTGAACACATTCCAAACGTGGGTCAGGACCAGAATTAAAAAAAAAAAAAAAAAAAAAAAAAAAAAAAAAAAGAAAAGAAAAAAAAGAAAACCCCAAAAAATGAATAAATTAATAAATAATGGAGCTGAAACATGTTGGAGTTCCTTGCCTAATTATTAAGTGCTTAAAAGTTTAAAGTCAGAGATTATAAATAAATAAATAAATAACTGCATGAAGGAGATGATTAAAGACGGTAATGTGAAAAAAATTGAAAAAATTACCATGGTGCATAAACAAAAAAAAAATCATAAATATTTTATTGAAAAAAGATCATAATCCTTATAAATTCAACCTGAAAACTTGAATAAATAATATAAAACTTACAAGAGTAACATTACTGATTTGCATTCAAACACATCAACTATGATCAGAATTGATTAATTAATTGATGCCTTGATCTTCTTCTTCTTTTCTTTTCAGCTGTTCCCTTTCAGGGGTTGCCACAGCCAATCATCTGCCTCCATCTTCATGGAAGTCCTATTAATACATCGCACATTGATTTGGAATCGTTTTTTATGTCGGATGCCCTTCCTGACACAACTCTTTTGCAAGGGACAGAAACACGCTGACGGCTCTGCAGCTACTCTTGACGAAAGTCAGCAATGGTGCTTTTACATGAACCTGTCACCATAGACAGTGAGAGACATGACCGGCCTTTGATAACCCAGTTCACTGTACTGGGGGGGGGGGGGGGGGGGACCCTTGTGAAGAATGGGACTCGAACCCCAACCCTAGGATCAGTGATTCAGCTCCTTTAACACCAGGCCACCACTGCCCCTTTAATTGATGCATTAATTTTCACTCAAAACAAAAATTATTCATATTTTAAAACCACATGAGGAAGGAGTTAATAACAGTATAAAAGAAATCACATGTGCAGTCCCAACAGCAATTAGAAGCAATTTGGAAAAATATTTTTCATTATTCAAACTGCTTAATTCTATCAGGGTTGCAGGGAGGCTGCAGCCTATTTCAGCCCACATTGGGCAAAGGCTGGGTACACCCTGAACAGCTTGCCAGATTACTGCAGAGCAACACACATGCGCGCGCACACACACACACACACACACACACACACACACACACACACACACACACACCTTGGGGCAAGCTGGACAGATAATAAGCTTAATATAGATGTGGGAGGACACCGAAGTGCCAGGAAGAAACCCACGCATGCACTGTGAGAACATGTAACCTCCACACAGAAAGCCCACAGGCTGAAACTTGAACCCAGAACCTTCTTGTTGTCAGGTGACTGCGCCAGCCGCTACGCTGTTGTGTCCCTAATGGGGAATCAGTTCAACAAAAATAAGAGAGCATGCAAATCAAATTCTCAAACATACCATATAAGAAAAGAAAATAACCAAATGATATATAAAAAACATGCAAATAAATATATTTAAAACATGTGAGTGAAAAATGAATTATTTGCAAAAAATAAATACATATTTAAATTTTTAAAAACGAGGAATGTAAAAAAAAATATATTAGAAGTCAGTTGAGGAAAACATAAGAATTTGTGTGAGAACAAACAAAAAACATGAAAATAAATTCATAATATGACCAAACAAACTTAAAAATTAATGGATCATGTGACAAAACAAACAGACAGGAAACAAATCATGTGACACATTAAATATAACAATAAAAAGGTTTTAAAACAAGAAAACAAACATGACAGTAATCATGTCACCAAACACCAAAATAACAACCATTGGATTTTGTAACAAACAAACAAACAAACAAACAAACAAACAAACAAACAAACAAACAAATATGACAGGAAAGTAATCATGTCACGAAACACCAAAATAACAACAATTGGATTTTGTAACAAACAAACAAACAAACAAACACACAAACATACAAACAAACAAAAAAAATAACAAGTAATCGTGTCACCAAACATCTAAATAACTATCATTGGATTTTGTAACAAACAAACAATCAAACAAGCAAACAAACAAACAAACATGACATGGCACTATTTATGTCACCAAACACCAAAATAACAGTCATTGGAGTTTGTAACAAACAAACAAACAAACAAACAAACAAACAAACAAACAAACATAACATGAAAACATGAAAGTAATCATGTCACCAAACACCAACATAACAATAACTGGATTTTATAACCAACAAATTAACATGAAATGTGGCCTGGTGGTAAAGGTGCCCGATCACTGATCCTAAGTTGGTGGTTCAAGTCTGACTCTCCAGGGGTTGTCACTGTCCCCTCAATGCACTAAATGGGTTATCAAAGGCCGGTCATGTCTCTCACTGTTTATGGTGTGAGGTTCATGTAAATTGCTGACTTTCCACAAGAGTAGCTGCAGAGCCATCAGCGTGTTTCTGCCCTGTGATGGCCTCATGAGCTGTCCAGGTTCTACTCTGTGCTTGTCTAGAGTTGGCAAAGATGGGCCCCAGCCTGCCCGCGACCCAAAATAGGATTATGGGGTTCAAAAAAAATGAATGAGACTAAAATCCACCGTATTCATTCCACATGTAACATTTCACGTGATTTCTGTCACAGAAAAGTTTTGTTTATTTTCGTTTTATATATATATATATATATATATATATATATATATATATATATATATATATATCATAAATATTTAAACCCGTGTAGCTTCATGATCGTTTCTCCAACAACGGGGTATTTAACTTGACTACATGTCTGAGCAAAATGCACTTCCTTTCTCTTCGATTTAATTACACAAAGAGCCATTACAAAGCACAGAGCAACAAGAGGGCAGCAGGAGCCACGAGCTGCACCGAAGGCTCGCAGGCGGCTGTGCTAGACCGCAGACACTGACTCATTTGCTCTCATTAATGCTGAATGAAAAAAACACCCTTGTGCTTCTAATCAATGAATTATTAGACAAAAAAACACAGAACAGGCCACCACTTTTTGTGTCCACTCAGCAGGCGTGAGGTTCTCATTAAGCCTATTACTTTTACTTCAAAATGCAATGAGGTAATAAAAACACGACACTTATCTCGAGACAGTAAGAAACTAGAAGCGTAAGCCCTTGGTGTAAATGACTATTTCATAATTTAAAAGGAATCCATCATCATATTTAGTCATTATTACTCATATTTGGGTCGTTCAAGATGTGGACGTAAATGCTAAGTCTTCCCAATGGCCGTTTGCTTTCCCATTTCCCAACAGTGCTTTTTTTTCTTTCTTTCTTTTTTTTGGTCTCAAGGGACCTGAAACTCTCAGTCTTGACACTTGAAGACGACCAGGCGTCCATAAACTTCCACCAAACAGCACCATGTTGGCACAGCAGACGCTTTAGTGTATCTGGATTTTCTCGAGACTAATTAAAAAAGTCCTTTCCCATCAGTCTCAACCATTTACGTCTCATTTTCGCAAACTCAGCATGACCAATGATGGCTCTTTTCCTCCAGAAAAAACACATGAAGCACGATCGGAAGTGCTGAGCGGAGGGAGGTGCGGAAGCAGGAAGGAAGTTTTAGAGCTTGCTAATTGTTCAGAAGCAGACCTGAGCCACATTCACGTGAAAAGAGCTACAATAGAAGTTTTTACACCTTGTAAGTATCAGATATCCATCCATCCATTTGTGCAACCATTTAATCCTAGTAGGGTTGCGGGGAGGCTGGCGGCCATCACAACCGACCCTGGATGAAGGTGCCGCACATTTAGATTAGATCGCCAGGACATTGCAGGGTCATCAGTCATATAACCATTCACATTCACACTCACATCGCCGGTCAATTTGGAACAGCCAGTTATCGTAACGTGCATGTCGGAGGAAACCGGATCACCTGGAGGAAGCCCATGCAAACTCCACACAGAAACGCCCTCGCCAAGCCCAGGAATCAAACCCAGGATATCCTTGTTATGAAGCATATGTACTAACCACTACAATATCTTGCCACCCACAAAGGAGACATGAAATCTCAGAAATCTGAGTCTTGGACTTTCTACTAAAAGTCGTAATTACTGTTGGATAGGATCAAACGAGGATGGATAGGATCAGAAATTAGTATATCAGTGGGACAGCCCATGTAAGATGTTTCGGAGACAAAGTGAGAGAGGCTGGATTGAGATGGTTTGGACATGTACATGCACATGGATAGTGAGTATATTGGCAGTAGGATGCTGAGGTTGGAACTACCAGGCAGAAGGCCCAGAGGAAGACCAAAGAAGAGATTTATGGATGTGGTGAAGGAAGACATGAAGGTCGTTGGAGTCAGAAAAGAAGATGCAGAGGACAGGGTGAAATGGAGGCGGATGATTTGCTGTGGCGACCCCTGAAGGGAACAGACGAAAGTAAAAGAAGAAGAAGAAGAAGACCGATGCTAACAAAGAAAATAATGTAAGAATAATATTAATTATAATAATAACAATACAACTCAGAATTTTATCTTGAAAACATGGGCAACTCTTCCAGACACTTAAATCTGGCTGCTAATAGCATTAAATACAAAAATATTATCAATTACAATTGATTTTTACTTTGGCAGTAGTGGTACGGTGGCTGAACTATTACTGAACCCAAGGTTGGGGATTCAAGCCCCACTGTCAACGGGTTGTTATTGCCGTCCCCTGAGTGCATTAACTGGCTAATCAAAGGCCGGCGACCTCTCTCACTGTCTGTGGTTAGAGGTTCATGTAAGAGAACCATTGCTGACTTTCATCAGAAGTAGCTGCAGAGCTGTCAGAATGTTTCAGCCCTGCGATGGCCTGGCGAGCTAGCCAAGGTGTACACTGACCTTGTCCAGAGTTGGCAGAGGTGGGTGTCAGTCTCCCTGAGACCCTAATTAAGGTTAAGTGATTTTGAAAATGAATGATTTTTTACTGTACACCGATCCTTTCCTACTTTCCGCTTCAATTCATGCAGTTTCAGTGCATCCTTTTTTTTTTTTTTTTTTTTTAATATTCATTGAATTAAAAAATAAGGAAATTAAGGAAGAATAGCGTAAATGGTTACAGAAAATACTACAAAAACAAGGCCAATTATGCAAAAAACCTCAAACAACCAAAAAGAAAAAAAAAACAACCCAACCCCCATCAAAACTAGTTCGATTTTTCTGTGAGGTGTGAAGCTGAGTGCATGCACGCGCATCTGCATGCTAGTTACAATGTTGTGAAGTATGCACGCGTCTGTATGTGTGTGTATTTATATTTTATTTACATCTTATGCATTATTTTTGATTGTTTACTTGTTATTATAAGTATTTGTATAATTAAATATGCATTTATTGATATTATATAAACATATACATGTACATATACGTCAGTTGGTGGTGGTGGTGGTGGTGGGGTCGATCCTACTTCGCAGTATTCGGTGGTCGGGTGGGGGTGTGTGCGTGTCTCGGTCCCATTTAACCGTGGAAAGTGAGTAATCCCTGTATTTGCTAGGAGGTAACATGGTGGTGTAGTGGTAAGCCTTACTGCAAGAACGTCCTGGGTTTGAGTCCTGGGCTCGTGTGAGGTTGTTTCTCTGTGCAGTTTGCTTGTTCTCATGTTGCTCCCCTCCAGGTACTCCGGTTTTCTCCCACAGACCAAACACATGCATATTAGGCTAACTGGTTGTTACAATTTGCCCTGTTGTGTAAATGTGAGTGTGATTGGTGTGTCCCGCCTTAGTCCAGTGTCAGCTGCTGATGACAGTAGGATTAAGCGGTTGGGAAAAAAAAAAAAAAAAAAAAAAATGAAAATATGTTTAGAATCTCTTGCAGTGATCGGGTGTAAAAATAGTGCCATTGTTATTATAGTGGACGAGTGAATGTGATAGAAGTGGAAGTGCTGTTGAAATTTCTCCAGACGAAAGGCTTTGGATGAGGAAGCTGAAATTTTGGAGGTTATTTGGTTCAAATTTTGGATCCAAGAAATCTTTTAAGGATTCTTTAACATCATGAGAGTTTTCACATTTTGGTTCATATGGGGGGTGCTGAGTGGAGGTTTGCGCTCTCAGAGTGGTCTTTTTTATTTTTATAAGGATAAGTATGGATGAGAATTCCTTAGAAATCCTGAAACTGCTCTGGTTTGATATCTGTTGATGGGAGAATGGCTGGATCCCTTTGAATGTGAGGTTTTACCCGAGTGCTGTCCTTTTTACTTTCTATCCACAGCCATTAAACCTGGACAGAGGGGGGGTAGTGGTGCAGAGAGAGAGAGCACATGAGAGAGAGAAAAAAAAATCATGATAAATCACCCATCTGTGAAGCCAATAGTTTCACGTTTCAGGCATGGGAACAGGATGGCTTTATTTTCTAACCATTCTTGGCCTATTGGTTGGAACTACTGGATGGAGCTGTAAAGTTCTCGAGAACCGAGGTCTCAATTTATGACCATGTGGTTTTTTTTTTTTATGGGTGAAATTCATTACCTTTAGCCTTAATAAGCATAAATCGTGTTCTAACAGCTGCCAGTGGGAGGTAAATATGAACCTTATTGATTTTTAATTTGTCCAGAGACTCAACCAATAAGTGTTTGAGTAACCTTTAGCGATTATTGTTCAATCAGAGTGCTAATGACATAAAATAAAGGCTCAAATGATGACACACACACACACACACACACACTCACACACACACACACACACACACACACACACACGCAACTCACATAGAAACTGAGAGAGTAATGGCATTCACTGAAGCATCTGCGGCGATAAAAGCAAACAACGTGCAATTAGCTCCCTGCAGTCCGAGGCTCGGTGGCTCCCCGCCATTCATACACTGCTAAAAAGACAACTGAGGCGCACAAGTGGGCTGTTTACACAACCTTGTTTTCATCTTTATATATTTTGATGTATATGTTTTTTTAGTATTACACACTCTTATAATTTCTCTCTTTGATGTTTTCTGTTCCACTGACACTGCCGATAATGAAACGTCAATGAGCATGTTGTGAACATTTAACATATGTACAGGCTGTGCATGGACACCGGCCTTCAGCAGGCCTGTAGGAACGTACACTGTACAAGGTCTTTGATGATATAATGAAATGCCACTCTGCTGGTGTTAAAATAATTCCTGCATAATGTCTAATGGTGTGCTTTTTTTGCATATCCTGAAATTCAGTGCTCATTAATTCATTCATTTTCAGAACCACTTAATCGTAATTAGGGTCACGGGGAGGCTGGTGCCCATCTCAGCCGACTCTGGGTGAAGGCAGAGTACACCCTGGACGACTCACCGGGTCATCGCAGGACAGAAACATGCTGACGGCTATGCAGCTACTCTTTACGAAAATCAGCAATGGTTCTTTTACAACTTCCCACCATAGACGGAATTCAGTACTGACCTTGTTTAATAATTCATCACATTTGTTCTCCAACAGAGCAACAGGACAGAAAACATGGATTTCTTGATCCTTATAAGGCCCTTATTTAAGGAATAGACTCCCAAGAGCAGGTATTGTAATAAAGCCACACAAACACAAACACACAGAGAGAGAAAGAGAGAGAGAGAGCAAGAGAGAGAGAGAGAGAGAGAGAGAGAGAGAGACAGAGAGAGAGAGAGAGAGAGAGAGAGAGACTCTATATATATATATAGTACTGTGCAAAAGTTTTTAGGCACCTTTTTTTGTACTTTGCTGAAGATTTTTATTTTATAAGTGGCACAGTGGTAACTTGCTGGATTACTGGTCCCAAGGTTGCAGGTTCAAAGCCCCACCGTCAACGGTTGTCACTGCTGTCCTGATAGTGTAGCCAACTGGGTTACCAAAGGCTGGCCATGTCTCTCACGGTCTATGGTGAGAGGTTCATGTAAAAGAACCATCGCCGGCCGACCTTCGTGAAGAGTATGTGCATAGCCGTCAGCATGTTTCTGCCCTGAGATGGCCTGGTGAGCTGTCCAGGGTATACTCTGCACTTGCCAAGACTCGGCAAAGATGGGCGCCAGCCTCCCTGTGACCCGAATTAGGATT
>CM045731.1:22367500-22390000 GCA_024760905.1 Plotosus lineatus
TTGATGATGGACATGTCCTGGAATACACAATCTTCCTATCGTTACAGCACCTTCTGCATGCTGTTGATCCTTCCTCTGATATTAAGGAAAAATTTCAACTCCTTCCAAAAGTCAGATTGCGGTATACCGATTTTCATTGTTGACAACCTCACTTTTTGATGTTGATTATAATTAGTCATTAAATAAGGAATAAATTAGAATGGAGCATGCTGGTAGAAAATAAATAAATAAATAAATAACTGGGCAGGTGTGAAGCTAAATGACTCTTACTACTTGAAAACAGACTTCCTTTCTTATAACAGCACTTCCTACATGATTTATTCCTTTCGAAAATTCACCAGTAATGACGACTTTTGTTCATTTATGAAATCCAATTCTACTTTAATTCCATGTTGTGGAATGGGTGGCACAGTGATGTATTGGTTAGCACATCTGTCTCACAGCAAGAAGGTCTGGGTTTGATTCCCAGATCAGACGTTCTCATGTTGAGTTTGCATGTTCTCCCCATGCTTGTGTGGATTTCCTCAGTGTACTTCAGTTTCCTCCCACAGTCCGAAAACATGCACAGAATGTTATGGTCTATGTTGCGAGTGGCTCTGAAATTGGCGGCTTTAAACTCTCTTGTTCGCTCTTTAAAAGACTCTTTAAAAACTGCAGGTGCTGGTGAGGCGCATGGCTGTCACTCATGGGCGGAGTCCGGAGCACACACCAGATTCCACTCAGTCAGCACCGGGCTATAAAGATGAGCGGCGCACTCCTCCCAGCGCTAGAAGATTGTCCCTCCAAGCAATCCCGTCTCCCTGTTATCTCTCTGGCTCCTGTTTCTCAGCGCCGTGCTCGTCCAGTTCCCACTCTGAAGTTTCCCTTCGTAATTTTGGTGTTTGTGTTTCCTCTCATCTCTACGGTGACTACGATTCTCTGTACTCCAGTGCCTGCTCTGTGTACAATAAACCTCATCTGTATCACCATACTCTGTCTCCAGCATCTTTAGGTTCGACTGAATGCTCCCAGTGTCACACAGTAGTCTGATTGGCTGTTTCTAATCACTCATAGGTGTGAGTGTGAATAGTTGTATGTGTGTTTGTCCTGTGACGGCCTGGCAAACTGTCCAGGATGTACCCGCCCTTTCCCAGAGACAGCTGAGATATGGGCCAGCAACGCTAATTAGGATTAAGAGGCTTATAAAATGAATGAGTGTTAGCTCCTGAGTGGCCCACCGACAAGGTGCATGACTATTAACCCTGAGATCGCAAGTTTGAATCCAGTTTAATCTAACAGCCATCCATGGTCGAGAGTCCATGTGAGCTAATTGGCCAAGCTCTCACAGGAGGGAGCGATCACTCATAGCGATCGCCAGCCAATCATGAGCGTCTGTGAGCTCATTCGTAGAAAGAGGCGGATAGCCGAATACACCTGGCGCCACCGTTCGAAAAGAGGTGGGTGGCTAGCATTGAATGGCATGAAGGGGTGTGTGCATGCTTTTGCTCCTCCTTGGTCGGTCATGGTCGTGTGATAGGGAAGGCAATACCTGATGTGTGGGAATTGGATACGACTAAATTTGGGACAAAATGGGGAAAAATCAAAAAAAAAAAAAGAAAAAGAAAGAACGAAAGAAAATGAATGATTATTGTGGAACAACATACATGCAAAGCAAGTTCGATGTTGGGGAGGCCCCATGATGTACCACCTCACATCAACCAGGTCCTGGTTTGCTTCCTGGACTGCGTGAGTTTGCATGTTATCCCCGTGTTTGCGTTGGTTTTCTCTGGGTACTCTGGTTTCCTCCAACAATTAAGACATGCGCATTAATCTCACTGGTTGTTCCTGATGGCTATGAGATGTGAGTGAGTGAGGTGTGAGTGTGCATGTGAAGGTTTTGTGTGTGTGTGTGTGTGTGTGTGTGTGTGTGTGTGTGTGTGTTTGCCTGCGACGGTGTGACGAGCTGTTTAGAGTGTACATTACACTCGGCCAGTGTTTGCAGTCCAGTCTGTGGACTGTGGGTAGAAACCGGAGTACCCGGAGGAAACCCATGCAAGCAGAAGGACATGCTAACTCCCCTCAGAAACACTGAAGCCCAGAACTCGAACATTGGACCTTCTTCCTGTCAGGTGGCCTTACTAACAACTTAACCACCATGATGCCTCGTCCTTGACTCTCCAAACTGAAAGAGTCTCTGATACACTAGGTACATTGAAAATCTGAGAATAAATTGTGTTCATATACAAAAAACCAAACAGACAAACAAACAAACAAACACCGATGACTACAGTACATCAGCAGCACTTGTAATATTATTGAAAAAGCTAAGCCTCACAAAGCCTGACAAAAGTCAGAAGTACTGTTATGTAAGAAATAAGGTACAAATAAACCAGTAATTATCACAAAAATAAACTCTGATAGGACAATGCAGACCATGTTGTGCTGTAAAGGGGTCTTATAAAAACCTCTTTACACCTTCAGGGCTTTGTTTTACAATAATTACCCTCTTGCTGTGCATTATCCAGTTATTACACAGCGTCTTACAAATTATTGACTTTAAAATTATATTATTGTTTTCTTTTATACAGGGCAATGAAAAGAATCCACAAATCGCTTAATACAGTGATCCCTTGCTACTTTGTGCTTCAGTTTCTGCGGCTTCAGTGCATCGCGGGGTTTATTAAAAATATTCATGGAAAAAAAAAAAGGAAATTAAGAAAAAATAAGGAAAAGGTTAAGGAAAATGCTGCAAAACAAGGCGAATTATGCAAAAACAAACAAACAAACAAAAAACAACAAAATTATTTAGGTTTTTATGTGAGGTGCACATCTATGTTATGTGCGCTCATGCGTCTGTATGTGTGTATTTATATTTTATTCACATCCTTTGTATTATTTTTGATTGTTTGTTATTATAAGAATTTACAGCGTTGAATACGTTCATCATCAGTTCATTTTCTGTAACCGCTTAATCCTAATTTGGGTCGCGGGGAGGCTGGTGCCCATCCCAGCCAACTTCGGGCGAGGGCAGAGTGTGTACTGGACAGCTCGCCAGGCCATCGCAGGGTGGAAAGATGCCAAAGACTTTGCAGCTATTCTTTACGAAAGTCAGCAATGCTTCTTTTACACCTCACACCATAGACAGTGACAGACATAGCCGGCCTTTGACAACCCAGTTAGCTGCACTGGGGGGCAGTGACAACCTTGTGAAGAGTGGGACCTGAGCCCCCAACCTTTGGATCAGCGATCCAGCGCTCTATACCACTAGACCACCACTGCCCCGGTTGAATACGTCTGTCTGTCTGTCTTCCTTTCGGCTTTTTCCCCTTTTACTCGGGAGTCGCCACAGCGGATCATCTGATTCGCACGTTTGATTTGGCAGAGGTTTTTACGTCGGATGTCCTTCCTGTCACAACCCTTTTTAGCAAGGGACAGAAACACGCTGACGACTTTGCAGCTACTCTTTACGAATGTCAGCAATGGTTCTTTTACATGCCTCTCACCATAGACAGTAGGAGACATAGCCGGCCTTTGACAACCCAGTTAGCTGCACTGGGGAGGACAATGACAACCTTGTGGAGAGTGGGACTCGAACCCCCAACCTTTGGATCAGCGATCCAGCGCCCTATAGCACTAGACCACCACTGCCCCCGTTGAATACGTATTTATTGATATTATACATGTATGTATACTTCAGTCGGGGTGGGGTGGGGGAGGGGGGTTTGATCCGATTTCGCAGAAATCTGCGGTCGCAGGGGGGACTGGACGTTAAGTGATACAGACATAGTTTAACATAATAAATGACCATTAAAAAGCACAAAACTGATCATTTCATCATATGGACTACTAATATTGACTGAACTGCAAGGGGTTAGGAGTTTTCCCCATGATGAGCAGGGTTGACATATCTTGTGAAGATAGTGAGACACCACGTTGTGTGTGACGGTAAATCTAAAACATCTCACGCGGTTGACGTTTTGCCAACTCAGCTTTCCTGTCGTCAGTTGGTTTAGGAACAGAAAAGAAATGTTTACCGTTATTTTTTCGTTTGTTGTTTGCACAGCTCAACACTCGGGGCCAGTGGTGTAGTGCGTAGGGTGCTGAGCTCATGATCGGGAGGTTGTGTATTCAAATCCCAGTTAGATCTCCATCGTGCTGAGACCCCTGGGCAAGGTCTTAACCACAAGTGTGCCTCTGTTCACCCAGCAGGATAAATGGGTACCAGTAAATGGGTACCAGCATACTGGGAAGGTAACCTGCGATGGACTAGCGTCCCATCCAGGAAGAGTTGCTTCACACTATGGAAACCGGGGATGAGACCTGATGAGCCACTTTGGCTCGGGTGTAAAAAGCCCACGGGCTTTACCAGCTCATCACTGTGTCAGTGATGCAGCACAGCCAAAGCAACAACTGCTTGTCCTTACCAGACTGGAAAAGCCAATCAGAAAGGCAACATCTCTCTGAGCATGTCTAGAGTCTTGCGCACGCTTTGCATGGACGGATGATTGCCTGAAGGATATTATACGTGATTATTTTAAAGAGCTAGTGACAACAATTGACCGCATGTCCACTTTAAGGATTCAACACTACTATGATGTGATATGGAAATAACCCCGTAAATAAAATGTTTAACATATTCAAATTAAAATATACGCAGTGGAGAGGATTTGTCTCATTCCGAAATCATAAAAAGCTTCTCAAATCCAAAAAATACAAGATGAATAAAATATGTAATCACATTCTGATAAACAGGAACTATAAACAGTTTATTAATAGCAAGAGCTATAACAATATCATTGGAATATTTTATTTTTCATTCACCCGTGTCCCATTTTTCATGTCTTCGAATAAGTTTATTTATATCATTTCCTGTTGTGTGTCACCCCCCCTCCCCCGCCCCGTTACCCTCCATCCCCCCTCCCCCTTCGCCCCCCTTACTGTCAACACAAGTCTTGATAGCTGTGTATTTTCAGGTATGTCTGGCCTCTCTGGTGTTCCTGCTGTGCAGAAGAAAGAAGAAGAAAAAAAAAACATAAAGTGAAAATTACACAGGCAAAGGCTTTCACTGTTGCCACTCTTGCATTCTGATTTGTCATCTTTTCTCATCTTTTCTCATCTTTTCTCGTCTTTTCTCATCTTTTGAGTTCTGATAGCAATCTCTTTCTGTATTCATTCTTTTCTTCCCTTGTCGGCGCTCCTGAGGGACCGAGGTAAAGGCTGTCAAAAGGGTGCATCTAGGTTTTGTCTCTTTTACCCATGTTGCATTGCAATAACAAACTTGTGTGTGTGTGTGTGTGTGTGTGTGTGTGTGTGTGTGTGTGTGTGTGTGTGTGTGTGTGTGTGTGTGTGTGTGTGTGTGTGTGTGTGTGTGTGTGGTTTTATATCAGATCATAAGACGTCTAGATGAAAGGTGCTGATCCTACAATAACGGCAGGGAAACGTGACTCTGCAATCTGGTTCTGAAACAGGATGATGTCATTACAATTTGATTCGCGCCACAATAAACTAACCCAGTCTGTTTAAGGTACAGCATGGTCAACCAGGAACTGCAAAACATGAGTAAGAAACAACCCCCCCCCATAAAAAAAAAAAAAAAAAAAAAAAAAAAGTGCAAGCTAAAAATGCAAGTCTGACAAATGTTCAACTGACATTTGTTATTATCACTCGTGACTTTTCTAGAATAATCCTCTTTTGTCAGCTTTCTGTCAACACCAAAAAAATGCTATGGATATGTTTGTGCATTTATTGACCCAACTGATTCGGTTGTTCTGAACATTTACGAAAGGATGTCATGTCACATGTTGTCCTAGTGCCAACTAAATGCCATCTACATGCTTATGTCGGGTCGGTGCATTCCATACTCCGTCCATTACTTGTGGTATTTGGTATGCAGTCTATGCGCTTTTGTCCTTTTGTGCCATTTCCTGAATAGCTCATTCATTCATTCATTCATTTTCTGAACCGCTTACTCCTAATAGGGTCGCGAGGAGGCTGGTGCCCATCTCAGCCAACTCTGGGCAAGAGCAGAGTACACCATGGCCAGGCCATCGCAGGATGGAAACATGCTGATGGCTTTGCATCTACTCTTGTTGAAAATCAGCAATGGTTCTTGTACATGAACCCCTCACCACAGACAGTGAGAGACATGGCCGGCCTTTGATAACCCAGATAGCTGCACTGGGGGGGACAGTAGTGACAACCTATTGAGAGTGGGGATTGAACCCCCAACCTTGGGATCAGTGATCCGGCACCTTTACCACCAGGCCACCACTGCCCTCACCTGCATAGCTCATGAAAAATCAAAGTTCCGGATGCTTTTAATCAAGAACATCCACAGAAGTAATTCACTTCTGTACATTACTCATAGAAAACCAACCAATAGCCAGACTCGATCGATGCATCTCTCTCAGCATGAAGACCACCATAACTGATGGACATAAGTCCCGAGTCCATATTTTTACTTTCTAAAAAAAATGTTTGGAAAATACCTTATGAAATAACTTCAAATTATAAAGTGACCAACTTTTAATAATAATAATAAAAAAAAGAACACTGCGATTCGAAAAGCTTTTTAATGAAGCCTATTTGCTAGCTATATCTAGGTATATGATGCTAGTCACACACTGTTAGCGGTGGCTATAAAATCAGTTTATAGCAACATATACATGTTATAACATCACATATAGTTATATACAGGGAGCCCTCATTTTCCGTGGTTAATGCCGATTTCCGCAAAGTAGGATCGATCCCCTTGACTGACGTATACATACATGTCTATGTGTATATAATATCAATAAATACATATTCAATTATATAAATGCTTATAATAACAATTAAACATCCAAAAACAATGCATAAGATGTAAATAAAATATAAATATACACATACAGACCCGCGCACACACACAGATGCGCACCTCACATAAAATGTAAATAGTTTTGTTGCATTGTTTTTTTGTTTGTTTGCTTGTTTGTTTGTTTGTTTTTTGCATAATTGGCCTTGTTTGTTGATTTTCTTATTTTTTTATCTTTCGATTAATGTTTTTGAAAAACCCGCGATGCGTTGAAGCCGTAGAAACTGAAGCACGAAGTAGCGAAGGATCACTGTACTCAGTTGTATGTTAGGGATAAAGATACAGGTTAGTCACCAAAAGGTCGTTGGTACGATTCTTTGACTGACAGGTAAAATGGCCTCGGTGTGGCCACCGACTGCTCCTCTGTGCATGTGTGTTCACTTTGAATGGGTTAAATGCAGCACCAATTTTCCCTTTCAGGATTATTATACTGTAGTGCAGTGGTTCCTAACCTGGGTTCGATTGAACCCTAGGGGTTCGGTGAGTCGGTCTCAGGGGTTCGGCGGAGCCTCTGCCACGGAGGTCAAGACACACCCGACTCATCATGTCAATTAGTGATGACACGCCCCGCTTGGCCATCACTGGCTGCAGATGATCACATTACATTGCTTGGCGAATCAGTGCCGCGGGGAATTTAGCGCGCTCAGTAGTCAATGTGTGAAGTCGTGAGATTTTTTTCGGAATATTTTAATCCATACTAACTATGTCGAGCAAAAAAAGAAAGTGGCCGGAGGAATATGTACAACAAGGATTCACATGCATCACGGAACGTGATGGGACTCAGCATCCTATCTGAATGATTTGCAATGCCAAGTTGAGTAACTCTAGTCTCGCACCGGCAAAACTAAAGGAACACTTCGTGACACTGCATGGAGATGGGAATACAAGAACACAACAGTAGCTATGTCTTCAATTCGTAAAAAATTATATTTTTATTTTTCACTGATGAAGGGTTCGGTGAATGTGCATCTGAAACTGGTGGGGTTCGGTACCTCCAACAAGGTTAAGAGCCACTGCTGTAGTGTAAAACGACCCCCAGGGGCAGTGGTGGTCTAGTGGTATAGGACGCTGGAGCACTGATCCTAAGGTTGCGGGTTCGAGTACCACTCTCCACAGGGTTGTCACTGCCCCCCCCCCCCCCCCCCATTGCAGCTAACTGGGTTATCAAAGGGTTACCATGTCTCTCACTGTCTATGGTGAGAGGTTGATGTAAAAGAACCACTGCTGACTTTTGTAAAGAGTAGCTGCAAAGCCGTCAGCGTGTTTCTGCCCCTTGCTACAGGGTTGTGTCAGGAAGGGCATCCGATGTAAAAACCTCTGCCAAATCAAACGTGTGAATCATTTGCTGTGGCGACTCCTGATCAAAGGAAAAAGCAGAATGGAAACCTCTCAATCTCAATGTAAAACAACCCCCAATAAAATGAGCACTTGGAAAGTGCAAGCCTCCACCAAAGAAAACAATAATATTAACAATAACAAGAAAAAAATAAAATACACAGCACCCGCTGCTGTAATTCCTTGTCCCAGACTCCATCTCTGGTAAAAATTGCATGACGATTTGCACATGTCTTCTTACATAACCCTGTTAACACACATGCAAACAAACAAAAAAACCAAAGGTAAAACATAACCTTCTTGGTGGAGTTCATAAACATGATCATGTGACCATTTTGGAGATGACACCATAAACCGGATGGATAAACAAAACCTCTTTAATGAAAACACGTCGACTTAATCATTATTCATTTGCCATCTCAGCCAATGCTGTGCATAGGCACGGTAAACACGTCTGCCACACAGAACGAAGGTCCCGGTTTCGATTCCCAGGCTCGTGCATTTCTGTGCGGAGTTTGTATGCTTGATTCGGTTTCCTTCGAGTGCTCCAGGTTCCTTCCACATTCCAAAGACATGCACATGACGTTAACTTGTTGTCCTAATTTCCCTGTAGATGTAAGTGTGTGTCTGAATAGTTGAGTGTGTGCTGCCCTGCAATGTCATGGAGAGCTGTTCGGCGTATGCATGGTTTTCGCCCAGTTTTGGCTGTGATAGGCTCTAGCCTCCTCCGCAATTATAATATGATTCAGTGGATTGAATTGCAAATGGAAAAAAAAAAAAAAAAAAAAAAGTAAATATAAAGATGGTAGAAATAAGGGTGTGTTGTTATCCTCAATTCAAATTGAATAAATTGCAGCCATAAACGTGTGTGTGATGAATATAGAAAGTGAAACAAATCTTATTCTGGAAAGGCTCGTCATAACTGGAAAAAGTCTCATTATTGGGGCTGCATTGTCTCATTATTTATAAGAAATCCTCATAAAAAATATTTTATTCTGTCTTCAAATTATGTAAAAACGCTTATGTGAAAATTTTAATACCTGCCCTTTGGTTGTACTAATTTGCACATGAAATTGCTGCTCACACCGCGGCTGCTCGATCAAGATCTTGGAGTATACTGTATTTTGCACGTTTCATGAATGCGCGCGCGCACACACACTCACACACACACACACACACACACACACACACACACACACACACACACACACACACACACACACCTACATGTCTATAATGCGCACACACACACACACACACACACACACACACACACACACACTTACATGTCTATAATGCACACACACACACACACACACACACACACACACACACATGTCTATAATGCGCACACACACACACACACACTTACATGTCTATAATGCACACACACACACACACACACACACACACACACACACACACACACACACACACACACACACACACACACACACCTACATGTCTATAATGCACACACACACACACACACACACACACACACACACACACACACACACACACACACACACGCACATATTTCTATATATACAGAGTGCTCCATCATTACTTTGTGCTTCAGTTTCCATGGCTTCAGTGCATCGTAGTTTTTTTTTGTTTGTTTGTTTTTTTCCAAATTATTCATCAAAAAAAAAAAAAAACAAAATAAGGAAATTAAGGAAAAATATGGAAAAAGTTAAGGAAAATTCCAGAAAACAAGGCCAATTCTGCAAAAACTCCCCAAATAAACAACAACAACAAAAAACAACCCAACAAAACTACTTGCATTATTATATGATGCGCGCATCTGATAGCGTGTATGCACGTCTGTATGTGTGTGTATTGATTTTTTTATTTACATCTTATAAACATTTACAGTGTTGACTATCTCTTTATTGATATTATATACACATATACATGTGTGTATACATCAATCGCAAATGCAGCCGTGAAGGGGGCACAAACAAGTGTCCGCCCTCAGGCCAGTCCCAAGCCTGGATAAATGCAGAGGGCTGCGACAGGAAGGGCATCCAGCGTAAAACTTTTGGCAGAATACAAAATGCAAACCGGAAAGACAAATTTCATACTGGATTGGTCGAGGCCCGAGTTAACATCGACCGCCATCAGTGCTGTTAACCAACAGGGTGCTGGTGGAAATTGGACTACTGTTGGTCGAAGAAGGAGAGGCAGGAGGCGTGTCCGTAGGCAGAGAGAGAAGAGGAAATGCATGAGTCTAGGACTGAGAGTAGGAACTTTGAATGTTGGAACTGGCAGAAAAAGGTAGAGAGCTGGCTGACATGATGCAGAGGAGGAAGGTGGATATATTGTGTGTTCAGGAGACCAGGTGGAAAGGTAGCAATGCTAGAAGCTTAGGAGCAGGTTTAAGCTGTTTTTTCATGGTATGGATGGGAAGAGAAATGGAGTAGGAGTCATCTTGAAGGAGGAGTATGTCCAGTATATATATATATATATATATATATATATATATATATATATATATATATATATATATATATATATATATGATATAAATATTTCAGGTCTTTTATTGTTTTAATACTGATGATTTTGGCATACAGCTCATGAAAACCCAAAATTCCTATCTCAAAAAAAATTAGCATATCATGTTCAGGTAGTCTAAACGAGCTATTAACCTAATCATCGAAATCAACCAATTAACTCTAAACACCTGCAAAAGATTCCTGAGGCTTTTAAAAACTCCCAGCCTGGTTCATTACTCAAAACCGCAATCATGGGTAAGACTGCTGACCTGACTGCTGTCCAGAAGGCCATCATTGACACCCTCAAGCAAGAGGGTAAGACACAGAAAGAAATCTCTGAGCGAATAGGCTGTTCCCAGAGTGCTCTATCAAGCCACCTCTGTGGGACGTCTGTGTGGCTGAAAACGCTGCACAACCAGAAGAGGTGACTGGACCCTGAGGAAGATTGTGGAGAAGGGCCGATTCTAGACCTTGGGGGACCTGTGGAAGCAGTGGACTGAGTCTGGAGTAGAAACATCCAGAGCTACCGTGCACAAGCGTGTGCAGGAAATGGGCTACAGGTGCCGCATTCCCCAGGTCAAGCCACTTTTGAACCAGAAACAGCTTCAGAAGAAAGTACATTTTTCAGATGAAAGCAAATTTTGCATGTCATTCGGAAATCAAGGTGCCAGAGTCTGGAGGAAGACTGGGGAGAAGGAAATGCCAAAATGCCTGAAGTCCAGTGTCAAGTACACACATTCAGTGATGGTCTGGGGTGCCATGTCAGCTGCTGGTGTTGGTCCACTGTGTTTTATCAAGGGCAGGGTCAATGCAGCTAGCTATCAGGAGATTTTGGAGCACTTCATGCTTCCATCTGCTGAAAAGCTTTATGGAGATGAAGATTTCATTTTTCAGCACGACCTGGCACCTGCTCACAGTGCCAAAACCACTGCTAAATGGTTTACTGACCATGGTATGACTGTGCTCAATTGGCCTGCCAACTCTCCTGACCTGAAGCCCATAGAGAATCTGTGGGATATTGTGAAGAGAAAGTTGAGAGACACCAGACCCAACACTGTGGATGAGCTTAAGGCCGCTATCGAAGCATCCTGGGCCTCCATAACACCTCAGCAGTGCCACAGGCTGATTACCTCCATGCCACGCCGCATTGAAGCAGTCATTTCTGCAAAAAGATTCCCGACCAAGTATTGAGTGCATAACTTCTTTCTTTCTTTCTTTTACTTTCGGCTGCTCCCTTCAGGGGTCGCCACAGCATCCGCCTCCACCTCACCCTGTCCTCCGCATCTTCTTTTCTGACTCCAACAACCTTCATGTCTTCCTTCACCACATCCATAAATCTCTTCTTCGGTCTTCCTCGAGGCCTTCTGCCTGGTAGTTCCAACCTCAGCATCCTACTGCCAATATACTCACTATCCCTCCTCTGTACATGTCCAAACCATCTCAATCTAGCCTCTCTGACTTTGTCTCCAAAACATCTTACGTGGGCTGTCCCTCTGATATACTCATTTCTGATCCTATCCATCCTCGTTACTCCTAGGAGATCCTCAACATTTTCCTCTCCGCTACCTCCAGCTCTGCCTCCTGCCTTTTCCTCAGCGCCACTGTTTCTAAGCCATACAACATCGCTGGCCTCACCACCATCTTGTACACTTTTCCCTTCATTCTTGCTGACACTCTCCTATCGCACATCACACCGGATACTTTTCTCCAACCATTCCAGCCTGCCTGCACACGCTTCTTCACCTCTTTTCCACACTCTCCATTGCTCTGGATTGTTGAGCCTAAGTACTTAAAATCCTCCACCTTCGTTATCTCTGCTCCCTGTAACATCACCGTTCCTCCTGGGTCCTTCTCATTCACACACATGTATTCTGATTTTCTGAGGCTAACCTTCATTCCTCTCCTTTCCAGGGCATACCTCCACCTCTCTAGATTTTCCTGCACTTGTTCTCTGCTCTCACTACAGATCACGATGTCATCTGCAAACATCATAGTCCATGGAGATTCTTGTCTCACCTCGTCTGTCAGCCTGTCCATCACCATAGCAAACAAGAAGGGGCTCAGAGCTGACCCTTGATGCAGTCCCACCTCCACCTTGAATTCGGTCACACCGACAGCACACCTCACCACTGTCTTACATCTCTCATACATGTCCTGCACCACTCTAACATACTTCTCTGCCACTCCAGACTTCCTCATGCAATACCACAGTTCTTCTCTTGGCACCCTGTCATATGCTTTTTCCAGATCCACAAAGGCACAATGTAGCTCCCTCTGACCTTCTCTGTACTTCTCTATTAACATCCTCAAGGCAAACATTGCATCTGTGGTGCTCTTTCTTGGCATGAAACCAAACTGTTGTTCACAAATGCTGACCTCTGCCCTTAGTCTAGCTTCCACTATTCTTTCCCATAACTTCATCGTATGGCTCATCAACTTTATCCCTCTGTAGTTGCTGCAACTCTGCACGTCTCCCTTGTTCTTAAAAATGGGCACCAGCACACTTCTCCTCCACTCCTCCGGCATCTGCTCACTCTCTAGTACCGTGTTGAATGTTCTTGTCAGAAAATCTACTGCTACCTCTCCTAGACACTTCCATACCTCCACAGGTATATCATCAGGACCAACTGCCTTTCCATTCTTCATCCTCTTCAATGCCCTTCTCACTTCACCCTTACTGATCTTTGCTACATCCTGCCCCTCAATGGTTACCTCTTCTACTCTTTTACTCTCTTATTTTCCTCATTCATCAGCTCTTCAAAGTACTCTTTCCATCTTCCCAGCACACTTCTGTCATCAGTCAATAGAGTTCCCTCTCTGTCCTTTATCAATCTAACTTGCTGCACGTCCTTTCCATCTCTATTTCTCTGCTGTGCCAACCTGTATAGATCATTTCTCCCTCTTTACTATCCAACCTATCATACAAGTCATCATATGCCCTCTGTTTGGCCTTAGCCACTGCTACTTTCGCCTTCGCTGTGTCTCCCTGTACTCCCTGTCTACTCTCTTCGGTCCTCTCAATGTCCCACTTCTTCTTGGCTAATCTCTTCCTTTGTACACACTCCTGCACTTCCTCATTCCACCACCAAGTCTCCTTATCTACTTTCCTTCCAGAGGACACACCAAGTACTCTCCTACCTGTGTCCCTGATCACATTTGCTGTGGTTGTCCAGTCATTTGGAAGCACTTCTGGCCACCCAAAGCCTGTTTCAACTCCTCCTTGAAGACAACACGACACTCTTCCTTTTCAGCTTCCACCACTTTGTCTTCTGCTCTGCCTTTGCCTTTTTCACCTTTCTCACCATCAGAGTCATCCTGCACACCACCATCCTATGCTGTTTGGCAACGCTCACCCACGATGACTTTGCAGTCACTGAATTCCTTCAAATTACATCGCCTACACAAGATGTAGTCTACCTGTGTGCGCCTACCTCCGCTTTCATAAGTCACCCTATGCTCCTGTTTCTTCTCAAAGAAAGTATTCACCACAGCCATTTCCATCCTTTTTGCAAAATCTATCAACATCTGTCCTTCTGCGTTCCTGTCCTGGATACCAAACCTGCCCATCACTTCCTCGTCCCCTCTGTTGCCGGCCCCAACATGTCCATTGAAGTCTGCACCTATGACCACTCTTTCACCTCTGGGGGTACTCTGCATCACTTCATCTAAGTCACTCCAGAATCTCTCCTTCTCTTCTAGCTCACATCCTGCCTGTGGGGCATAAGCACTAACAACATTGAGCATTACACCTTCAATTTCTAACTTGAGATTCATCACTCTGTCTGACACTCTTTTCACTTTTAGAACATTCCTGACAAACTCCTCCTTCAAGATGACTCCGACTCCATTTCTCTTCCCATCCACACCGTGATAAAATAGCTTAAACCCTGCTCCTAAGCTTTTAGCTTTGCTACCTTTCCACCTGGTCTCCTGAACACACAGTATGTCCACCTTCCTCCTCTGCATCATGTCAACCAGCTCTCTACCTTTTCTGTGCATAGTTCCAACATTCAAAGTCCCCACTCTCAGTCCTAGACTCATGCCTTTCCTCTTCTCTCTCTGCCTACGGACACGCCTCCCACCTCTCCTTCTTCGACGTCTTCACCAACAGTAGTCCAATTTCCATCAGCACCCTGTTGATTGACAGCACTGATGGCGGTCGTTGTTAACCGGGCCTCGACCGATCCGGTATGGAGGTAATACTTTTGATTTGCATTTTAAGTAATTGGCATTGGTTTCGTCGGATGCCCTTCCTGACACAACCCTCTGCATTTCTCCGGCTTAGATCGCATGAGGGGAGAGACACTGGTTAGTGCCCCCCCACCTCATGGCTGCATTTATTGAGTGCATAACTGAACATAATTATTTGAAGGGTGACTTTTTTTTGTATTTAAAGCACTTTTTTATTGGTCAGATGAAATATGCTAATTTTTTGAGATAGGGATTTTTGCTTTTTCTTTACTTTTTTGCCAAAATTATCAATATTAAACAATTATAAAAGGCTTGAACTACTTCAGTTGTGTGTAATGAATCTAAAATATATGAAAGTCTAATGTTTATCAGTACATTACAGAAAATAATGGATTGTATCACAATATGCTAATTTTTTTAGAAGGACCAGTATATATATAGGTGTGTGTGTGTGTGTGTGTGTGTGTGTGTGTGTGTGTGTGTGTGTGTGTGTGTGTGTGTGTGTTGGAACAATGCAATTCTACCTAGACCCTGTGTAGTAAATCAGTACCTAAAATGGAAACCATCTGGAATTTACAGCTTGGGACTAGACAACCATTGACTTAAGAAAACACAATGTAGTTGCACATTTGCGAGCATCAAATTACAAACATACAAATCCAGTCTAGTCCATCATGAAAGCACCATCAGTGTGCAAATCAGGTGTCACACAAGGTAATATAATTTGCTTCAATGGGATTTGTCTACTTTATAAAAAATAACAAACTGACATTATCCCGTTCGCCAAAAGCACGGATACACAATCTGACATTGAGATCAGAATGGGATAATCATACTGCTTAGTGTTTTCATTGGATCACGCTGGTGCCCATGCGTCTTTTTCCTTATGTATGAATGATCTGACAGATGTGTGGGAATTAACGGATGACTACAAATTTATTCAGTTCATACCAAGTACTTATTTGCCTCCCACACTTATAGAATGGCATCCCTTTCATCGGCAGCTCCCATAACCACAACAATATAGGCATAGCATAACAAACCGCCACCCAAAGCTGATTAATAATGAAGATAATTTGGGCTTGGCGCGGACTAACTGGACTCAAGCCACTGCCTTTGAGACAGAGAGCGGGTCTGGAGCTGATAACATGCTCAGGAACAGCAGAGGGAAAGTCGAATGTGCAGAAGGCCATTCATCCGGAAAAGTCCGGTAAGTTGGAGCTCAATGGCCTGACCACACCTCTGAGCTTCATGCAGAATGTTACCAGGCTTTTAGAAAAAAAAAAAAGCTTGATTTTGAAATCGGGGAGAACAGGTGTGGGGTGCAAATAGACGACAGACAGGACTTGGCACAGCAGGTAGAAATTGGTATGCTAACTACCTCCAGTTCAGGTCTCTGCCTCCATCTTCCTACCCCAGGGTTCCTAACCTGCAATCCCGTGCAGGAAGATTGCCAGAGTAAAGGTCCCTGTTTGGAATGTTTATTCTGGGGCTCTTTTTTTTTTTCTTTTTTTGGCTTATTTGCCCTGTCACGCCAAGTATGACGTTGAATGAAACCCATCATTTTATCTAGCCGAGACACGCAATATTAAAACTAAGTCAGTCAAGTGAAGCTAGGAACTTTTCAAGTATAGTCAGCCTTGTACTATCCCCAAAGCCCAGCATCACCACATATTTCTGATCATAAGTTTGGTTAAGCTGAGCCAGGATGTGTCATTGGTGATGCACCGGATATCTGTGTGTTTGCAGGTTGAGGTTTTGACGTTTGTCAGCGCCGCCTGATTGTTATTTCAGATGCGGTTCCAGCCGAGAGCATTTCAACACATCCAGTATCTGGATCCACTGAGAGCTCTGTTTGGAGGCCTGGGCCATGGGAAACCGGCGCCTCATTCATTTCCCCCCCTTCTTCGTCCTTTGAGCCGTTTGTTTCCACGAAGCTGATCCAGGTGCTCATCCTCACAGGGGATTCAAGAAGACACCGATATCCGTCATCTTCACTTTAGTTAGCACAGAAAGAAAATACAGAGTGCTCAGAATGACAAACTACGCACTGCGTTTAGCAGTAACAACGTTTGCATATTTTACTGTCACGCTAAAGTATGCAATGCTACAACCATCATTATTGATTTAACGATCTATAATTCACTGAGTCAATTCGTTTATTTTAAGCCATAGGTGAATAGTGCAAAAAGGTCTTACATTGCCTGGGGGGACGAACCCCTTTACCTCTTCCCTCAGGTCATTAACATGCTCATTATTCTACTGTAGGACAGAATCATTAACCTTTACCTTGTCAGTTCCCCTTGCACGCCACCTTGAGTGTCCCCTGCCCCTGTACAGTTTGGTAATAATCACTTCTTTACTGATATCAACTCCCCTTCGTTTCCAATTTGCATTAAACAGTTACTTTCTTGGTCTCCGCTGATGTTGTTTGTCCGAATCACCAACATGACTTAATCAATAGATGTCTGGGTACAGGACATTGCACAGGGTTATTTTGTTTCTTCAAGGTGTCACATGCTACATTTTCTCCCTGAAAAGTAATACTAGTGGTCTTTATGACCTAATTATGCACCTTACGTGAGTTTTAAAGTCCAAGGATTGACTCTACCATCAACGACACACAATAACACAATACGATTATCTGGATAGGGCGGCATGGGAATGTAGTGGTTATCACGTCTGCCTCGCAGGAAGTCGGTCCTGGGTTTGATTTCTGAACTTAGGCATTTCTGTGTGAAGTTTTCATGTTCAGCTTGCCTTTGCTTGGGTTTCCTCCAACTACTCCGGGTTCCTCCCTCAGTCCAAAGGCATGCACTTTAAGCTTTTCCAAATTGACTGTAGGTGTGAGTGTAAATGGTTTTGGGTGTGTCCCCAACTTGTTCTGGATGTGCCACTCCTTTGGCCAGTGCTGGCTGAGGTAGGCACCAGTCCAACCATGACCCTAGGAGGATAAAGCGGTTTGATAAATCAGGATTATTTGGATTTATTTAGAGCTTCTGATCTATGTTCCTATTTAAAGTACAAGTGGGTGTGGCCTAAACTGTTACACTTTTTATACTGACAGTTCTTCAACCTGAGCTACACAATTCTCGTTATTCGTTTGGCAAGATTTTGCTAAAAAGACCAACAATGCAGAGGCAGGGGTGGCCTAGTGGTATAGGGCGCTGGATCACTGATCCTAAGGTTGGGGGTTTGAGTCCCACTCTCCACAAGGTTGTCACTGCTCCCCACCTCCCCCAGTGCAGCTAAATGGGTTATCAAAGGCCAGCCATGTCTCTCATTATGGTGTGATATTCATGCAAAAGAACCATTGTTGACTTTCGACACAAAAACCTGCAAAGCCATCAGGTGCTTCCGCCCTGTGATGGCCTGGAAAGCTGTCCAGGATGTACTCTGCCCTCACCTGGAGTCGACTGGGATAGGCGCCAGCCTCCCCATGACCCTAATTAGGATTAAACGGTTACAGAAAATGAACTGAACTGAACCAAAAATGCAACGTTCCCATCCATCTATCCATTCAACAACTTACCCACCCATCTATTCATCTCTATAGCTTGACTCTCAATGCCACAGTGGACATAAAAGCTCTTTTGTACTTCAATTTTTGCCAGCCATCTCAATTCTCATACTTGTGCAGCAAGGAGCAAGGGTCAAGGATGTCATGAGTGAGGATACACGAGAGCAGCCTTCCTGGAAGAGCTGTTTTTACTCAGCGTGTTAGCTGGAGATTTTAAGATGCAGTCATAAACAACTATTCACACTAACATTTATAGCTATATAATAATTATAATTTAGAGTCGTCAATTGTCCCAATTCTTATGCATTTTGTTATAGGAGGACAAAAGAGTTCCCAGAGAAAAACTGTGCCAGCATATTACGCAGAAAAGCCTTTGGTCTAGATTCATACCCCAAACCTTTATGACATGAGATGGCAGAGCGAACCACTGAGCCACTGCACCCCTTCCGTCTTAATTCATTATGAGTTTTTAAAGTCCTGTGGAAAAACCCAAATGCAAATTAAAAAAAAAATAGACTTTACTATCCACTCAGTTGGCTACATCCTCATGATCATTACATTCTGATTAAGCATGTAATAGTCATCCCTGTACAAATATTAAAAGCAACAGTGTAGATTTACCGGACATGTCTATGTCTCAGAATACATCTAGGCGCTTAACACAGGGTGGGTATTTATCTTTCAGGTTCTATATATATGCAAATTGAGCTGATAAAAAAATCCACTGGATTTCAGATTGAATCCTAAATGACATTGTGGAAAGACAGACACTTTGTCAGAATTAACTACAATCTGGCCCATGTCCCAACAGAAGACTGTGTTGTCTTTAACGATTGCAATCATTGAAGGAAAGAGAGGTGAAGCAGAGTGTGCTTTCACGCTCTGTTCGTTTATGAACGTTTCAGAATTCATGAATGATATTAAGCAGCATGTAGTAAGCATCTTTTAGATGGTCTTAGTTGTCTGTCATCAACAAGCAAGTTAAAAATCATCAGTAAACGATCGATCATTGGGACTTTTCGATTATGATTTTTTTTTTTTTTTACTGGAAAATAAATGAGCATTGGTCCACCATTCAGCAAAGCATCCATGTCTGATAGTGCATTGATCTTGACAGGTTCTTCTCCGAGAACTTGATTATATTGGAGAATAATGAATAAAAATGAGAAGCCATTTGTTGGTCAGTGTAAAACCTTCAAATGGGAAAGAAGATTCCTTTAAACTCATTTAACTTGTTATTGACTATATTGAGTCTTGGGACCTCTAGTGCGATGCGAAGATTTTTGCTTATGTTACATTAGCATGGGGTTACCAACACTGCACCTTTATTTTCTTGGCTAAAAATGATCAGTCATGCCAGAGAAGTTCTGAAGTTGGTCAGGTTTTCAAAAGAATGAGCTGAACACCACTCATTGGTTGAGGGTCCAAAACAGCAAAGCTGACGTGTAGCAAAGAAAAAATGTGTATTTCACCGGCATGTCAATTACAGCGATGTTAACCAATCATGAGTGTCTGTGAGGTCATGTATGTAAAGGAGGATTGGTACAACCCTATATTTTGACAGTCCATTGGTCTGACACCCCCAACCATAACCCAAATGAAATAAATTAGGACTGGTGGCGTAGTGGTTAGGGTGCTGGGCTCATGACTGAGGGATGGGTTCAGATCCCTCTTTGACCCCCCACCGTGTGAAGATCCCTGGGCAAGGTCTTAAAAACAAGTATGCCTTTGTCCATGATATAAATGGATAACTGCATAACATGCTGAGAGGGTAACCTGTGATGGACTCAAGTCTCATCCAAGAGGAGTTAATCTTGCTTCACACTACAGAAACCATGAATAAGCTCCAGGCTGATGAGCCAATAGGTTTTAAAAAGCCCAATAGACTTACATTACCTTACCTTTACTTACCACTGATTTAATCAAGATGGCCGTATTATAAATAATTATGGCTGTCAGGTCAATGGGATGTTAGACCAATGAGCTGCTTGAACATAGCGCCGTGGATTCAACCTTCTAGCTTGGTAGCTGTCTTAGAAGAAAATGAAATGAGTTTGGGATGGTGCTGTCTATAGAGATTTTGCAGTCACGTGACCGCCGAGTAGCTGCCGCCATATTGGGGTGAAAACAAACGTGTACTTTGGAAGTGCCTGTTTTTAGCGTGGTCGATTATATAAATATGAATGTTGACAGCTGTAATACAATCCCAGTGCTTTCCAAGCTCCCTGGTAATTATGATAACGATCATAAAAAACAGTATATTCAAAAATTACGGCTATCAGGGCTAACAAATGACCCATACGTTTTGCCCGATGGTTTGTTTGTTAACTGCATGGATGAAGCAACGGACAGGATCCCTGGGTTAACATACCCAGATAGCTATAATTATTTGATTAATCGCACATTTGATTATACTCATGAAAAACTGAAAAGTTTCAAAGGGCTTAGAGTGTAGCAATCATTGTTAATGATTACTCCCCCCGGAACTTGGTATATTCCGGTTCTGTAATGAATTGTGAGATTAAACAAGTGAAGTGGAAACCAAAGAACGCATGTTTGTTGTGTGTGTTAGAACACGTATTAAAGACTGTTAACATTAAATCTGGGAAGCGTATGAGTATTTTTTTATCTGGATGGGTTTCGGCACTTCACGAGCATATTATACCCAGGAAAGCCTCTAATATCGCCCATGGCAAGCTGTGTGAGGACACCAAGTATTAATCATGGCAAAGGTAATTATGACTCACATTTTTTTTTTTTTTTATCATTTTGCCTACATTATACATATTAAGCACAGACATGTGGATCTAAATCTATGAAGTATTATAATAGTTATATTATATATACTGTACTTTATAATAAAGACTAAATAGCATTTTGGTTGCCCTCAGCTTATAAATGGACACCAGATATACAGTTAAATAGAATCAAACTGTGGTTAAGACAATAAATAATAATATATCTACTGATAAAAATTACTTGCCTCCAACAAAATGTTCGCTACATACACGACTAGTAGGAGCTGGTCGCCAATCTTTCTTTTGTTGTTGGTATCAGCTCTTTTTAAAGCAGAAATCCATTTCTCTTGTCGGACCTTATTAGCAGCGAATCTGATATTTAGCACCTGCTTTATTTCCTCTATAAGTTGTACAGCCAACAACAACACAGTTAACTACCATTTTGCGATTTGTTTAATAAATAAATTAAGTATTAAACCCTTACACACGCATGTGCTACTGTGTTTGTGACCGGAGTGAATGGTTTGTTTTCACCCCAATACGGCGTGATGACGTATGCATGATGTCAGCTGCAAAACCTCTATACCGTATACCTAAAGTAGGAAAACTGGAGGCGTCTTCCAATCATGTGAAATAAAGATTAACACTTACCACCCAATCAGATTTGAGAATTTAACACCTCCTTCTTTTACTGCATACTGACTGCAGTTTTTCACGAAGTTCCAACTGTAACCAGGAAATCACAATGTCGCATCCAGGTTAATGCTACAGCCATCCATAGCCTGGGGTCCATGAGCTCTAATTGGCCGAGCTCTCACTGGAATGAGGGACGTCGTATGCTTACCTCTCTGCCACTCAGCGCAATCACCAGCCAATCATGTGGGAGTGGATCACACTTTCCCTCCAAGTGTGTTAGACCATCTCCAAATACACGTGGCGCCACAGTTCAAAAAGAGACCAGAGGCTAGCATTGCATGTCACGGAGGGGGCATATGCATGCTTTCGCACCTCCCTGGTGGTTGTGTGATGGGGAAGGCAATACCTGATGGGTGGGAATTGGATACAACTATATTCGTGAGAAAAATGGGGGAAAATTAAATTAAAAAAAGAAGTTGCGACTGTTGTAGGAAACAAAACATTTCATCTCAATCAAGTGAGTCCTAATTTAAAAGAAGGGTTGTAATCAAAAAATCATTGGCTTAAATACTGAAATTGGACTGCTAATTAAAACTAGAATAAGAGTATAATTGTACAAACTCCTCTTTCAATGCTTCGAACTCGGGCAGCTTTAAGCACTTGGAATGACACTCCAGGACTTTCAGCGCTTTATTTTAAGCTCCAATATACATTTGGGAAATAATCTACAGGAAACTACTGAGGTAT